>OU611760.1:8400048-8895048 GCA_914767535.2 Dunaliella primolecta | reverse complement strand
CCCACCATTGCAATGGTGGGGGCTGTAGGCATGCCTTCCTGTCACTGCAGGTGTGCGCGCGCGAAGGGCGTGCTTGCCGGAGAGCGGGTCAACCTTGTGCCAGCAGTTATAACTGTAATTACAGCTCCAGCACTAAGCGATATTGGCAAGGAAATCGCGATTTCCTTGTCGCGACGCGCACTTTGAAGGCACTTTTACTGCACTTCCAACACGCTTTCATGAAAGTTGGACGTACTTTCACTAGTGCTGTGGAAGCGCTGTGGAAGCGCCGTGAAAGCGCAATCTCGTGGGGGCAGTGATTGTATACAACATATGTATGTGTACTCCTGTATATATTGTTGTATGCGTACACCTGGACGCACGCATGCATAGTGCTGCGCACACAAGAAGCAAGACGACAAGCACGTGCTTGTGCACACAGAAGACAGCAAGCAGGGGACTGCTTAGCCAGGCCTCCCTAGGGAGAGAAACTTGAGAGCCTTAAATTGAGACCCTAAACTATCACTTTTGAAAAGGCAGAGCCCGAAATACAACACAAGCCTTAAGGCTCTCCGATAGCCGCTATCGTAAGCTATACTCGTTACAAATCTCCCCTCACTGAACCACTTGGCAAGCAGAAAACCCCTTTTTCCATCTTTGCTGGCTAGCCACACCAATTACAAGACCTGGCTCAAATATAGAAGACCTCTGGGCCCTCTCCAACTTACAGGGCAAATTAAAACAAAGAATGTAAAGAAACAGAAGCTGGGAACAGCAAACACTGAGGCTTTCAGCTTCCAAAACTGGCAAGGCCTTCATAAATGAAATTACAGAGGGCCCAACTACAAATCCACGTGGATTGGAGTGCACTGCGAATTTGGAAATCTGCAAAAAGAAAAGAAAAGAAAAGAAAAGCTACGCAGGCAAAGGAAACTCTCCCTACATCAATTAAGGAAAAGGGGACACATTGGCTCAGAAGAACCTTGAATCCGGATCCCCTACACCATGAAGCTACAAAAAGAAGACCCTAATGGGGATCTGGAGGGTTATTGGAAGCACCCAGCTCCATATGCATAACCTGGCTGCAAGAAGTATTCTTGTTTTCAATAGCACGCCTAGTGGTAACAAGCTTGTTGGCATACATGACAGAATGGGCATGAAGTTTGCGAGCAAGTTTATTGGCGCGTTGGTGGTCAAGTCCCAGTTGTTTAAACTGGCTAAGGGTGTGCTTAGTGTAGCAGGTCCCACCAACATCCAAAAGGATGGTGTGGAGAGTCACAACTTTTGCATAAATGTTCTTAAAAAGATCTGCATGCTGCCGCTGTGCCGCCTCTAACTGCTGTCCAGGCCTCGTGTCTTCACAGTACTTGATTCCAATTAAGTGCACATGCTGCTGGTTTACATTCAGTTGGTGGGGTTGCCTCACGCGGTTGGCTGTTGTTGCCCTCAGTGTGGGGTTGTGTCTGCTGCGCAACACATGATGGTGTGAGCAGGAGGTAGAAGGAGAAGAAGTGGGTTTGGCTTGATAGGGAGTAATCAGTATAGCATCAGGACGGCTGGAGGTGAGTCTAGATCTCTTAGAAACATTTCTTGGAAAGAGGTAAGGGGGTATAATTCTGTTTGATGCATGTGCAACCCCTGCGGATTTGAAGGTTGTGCTGCACCAACCTATCACCACTCCCTATGTCCATGTTAACCAAACCTGCTCCTCAAGGGCTTTTGCTAAGAGCTTTGATATATCAATGATTATGTAATCATTCCTCCAGCAACATTGTGGCGTTCAGTCTTCATGCTGGAGATGATATGACAACAATGAATCTTGGGCCTGTCCTGCCTGCGCTCATTCCAATGAAGATTGAAAAGTCAATACAGAATCAAGCTCTGCCAACAAAGAACGTGTACGCATTACTTGGGAGCCAAGCTGGGAGCCAGAAGACACCAAAGAAACATGGCCAACTTTCCTCCCGCGCATTCTTGAGTTTCAGACTCACAAGGATGAGCCAAACCTCGCCATTCCTGCTGCTGACCTTGAACTAGACAACCTTGAAAAAAAGGATTTGACAAAACAGGCTGCAATGATACATGGAAACAAAAACTAGACACAGAATTCTGCAACAAGGTCACCTTCGATGTCAACCCCAAACCTCAAACCCACAAGCAGACTATCATGCTGTAATACTGTCAATGCTAGATTGCTGCAAAATTATGGATCGGGTGTACCAAACTACGTAGTTTGGTCAGTTGGATGAAATATGTATCTAGCTTTGGAGAAACTGGCGGATCCAGTTATTGAGAAAGTGGGTTTAACGTCCAGAGGCTAGGTGACTTTAGCGCAAAGGACAACTGCTACTCCCTGAGTGACTCAATTTACACTCTAGCTACGGCTTTTGCTGGCTGATTTCCTGGCTGGAACCTGACAAACACTGTGTTACCACACTTTGGGCTGCCACACCAGTCCCTCCCCAAGGGCTGATGGCCTTAGCCGGACACACTCACGGGGGCGTTCTCTTCAATACTGGCTTTGCCAGTCTTTCAGCCCTCATAAATATCAGGTCCAACTACCAACCGCCAAACAGAAAGCCTTGCCAGCAATCTAGCAACGACACCAATCTCGCGTGACAGCTGTCATGCCCCATATCTGTGGCATGTGATTCACCAAATTAGTTTGACCATCTACCACCCCCTGATTGAAGTACCTTGCATGAAAAACCGCTGAAATCACTAGAACTATAATACAAACTTGGTGGAACTGCGGCTCTACTCAACCCCTTTCCAGACCAGCCCAAGGTTCTTCCTCAACCCCCCAGACTTCTGCCCAATCCCACCCTCGCTGCATCACCCAGTCCGCCACCGCCGCTGTAGCTGCTGCTCCCCATGCTTCAAGCCCGGCTAAGTGCTTCCGGCATCAATCGATTCCGAACTTCCATTCCGCTCATGGTCATGCTGCTGCCATTCTTAAACATGACTTGGAAGCACTTCAACCCAGCTCCTGCTCCCAAGTAGTGCACCCTGCCCAATCTACTTCTCAGCTGTCCTCCGTGCCTCTCCTTGTGGGCCTCCGTGCGGCCTTCAAAAGCTGCTAGCTCTTGACTCCTCCTGCGAGAAGCCACATCTTGAAATAAGGGTACAGGGCGCCCTCTTAGTAGCTGTCCGCAAGGCGCAGGCACTTGGTTCTTGCGCGCAACTCGCAGGTCATGACTGATCAGCCACAGATACTCCATCAGCAATACACCTTCGGCGCAGCCAGTCCCCACGTGGTATGCCATGCAAGGGAGGCTGCAGTGTCATGGGGCAGACACAGCGTTTGGACGAGCTTCACCAGGTTAGGGTTACATCAGAGACAAGGCACCCCTGGCACAAGGCCAGGGATAACAGAAACAGCGCCAAACCTCAATGGAAGGTGGAACAGAAGTTTGAATAAGAGAGCATCCAATAAAAGAACCCCACTTAAATACAGGTCACACCTCACACACAAGGTTTTGCAACGATTCAGCAATAACCACGATTTAACGTGACAGCAGGCACGTGGTGTGCAAACCAGTTCCACGTCCATCACATAGCAGCATTCTATCTTCCTCATCTACAAATGCACATACTTTGCATGCCAGGTTCATGTCAGGGCGGGCCAATGTATGATCAGTGGTGGGATCTGTTCCTGGCAAGTGGCAAGGAGCTATATTGCAAACATTGCTCATGAGGGTTTCTCCGCATTTGCCTTGCAACTGTATGGCCCCATTGGCATGCACTTTTTTAACTCGATAAATCTAGCGCTTGGCTGGTATCTAGAACACACTTTCCAGTACTCGTCTCTAAGTACAAAACCACCCATTGAGAATTGACGCAAAGCAGGCAGGTATCCTCCACCTCTGATGGTGGCGTACCGCAGAGTATCTCGGTGTTGAGCAATTTTCAGGTTTTCACCAGCAATAATGCCAGCCCTTTGTGCTTCTTCAGCCCTGTGCAACACACTTTTGGTGGCAGTTTCTACACCATCAAGGTCAATGCTCTCTGCAAAATGGTGCAGGTGTGCTGAAAAGTAAAGAAAAGAAAAGCCTACGCTAGCCAAAAGGCCGCGTGCATTAAAAAAAGGTTCCTTTTTTTAAACAAAACAAGAGTACTTCTAATAGCCAGGTTCTAGAGCCAAGTGCTTCTAGAAACCCTCCAGATCCCCATTAGCTATTTCTGTTTCACTTCTTGCGGTGGAGGGGACTCACGGCTCTTTTGAGCCAATGTATCTCCTTTTCCTTAATTGATGTAGGGAGAGTTTCTCTGCCTATGTAGTTTTTCTTTTTTTCTTTCTCTTTTCCCTAACCAGCAAGCTAGCAAGGGTCTCACAAAGGGCCCTCAAACCTAAACTAGACACAACTAGCCTAGGAGAAAGCCAGAAACAGAGTAAATGGGAATCTGGAGGGTTGTCCGCCATGCTCCTGGACGCCCGGACTCTCCTTCTCCTGCTCTCCACTGCCACATGCCCAGCAAACCCACCCCCAAAAGTCCCCTAACACTGAAGTGCATGCCTTGTGTTAATAATAGTTGTTTACCTTTGGATAGCATGGCAATTTAACTTGGATGCTAACTATTTAGCCTTTTGCCTGGTTAAATCCAAGTCAACAAGGGGTTTGATAGCGTAATCATTATAGATAGTGCCTGCAACACCAACTAAGATGATGTGTAAGGTCACCTTGTTGTTCTTGTTTGGGTTTCTCAAGCTGCGGGTTTTGAGCCTGGTTATAGTGTTAGTATGCTGGGCAGTTGCAGCTTCTAGAGTGGGAAAGGGGTTGGTATCAGGGCTTAATTTAAATCCAACAAGATGAATGTCCCTGTCTTGAGGAAGGATCTTAGTAGGATCAATGTGTGAGGGTCGGCCTGGGATGGAGCGCACAGAAACAGCATCAGGACGGCTTTGGTGCCGGGCAGAAGAGCCAGTACCAGTAGGGAAAACCCAGTCAGGGAGAGCTCGGGAGATGTTTTCAGGGACTTTTATGACCTGCTAGAGGAGTCTCTCATTTTGGCAGGCATCCATGCCACCTGTGCTGGAGGTATGAAAGGGCGCCGGGCATGCAGCATAACTTATGGAGACATCTTAGTTGATGCTTGAGTGCTGCAGTTGTAGCCTAGCATTATCCAAGGCAGTGCTTTGTCCCATGACTCAGGTGTTTTACTGGTCTCACAGAACTTCCGAAGGGCTCTTTTAATTGTTCGAACAGTTTGCTCGGCCAGCCCATCAGCTTGTGGGTGATTAGGAGCAGTACACCTATGATCAATGAAAGATTGATTGACAATGGAGTTTTTCTGCAACACGTCATCAAATTCACCAGAGAACTCAGTGCCGCCATCAGTGAGCACCTCTGCACAACTTCCAAACCTGCACAACACCTTTTCCACGAATACATGCGCCATTGTGGCAGCATATTTATCTAAAATGGCAGGAATGCCCACGAACTTGGTGAAGTGCTCAATCAATACCATGATGCACTTGTTGCCGTTGGAGCTGTTGGGTTGAGTGGGCCTGCCAGGTCTATCCCCCAACGCTAGAAAATGCCCTGAATAGGCAATGGACTAAGCTGTTGGGCAGTAACGTTGAACGAAGTGTCACCATGATCACACACGGCCCAGCAATTGAGCAAGTGCCAGACATCTTTATGCAGGCCAGCCCACCAGTAATTGAGCAAGGCGCAGGTCCTCTTGATGGCAAAATGGCCATGTTTTTCATGTGCATACATGATCAGTTTCTCTCTGTTATCCGGAGAGGGTATCTCACGCAACTCCTGACTTGTCATGATTCTAAACAGTCTATTTAATGCCATAGGCACACCTTAGCCCTGCGTTGGATGCACAATTTCTCATGAGCAGGGGTGTCTGCCTCCATACTCCCTGACATGATGTAGTCAAGCACAGCACGGTCTTTCCAGATGTCTGCGGGACTTGCCGCTCCTTGCTGGTAGATCTCTGCAGCCTCAGTGTCTTTGGCAGTGGCATCTTGTTGCAAAGGGGTAGGTGGTGGTGTGCTGCTACATGCCAGTAATGATGCTGACAAATTGGGCATAGCACACCCCCCGAATGGATTATGCTCATTACCACCGATACACATGTTGGGTGGCAGTAGTTTTGGCGGTGGAGGAACAGGGATAGAGAGTAAGCATTTTACCTCTTGTATGGCAAGGGGTGCGTCAGTAACATTGGACGCCATTTCACATGAAATGGGTGCAAAAGTCTCAGTGAATGTTGTTTTAGTTGGTAGCTCATACAAATTATGCAAATTAGCAATGCTCAGTGCAGAGGCAAGGGTAGCCAACTGCGCAGTTACTGTACAGCGCAGGGCGCTGGGTTCATGCAACCTTGCACCTGTGGCGTCTGCAGTGGTAGCGCGTGGCATGCGGGATAAGCAGTCAACGTCTTGATGCTGGGCTCCAGGCCTGTGCAATATTTTGAAATTGCAAGCATGCTAACTAACTATATCAGATTTGGTCATTGTGTAGATAGGAGATTGATGGTCAGTCACAAGGGTAAACTCAGTGCCGTGCAGGTAAGTGTGGAACATTTTAATTGCCCATACTGCTGCAAGCATTTCCCCTTGGGGGGACCCATGAATATTTCATGATTGTTAAGAGATCTGCTGATGCACGTCACCATATATTCATTACCTTAGTCGTCTATTTGTCCCAACACGGCACCTTTTCCCTCCACCAACCAACCAGTGTGGAGGATGAGGGGTTTTGTTGGGTCATGATGGCGCAGCTCCATGCCTTCTGTACTGACTTCTGCTTTCAATGTATTGAAGGCAAGCTGCTGATCAGCAGTCATTCCACAGCGTGCACATCTTACTGGCACATTCGTCTCCATCACATTGGGGAACAGGAGGCCTCAGTAGCCTGCAGGGATGGAAGCCAGGGACAGTTGGTCAAGGCCTTCGTTGCCTACAGGGGTGGATCCAGGACAGTTGGTCAAGGCCTTAGTTGCCTACAAGGGTAGAACCAGGGACAGTTGGTCAAGACCTTAGTTGCCTACAGGGATGGAAGCCAGGGACAGTTGGTCAAGGCCTTCGTTGCCTACAGGGGTGGATCCATGACAGTTGGTCAAGGCCTTAGTTGCCTACAAGGGTAGAACCAGGGACAGTTGGTCAAGACCTTAGTTGTCTAAGGGATGGAACCAGGGACAGTTGGTCAAGGCCTTGGTTGCCTACAGGGGTGGATCCAGGACAGTTGGTCAAGGCCTTGGTTGCCTACAAGGGTAGAACCAGGGACAGTTGGTCAAGGCCTTAGTTGCCTACAGGGGTGGATCCAGGACAGTTGGTCAAGGTCTTAGTTGCCTACAAGGGTAGAACCAGGGACAGTTGGTCAAGACCTTAGTTGCCTACAGGGATGGAACCAGGGACAGTTGGTCAAGGCCTTAGTTGCCTACAAGGGTAGAACCAGGGACAGTTGGTCAAGACCTTAGTTGCCTACAGGGATGGAACCAGGGACAGTTGGTCGAGGCCTTCGTTGCCTACAGGGATGGAACCAGGGACAGTTGGTCAAGGCCTTCGTTGCCTACAGGGGTGGATCCAGGACAGTTGGTCAAGGCCTTAGTTGCCTACAAGGGTAGAACCAGGGACAGTTGGTCAAGGCCTTCGTTGCCTACAGGGATGGAACCAGGGACAGTTGGTCAAGGCCTTAGTTGCCTACAAGGGTAGAACCAGGGACAGTTGGTCAAGACCTTAGTTGCCTACAGGGATGGAACCAGGGACAGTTGGTCAAGGCCTTAGTTGCCTACAAGGGTAGAACCAGGGACAGTTGGTCAAGACCTTAGTTGCCTACAGGGATGGAACCAGGGACAGTTGGTCAAGGCCTGAGCTGCCTGCTGTGATACATGAAGGGAAGGGAGGCGCTACCCGAGCGCCTGCCTTAAAACGCGTTTTTTTCTTTGGGCCCATGCGTCTTTGAGTCATGCTTGCGATGCGTCCCTGTTAGCAGCCCACATGGCATGCACCTTGAACCCTACAGTTTGGTTGGTTGTGCAGTTGAGTTTAATTTGGTTGCTGCTACTTAAGTTTGCCATCCCCGGAGTTCCTATGAGTTGATGATGTTTAAGAAGTAAGTAGTGTGTTGTGTGCTGCCAGGCCAGCGAAAAGAGCATGACAGTGATCTCGCATGAAAAGCCATTATAGGGACTGGACGCTACGAATTCTGGGTCACAAAAGTTGACCTCGTTCGACCTGAGCCAAAAAACACAGCAGACCTCCACCCCAGAGCAGAGGCCATAAACTCCCCCTTGACACCTTCCATACCACCCCTGGTGCTACCGGAAAAGAAAAGAAAGAAATGAAAAACTACGCACGCAGTGACAGCACTCCCCACATCATTCACCGGAAATGTATTCTTCGCAGGTGGCATGCATCTACGGCACAGATGGTAAATGTAAAGGGTTGCTCACCCCAGAGTGCATTAATTTCCTCCATACGCAATTGACAGAGTCAAACACAGTGGAATACCACAGTGGTATACACAGAGGTACACCACGGTGGTATATGAAACAATCCAGCCTCCTCAAAGTTTTTGCCTCTGAGCTTCTGGGCCTCTTCTCATGCTCTACTGTAAACAGCAGCAAACACCAAAGTAGAAAAATCAAAGACTCCTACATGCGCATCCTGCCTGATCAAATCCACTCAGCCATCCAGAACTGGGCACTAGTGGCCCAGGAAAAAATGGCCCAACCCATAGAACACATCCCCAATGACATCCACTACTGGAGCGAACATCCTCGAGACAGGATCTTTGGAGGTATCCACAATGTTTTCTCGTCCAAATTCTCAGGCTATATATGGCCTATATATGGCCTTTGAGGAAGCTGCCCACTCCCATATGCATGCAAGCACATCAGAACGCCCCGACCCGCCTGCCCCAAATTGGACTTTAAAAGTTGAAACACTTTTCCAACCTTCATGATGCTCGGAGGACACACATGCACTCAAAACACAGACTTGGAAAGGCCAACACCAACACAGGACACTACTCTTTCTACCATAGTTTACTTCCCATAGCCCATTAAAAAGGTCAGCATTGCCTTCTGGACATGCCAACGCTTCCTTTCAAAATGAAACAACACATTTGATTAAAAAACAACACATTTAACTAAAAAATTGTCATTGATTAAAAATGTATTATTTATTAACATGTGCGGTGGTTATGACTACCGCAAAGATACCCTCTTCAATCAAAAACATGCAACACGCTTCAAAGTTTTCACCAGTATCATACTGGTGAAAACTTTGTATGATACAATGCCCCCTTTGTGGAGAGCCAGACAATGCCCTTCACACATTCTTTCAGGATGTAAACATTCCACCATGTCAAATATGGTAACTGAGCACCATAGTATTGCTAGCAGAGTCCTCTTTTAAGGTATCAGCAAAGGCCCTCTTGGAGCAGGCCTTGCCTCCATGGACATTGGCAGCACAGATTGTTTTGCTTTACAGAACCTGCAGATCCCTGAACACTCAACAAATAGAACCCTGAACCCTTCCCAAATTCATTTTCCCTCGTCGTTTCCCTGACAAATCTTTGCCTCACTTCTACTAGAAGGCTCACTCCTACTAGAAGTCGCCCTGATGCAATTTTAGTTGTTCCAATGAAAAGAGTGCCAATGACCAATTCCCGGTATCCTTTGAGAAGTAGAGGGGGACGTGGGGGGAACAGGGAGCATTCAGCGCCAGCCACAGCCACTCCACTTACTTCCAAGGTCCGCCACCCTAGTCAGCTCCTTCCAGAACAGAGGTGTGTCCATCTTGTACAGGTCTATACTTTGAAGACACCAGGCCCAAGAACCAGATGAAGGCCTCCAAGCAGCAGCATCGAGATCTATGTCGCCATCTTTCAAGGGCCTCAGCTCAAGTCACCCTCCATACCATTCTGTTAGGTTTGGGCGGGTCTACACCCCCCACACTCTGGAGCCTCTGTTAAGTGCTGGTCTTGACACTTATACAGCCATCAAGCTTGCCCTGAAGCTTCATGCTCGTTCTGTCCAGTACGCTTATAAAATTTGAAGCACCAGACGCGCTCTTAAGACTTCTTTCAACTCTCATCACCAAGATCAGGCTCGGGCTACTGCTAGTAAACCTCCTGATCCCCATTGACTTCTTTCTTTTTTCTTGATAAAGGAGATACACAGTGCCACGGCCCTAGGTATCCTTTTTTCCTTACTTGTGGGGAGTGTTTTTACTGCCTGCGTAGTTTTCCTTTTCTTTCTACCCTTGGTATCTTTTTCTGAATTTGCCTCCTAAGCATGTTATGTGTAATATGAGCAGGTTCCAGCTTCGTGCTCATACTCTGAAAGTTGAATCGGCTGTTTGGCAAGATGGAACCTCTGTGTGTGAGAAGAGTGTTGAAAGCGGATTTGAATATTCATTCGCGTGAGCCAGCCTGCTGGACTGCTCAAGTTTTGGATGCTTTTCAAGGCTTACGGCGCTGTGATTCCTTTGTGCAAGCTCTGCGGCAGGGCACTCCTATCCCTATTAAAGAGTTTACTGATGACCTCAGACACAGGCTGCGGGCAGTGTGGAGAGATGTTGAGGGAGTGAACCCGCGGGACACATATAGTAAGCTGGCAACTTACCAGTCTCTTTTTGCAGTGCCTTTTGACCATAACGTGCGTGCCCCTGCCCGTTTACCAAGGCACATGCATTTGGATTTGTCTCCACATGTCATGACGAATGTTAGCCGTTTCAGACTTAGGGCACACACACTGAAGGTGGAGACAGCAGCTTGGGATACTCGGAACACTCTTTTGTGTGATCGCTGTTCTTGTGATGAGATTCAAGATGAGGCTCATGCCCTTTTGGTGTGCAGAGACGCAGATGTTTGTGCTTTGAGAAGAAAGTACGCTTACCTGTTCAACTGTTTCTCTGGTGATTTTTCAATGGAGCAACCATTTTTACAACAAGCCAGTGTCCAGGATGCTTCTGATTTCCTCTTGCAACACAACAACAAGCTTTTTTCGTTTGTTTCTGAGCTTATGGACATTATGTTGGCTGGCGAGGGCCAGTCACAGGCCGATCAGCCGAACAGTCTGGCTGAAGGTCCCCCTGTGTAAATCTAAATCTAAAAACCTAAATCTAAATCTGTGTGTGAAAGGACCAGGTGTTCTTGCAATCAAACTCAAGATGAAGCACATTTTCTTTTTAACTGCACTGATAAGCAAGTTTGTTCTTTGCACTGCGAGTATCACGTGCTTCTTGAACTTTATTTCCAGAACTTCTCTGAAATGCAACCTTTTTTGCTGCAGCAAGTAAGTTCTCAAGATGTTTCTTCATTTCCTTCACCAATGAAAGACTAAGCTTTTCTTTTTTGTGTCCAAGCTTATGGCCCTTTTGGCCGAGCAGCCAAACTACCTGGCTATAGGTCAAACCCCATTGTAACTTGTGACTTATGGCTCTTTTGTTTTGTGTCCAACTTGAAGCTTATGAGACCAGCCACAAGCCGATCAGTCAAACGGCCTGGTTGAAGGTCAACCCTGATTGTAACCATTGTGACCATCACACTGCTGGTGAGAGGGGGACTGTGTATTTTAACGTTGCCCCCTTAGTTATGTGGGTGCGTTATCACTCCTAGCGTAGTCGTTTTCTTTTTTCACAGACAACTCCATTTTCACATGCATTATCAAACTAAATGCCTTGCAGTCAATCGCTCTGACTGAATGGCGAGTGTAACAAAAATAAGAAAGGTCGAGCTGTTTGCGTGCTCTCTGGCAGCAAAGGTTAGGATAGGATAGGGTTACATAGCTGTACCTGCCTATAAGAACTTTGCTGAAACAAAAAGGTGCCTGTAAACAAACCGAACCATTTAAAATAAAAAATTCAACTGGAAAAGGAAAAAAAAGACATGTACTAAGTTCAGACGTTCGTCGCTATAAACAAGGCTCACACACACTATCAGTGTTTATGATACAGGCATTCAAAATGTATGCACACAGAGTCCATCAGGATTGCAGGAAGTATCAAAGGCATCAGAAAATATACTTCCATGTTACCGCAAGATGTTTAGAGAAGTAGAGAACAGCACTGCCCTGAAAATGTTTGAAAAGGCCATGTCAGATTCGTCCATGATATGCTTTGTTCACCTTTCCTCAGCATTGCTACATGTGTGCATTGCATTGTTTGGCAGCTAAGCTTGTGTGTTTGCATCTGTGGCTTGCTGCATATTATACTGCACCCTGAGCACAACAGACGCCTGAATGCCCGTGCTACATCAAGAGTCAGCTAACAAGGAAATCAGGTGAGAGTTGCGTTGGATAAATGGCACAGGAGAGGATGCAAGTGCATGCAACCTTGTGCCGAGCAGCTAGAGTGTCAGGCTGTAATCCTCTTAAGCAGGATTATTAGTAAAAATGCAGAGATGACCTTCAGACAGGGCGTCAGGCTGCTCAGCCTGCTGGTCTCTGCCAGCCAAATTGAGAACATCCGCAAGCTGGACATCCGTGAAAGGACACAAAAATAACTCAGTCCGGCTGATCAAGAAAACAAAGACTCCAATCAGCGTAATCAATGAGGCAACCCCGCCAAGCAGGATGCTAAGTTCGCATGCCGGGATTGGAACCTCCTGGCCCTGGTCTGAGCCAGCTCAAGGACAAGTACTCAGTGCTGGTGAGAGAAAGAAAAATTTCAAAGTCACTTCAGGCAACCCAACTCAGAAATCTGTGCTTTAAAAAAACAGTTTCAAGAACAACTCAGGCAACCAACCTCTTTCATCAAGCCCGAGCAATGCATGCAAGGACAAGTACTCAGTGCTGGTAAGAGAATGAAGAGTTTCGAAGTCACCTCAGGCAGCCCAACTCAGAAATTTGTGCTTTAAAAAAACAGTTTCAATGACACCTCAGTCAACCAACCTCCTTCACCAGCCTGAGCAATGCATGCAAGCCACATACGTTTGAGTAAAACAGTAATGAGGGGCAACGACTGGCTAAGCCAAGCCGGATGAATTAGTTTTGTCACACTATTTCCCATAAGCTTTAATGAAGGATTAGCCGCTCTAATCCCTTTCTTACCTACAAATACACAGCCAGCTCAACGCATTAGGGTGAGCTCCCTACCCAGCATGGCTCTCCTTGTCGCCCTCTTAAGCCTTTTTGGAGGATGAGCCGCTCTAATCCCTTTCTTACCTACAAATACACAGCCAGCTCAACGCATGAGGGTGAGCTCCCTACCCAGCATGGCTCTCCTTGTCGCCCTCTTAAGCCTTTTTGGAGGATGAGCCGCTCTAATCCCTTTCTTACCTACATATACACAGCCAGCTCAATGCATGAGGGTGAGCTCCCTTCTCAGCATGGCTCTCCTTGTTGCCCTCTTAAGCCTTTTTGGAGGATGAGCCGCTCCAATCCCTTTCTTACCTACACATACACAGCCAGCTCAACGCATGAGGGTGAGCTCCCTTCTCAGCATGGCTCTCCTTTTCGCCCTCTTAAGCCTTTCTGGAGGATGAGCTGCTCCTATCCATTTCTTACCTACGTGTATGCAAACAGCCCAACTCAACGCATGAGTGGGAGCTCCCTACTCAGCATGGCTCTCCCTGTCGTCCTCCTCAAGCTTAAATGGCTAACACTGCATCTGCATCCTCCTCAGGCGCAAAGAGCGTCTGCTGCTTCACCATATGTGGTGCAGGGTGGCCAGCCTGTGCAGCGTGAGAGGGGTTACATGAGTTAGAGAGAACAAGAAAGCAAGAGGGAAGGAGGGAGAGAGAGAGGGGGGGGAGGGAGGGAGGAAGAGAGGAGAGCATGAAGGCAAAATCGAGGCAAAAAGGGCTGCATGAATTTAGAGGAGGAGGAGGAGGCATTCCAGCAAGCAGCCAGGCGTGGTGACTCACAAATTGCCCACAGGGCGAGCTCTCACCACACAGGATGATGATTATGTTCAATGCAGGCAGCATACGCTGAAGCTTTTCTTTGCCTTTTTGTAAGGTGGGCCACGAGCTCTCACCACACAGGATGACGATGTTCTACGCAGGCAGCATACGCTGAAGCTTGTCTATGCCTTTTTGTAAGGTGGGCCACGAGCCCCTGAGTCTGCAAGGATGAGACTCACCTGTTGTTCGCGGCCCGTTTCATCACCTGGCTCAGTGTACACTGATGCAACAGGACGGGGGGTCAGGAATGGCTGAGGAAGCGCATTGAAATGGGGTGCGCTCAGTGTGGTCGCTGGCCTGTCAGTCAGTGGGGGCTGAGCAGACTGCATCGCTGGAGGGAGGCCTTGGCCGGCAGCCTCGCCTACACGTACGCACGATTCAAGCGTTGATGTGAAGAAAGGCTGAGGATGCAAGCTATTCAGGGGCATGTTCCTTGTGGTTGCAAGCCTGTCAGTCAGTGGGGGCTGAAGACTGCATCACTGGAGGGAGGCCTTCGTCAGCAGCCACACCTGCAACCATGCACAGTCAAAGCACCAAATTGAAATGTTCATCTCTCAGGTACTTACCTTGGCAACTCAGGGGCTGAGTTCATTTTTTTGGGCGGTGTGCACACTCACAATGGGGGCTGACACCCGTTTGCACACTTCTCGACAGGTTGCTACACACAGGACAGCAAGGACAGCAGCCTCACCTGCAACACCTTCAGCCAAACGCGACGCTGCCGGGACCTCCGCAGGGTCGAGTCTGCAAACACAGGTGTGTGCATGTGTATGTTTAAGGGGGGGGGGTGCACAAATGCGTATATATACGCGCACCAGTGCGCAGGTGTGCATGTGCATGTGCATGACCTTGGGTACACGCATGTCTACGACACTTTCTAAAATGAATCCAACGTTATGTTAGGATTGTCACTTAATTCTCCCGATTCCCCCAATAATTTTTTTTACTCCCAGGAGGGTGTAGGAAGCATGACTTTTGGACGTCAATCCAATTAAAATCTATATATTCGGAATCCTGAGATCAAGAGCTATCGATTGGTATATATATGAGTCTGATCGGAGGGGGTGGGGGGGGTGGTGGGTGGTTGGGGGGGGTCTAGACTTTTTGGGACACCCCTTCCAGAATTTGAGCCACTTTCTCGAAGTTTTTAATATACCAATGGATTCCTGAGCTTGAGAACTGTCGATTGGCACCCTTTTGGTGCAAATTGGGTAAAAGGGGGGGTATGTGTGCATGCCTGGGAGTCAGTGCCACGCGCACAAGGGTGTGGGCAGCAGGGGGTGTGGAGATAAACATGCAGCAAATCATTCCAAACTCTTAAGGTAGTGGCAATGTACGATGTATCATTGCTTGGTGAAGTCAAGTGGGCAGTTTGTGGACTTGCAAGCCTGTTGTGGTTGCCTGGAAGGGCAAGTATGCATGGGCGTCCGCTGCTCAGTTTTTGGCCTAAAACTCTGCTGCAACTCAATTTTCCATTGCGATGAGTATGCAGATGGAAGGGGAATTGAAAAAGGAGCAGATTGATACCCTTTTCATGGGAAGGGGGGCAGTATTTGGGGGAGAGGGGGGTGGGTGGTCCTTTTGGGCCTCCGGCCCAGAATTTGGACGTGACGTCCACTACTCTTTTTTTACCCTCCTGTTACTCCCAATTAAAGGTCATGTTGTGGTGCTCATGGAGCTAGATCTGAGCCAGCTGCCTGAGGTGTGCAGGTAGCCTGGCAACTGGGAGGCAAAAGGAAGAAGCAGAAGCTACACTACTGGACCTGAGCTTTCAAGACCCTATACAATCTTAAAACCACCACCATCATCCCCATTATCATCATCACTGCCATCATCTTTCAGACTCCCCATGCTCTCTCTACCAGGCATGGCAGCACCAGCAGCACTCAATCCATGCACCCTTACTCACCCGAGGGCAGCAGATGCGCGTGGCGTGAACAGCGGAGCTGGCGGCTCCAGCTGCTGCTGCTGCTCAGTAGGCAGCACCAGGCCAGCCATGGCTGATGAGGTGCTCAAGCGTGAGCGTGAGGCAACCCTGCCCAGTTTGATGCCACCAAGATCTTGGGAGGGGGCCTGGCCCAGGCTGGTGGACTGGTGCTCTGCAGGGTCTGGCATGCTGGAGGGTAGGAGGTTCTCTCCCTCCTTAGAGCCAGCTGGGGAAGTGTTGGACCCCAGGCCCAGCTCCTGTGACCCACCTGATGAGCCCAGGTGCTTAGGCGAGCTACCTGCTGCCAGGTTGCTGAAGCTGTTTGCGCGTGACAGGTCGTCCTGCAGCTTGATCAGGTCATCTGTGCCCAGCACATTGTTGTTGGTAGTCACTGCTGGGGATGCCTCTAGGCTACTCCTGGGGCTCCCAGGAACTCCCTGCGTTGTCAAGCAGGACAGTGCGAGGGGCAGGCAGCAGGGTCTACACAAGCTCAGATTTAGTGTGACACCGTACAGAATTTACATCATCCCAGAAAAACAATGTTTTTGTGGGGTGCAGGATGACTGCAGAAACCTGGAAAAATGATTATTTTTGAGCACGCGGGAAAGTGCATGATAGTGAAAATTGGTTTTCAAAATCATTTGAGTATGAATTTAATCGAAAGTCCTTAAGCAGAGGGGTTTTTAATCAGCAGCTCTCCTAAGATTATGAGGGATTGTGTAAAGGATCGTGTACCTGCAACAGCATTGTACAGCCTGCACACGCACACGCAACGTACATTTCACAGCTCTTACCAGGGCAAATAGGGGCTGATTGTCCTTGCGGGAGCATGCGGGAAACCCGAAAAAAAATACTGGGGGGGTTGCAGGGATCAAGCGGGATTAAAAAAAATGTTTTTTTTCAAGGGTGCAGAATGATCAAAGTTCTGTACGGTATCACAATCTGAACGAGACCTCCTGCATACTGGTTAAGTGGAGTCTGTGCTTGGCAGAAGACTAAGCTGGCGAGGCATCAGAATGACCACCAGATGAGTGCGGCATGTAAGCCAATGACATCAGTGTTGAGCCCCTGGCAGAGGGCCTAGCGCCCACAATACCACTGCCCCTCCACTCAGCACACACGCATGCAAGCATGCAAGCATCAAAACATTCATGATTCCCCTTGTTCCACAAATTTCAGCAAAACTGCCATCACCCACCCTTGCGCTACCCCTCTGCTCAAGCCGGGCCTGCAATGCTTGTTGAGCAACACCAGCAGGCAACTCAAGGTCGCGAGGCGAGACAACCACTGCACGCATGGCAAGTTTTGGCTGCGACGCATCACTCAGCTGCTTTGCCATGCTCGATTTCAGCGGCGTTTGTGAGCTTGATTGTGCAAACAGCGAAGGCTCTGTAGGGGAGGGCGTAGGTGGTTTGGGTCCACCCTCCGGAGAGACTTTGCCCTTAACTGAGCCAAGAGCCAAAGGCGGCACAGCAAGATGCCCTTGGGGTGTCGCACTCTCAGCAGTGGGCCCACCGCGCGGCATCTCACTTGAACATTTCCTGCGCGTAGAGGTGGAGTGCAGCATGAAGAGATTGAGGGCACTCATCCCCCAGTGCTAAGAGGGTGACTCAGCACATCAAGCCTGGCAAACCTCAGGTAGGTAGGAGTCTGCTGCTGTTGATGAAGCCCATCAACAACCATGCTCCAAGACGCAACAGGCAACAAAGCACAGCCCAGGGAGGCCTTCCCAGGTACCAGCAGGCCAGTGCATGCACTCACTTGCCGCCCCCTGAGTGTGAGGGGTCTGTATAGGAGGGGCCAGTCGGGGAGACGCCACAGTCAGAGTCCCCAATCTTTGAGATTGTGGATACCCGCCCAAAGCTGGCCATGCTTTTGGTCAGCTGCTTTCCGTACATCCTGCAGGGGCAACCAAAGGAGCACCAAAGGTGAGACAGCCTGTCCTTTGCTTTTGCATGCTTCATTGTGCAGTAATGTCCTTCCCTCACACATTCCTTCCAAACAGGCTTGCTTGCGGTGCAGCTCTGCACTTGGCTCATCACAATGAGACCATAGCTGTTTATTCTGTGGAGGGAGCCATTGTGCTGAGCAGGATTTGCCCGAGGTCTACCTATCATTATCATTATCATGCTCTTTGAAAGTGATGACTGACAGAACATTGCAGGAAAATTATTGCATAGAACACAATGCATGTATTCAAAGCCAAAGCACGTAGCAAAGCAAAGAGCACTTGATCGCAGGTGTTGCGTTGCATTCAATTACATTGTATCACATTAGCCTATAGTGAACAACTTACTGGATGCCTGAGAACTTCATGCTCTTGGAGGATTCTGCTAACTTTTGCAAGGGCCCCTCTGGTGTTCCACGTTCTGAGTCCTCTAAGAAGGATTCGTCTTTGCTGGTCACCTTCCTGCGTGTGCGTGTGTGTGTGTGTATGAGCGCGTGTGTATATTTGTGTGTGTGAGTGCATGCGTGCGCGTGCGTAGGTGTTGCAAATATTCGTGTCAGGATAATCATTGCGTGCACGTGCATAGGTGTTGCAAATATTCGTAACAAGATAATCATGCAAGTGGCTGAGCATTTGCATTTGCAAAGTACACATGTATGTATATACACGTCACAAATGTAAACTTGATGGCTTCCTGCCAGCATGTCACGTCCTCAACTTCTGATGGCAGAAAGCATGATATAAGCAACGTCCTGTATCCACACTTCTTACTTAGGCTGCAGGAACTTCTGCACCGAGAACCCAGCCAGGGCCAAGAAGGAAAAAGCTGCATGGATGATGAACAGTCCGCCCAGGGCTTCCAGTTGCAGCTGGTTCTTCTGCCCTTCCTTTCTGGCAGATTGAAATTTTGCCCATGCACACTCGGGCGGCCTGGTTATGTACGTAGACCTGTGGTTAGGTGAGGAAGGTGCGAAGAGCATTTCACAGAATTACCCAGGTTGCATTTACATCTTGATCAGAAAAAAATGGGTAGACAGGGAATGCGAAACAGATTTTATAATCTTGCCTGTAAAACTTCCCCCTCCTTTAGAACACGAAATTAACATGGGAAATAAAATAACCTTCCCTGTGATGACCAACACATGCATGCCAAGCCCATGTGAGCGGCCCCTGAAGTCATCAGACCCCATGTTGCACTCATTGAAGAGGAGGCAAAGTTCCTGGATGTTGAAAGTTTGTCTGTGTGGCATGGATGCAGCAGCTTTGACTGGGGCTCATCACCACCCATAAGCGCACACAGGGGCTGCGGCAGGACATGACGTCACTGGACTTAACGTCAGTGGACTTCTCCGAGGGCAATAGCTGGGGTACATGCGAGCCAAAGTGCGTCTATGCTATAATCTGGCCTTGCCTAACCAGTATGCAGACATGAACTCAACAGACACATTTCTTGAAATTTGTTCACAAAAGTTTGGATTTCTCTTTCCCATCTCTACCCACAAAAATTGAGACACCTTAGCAAAAGGTGGGAAAAGGACGGTTTTGGGCATTTGTTCTGGGAAATGCCGGAAATTAGTTTCCCCCCGATGTCTGTGACCCACACATGGTGCCTCTCAGGATTTACTCGTTGCCTGAGTGCCCCCTGCGCTTCCAGAGACGTTCATTATGCTTTAAATTCAATGAGTGCAATTGGGGTGATAAGGGAAGTGGTTGGACCACAGCCACCTCCCCAATGCCATCCAGGGTGACCCCCCAGAAATGCCACCTCGTAATCTGTGTAAAAAAGCGTCATAACGAAATTCAGATGTCACTTGGCGTGATTTAAATTGAAATCAGCCAACGATCCATCCCTGGTAATACTCGGTGGTGATATTGTTTGATACAGTGCGCTTCCGTCATGGCTTGAAGTAAGGTTGTGTTGGTCCATGCACAGCTGGCACTTGGATGAGCTCAATAACAGAGCACTTGCAATCAGTACTTGCAGAGAAAATCATACAAGTGCAAACACTGCTGCCGATTGCTGCCCATGACAGTTTGGTTGATTTGAAAGAAGTTACAAGAGGAAACAATCATGCGTGCTTACTACTTGTAAACGAATGCAACCATCAAACAGAGAGGCAACGTACCAAATGTTTTCCAGCAACCCCTCTTGAGCAAGTTGTTGCACATGACCGCCAATGACTTGGACAACAAACGATCCACCTGCGCAGCAGGAAGAAGTAGCACTTTATCCAAGACCTATGATACAATTGCATGAGCAGGCCTGCTTTGTACAAACAATGCCAGGGCAGAAAAAGGCTCAAAATCTTAGGGGTGACTCAAAACAGGCCATTCATGAATGCACAGCTGACTCAGAAGTGCTCATACTCTTTACAAGGCGAGCAGGACATCATAGGCAACATCACCCCCTCCAGGAGCATTCTTGCTGCTTATGCAGGCACATGTACCTGACAACAAGGAGACCAGCTTGGCACTCTTCTTCATCTAAATGCCCAAAGCTAGGCAGCAAAAGCCATCCAGGGGGCAACAATTGCCCTGAGCGCATGCACACATGCGCATACACACACATGCATGCATGCATGCATAATGACACGTATGGCAGAGTACCACATGGGAGAATGGCTTGAGTTCCTGAGTTAGAGAACTGTCGTTCCTATCCCCTTTTTTGCTGACTTACAATTCGATGTGTCGCCAGCTAACGCGCCACTCACATCCTTCAGTGTTCTCCCTACTATCCTCATATCGCACTTCTGGTTCTCTGCACGCGAGCACACAGTAGAAGTAGTTGTAAGCAAGATCTGATACTCTCAAAAGAATGAAAGCCACATTGCAAACCACACGAACGGAGCAGCAGGCAGCACACAAGTGTGCCCTCAATAAGTGTTCTTGTTGACCTGTTCGTTAGCGCATGCTGCCATGAGATAGACCTTAGTTGCAGAAACCTGTTGCCCAAGAACAAAGTTGGGTCAGACATATTTCCAAGGGTCCTTGCCAACTTTGATGCAAACTAACTTTCTTCTCTTCAATGGCATTGCCCTTTTGCACAACGATATATGTAACCTGCTGTGGACCAATGCGGCACTCTGCAGGACAAGCATTTAATGTAAACTTTAGGTTTAGGGGCTGAATTGCCCTCTTTTATGATCATCGTGGATGTTCAAGCTAGAAACAGCACTGATGGTGAATAGGCCAGAGGATCTTTGGATGAGCGCATGATGGCAGATATTTCAATTGGAAAGTTGCTTCAGGCTGTGGCCTATGAAAAAATCATCTAGGATGCAACCGCAAGCACCTGGGACATGTTGCACTTACCTGCAAGCAGGAGCTCAAGCTCTGCCTTTCCTGCCAGGGCAGCTGCACACTCTTGATTCCTGATGCCTGGGAATGCCTGGTCGACAGTGGGGATAGATACCACAGGCACACTAGGGGCGCTATTCAGGAAGAAGTTGCGGACAAACGGTATATTATCTCCCGCACAGACAGGCAGACCGCTGTCTGTCACGTCATCCATGCTGCGCAATAAGAGCATCATCACAAAAAACGAGTCAGCTGAGACAAGGTCTTTTGGGCTGCAAGCATTGAGGCAACAATTGCCAGCATACAGGGAGGTTATCAAAATCCAGGAAAGCAATTTTGATTGTTTGCTCTCGTCAAGCTGCACACTTCAAACCCTCACACTGTGCAATATTAGTGTTGCTAAGAACGGCCACCAAAAAAGCAGCAAATGCTTGCGCAAACCCTGCCTGCCTACCAGTCGCAAGAACAGAAGTACCAAGGAGACTAGCTCATGTAAATGGGTGGCAACCTCAATGAGGGCTGTAGTAGCAGCTGGGATTTGTCACACAGCAGAGGTGAGGAGACACAAAAGGAAGCCTCACTTGTCAATAGAGTCCACAGGGCGTGAATCTATGAGGAGGAACGAGGTCAGCTGTGCCGTGTATGCCTGCAATGAGGGGGATGAGTCATAAGTCTTCCAAGGTTATTCTTTGAGTAAGTTTATGGGCTGTATCATGTGCTGTATAGCTGCTGGGAGTTCCATGGATGCTGGTGAGGACAGAAGGAGCACACTTCCATGCAGTGAGAATGATGCAGCCAGAGCCGCCAGTAAGAGCCAAGAAATCAAGTCATTGATGATAGAGTTCCATCAGACGCTTGTTTGTCTCAGCTGTGTACGGCCACCCTGGACCCCTTCTTTTAAATCATCGGCTGTTGTGGCATTGAGAAGATTGGGGCTCTTGAGATTTATGGCAAGTCCAAGCCATTCAAGCAATGCAATTTGTTCAGCTGAGGATTCATGTTCATTTGGCCCAACGAGGGACTGATACACCATCAATCAGACACATTCATGCTTCTAATTCCAGCAGCAGACAACTATTTGCAAAGGGCACAAAGTGCATATCATTTTTGCAGCACTCACCGCGGTCAGCACGATCAACACGCCTGCCCAACTCATCAAATACAACTTCATCCAGGGATTTCGGGGGTGTTTGTAGGGGACTTGCGTGGTTCCCAGCAACCAGCCCTGTGACAGCACACCATAAACAATAGTGTGACTGCTGTCACAATTAGAAGCCAAGATAGGTATCATCTCTTGAGGACACAGATCTCAGGTAAGGACGCCCCCTTTTCAGCAACACTGTCTTTACAAGGAACAGAAGCATGCTTAAATTATTTACTAAGACAGCGCCATGCTGGTGCACAATGTTTTCAACTCTGCACACGCCATGCGTACCTGGTAAAAGAAGTTAGAAACGTTGACCAAGGCATACTTGCACCAATTGAGCATGCCGCCTGACGTTGGGTAATAGTTTTCTGACATCCGACGGTTGCCCTTTGCCTTGGTCCAGGCATCTAGCATGATATGTGGGTCCAAGATGAAGACTACTATGGCCGTAAAGAGGTTGCCAAACAGGAGAGTCAACCAAAGAGAACGGGAGAAGGGCTGCAACATGAGAGAAAAAGAAGGAATGACTTTGGGCACGTGTTTTTTGGCTTGTCTGCAAAGCTTCACTTGCTACAGACAGACAATACGGAAGAAGATAAGTACAATTCGGGCTTACGTAATTTGTTTGTTTGTTTGCAGAGCTTCCTTGCTAAAGACACACACACACAGCAGGAAAAATAAGCCCACCGCTTCACAAAAATTCAACCGTTGCTTGTGCAGCATTTTAATATTAGACAATAAAAGCTGTTGCATGTTTGGTATGGACTGCACTGATTGCAGGCTTGTACATGTAATCTAAGTGGGTCTTCACACTCAGGGGCAGCACCTACACTACTTAGGCTGAGCACACTCTTGTGCATTGACAAGCCCCCAAGCCTACCTGTAAGAAGACCCAGAATTGCTCTACAAACGTGCGCTGCACCCTGCAGTAGTGATGCAAGCAGAGCAACTGAGTATGAGATATGACCATACTTGTGTTACACTGCAATCCTGCGTGCATGCACATAAATATGCACATTGGCAACACACACACACACACACACCTGTTAGGTACCGGAGTGGCAAGGATAAGGGACTGGTCCAAAGTTGGATAGGTAAAGGCAATGCCCCTTATCTTGCGTGCAACGGTTTCGCCCCACCTGTGATGTTAGGAATTCAGGTTCGCTTCTTTGTGGGAAGATACATGACAAGCACCAAGGTGGATAACAGGGACTTATCCTGGCTCTGCTGCAGTGTGTGCATTGTGTCAATTATACTGCTTCTGCCTTTGCACCCACCATGTGCACATGATGTCCATCTCCCTGCCTTGTGTGAAGAGCACATCATCCCAAGTCTCGTTCTGCGTGGCAACATCACACTAGTCTGTAAGCACCTCTTTAATAGGAGAAGAGATGATATTGTATTCCCTGATAAAGCTAGACTTTTTTCATTAGTCTCACTACCGTAACAGTATACGGGTTATTTATTACTGAGAGGAAGGCGCTGAATTCAGGTCAGTTCTTAGCTACAGACTGGGAAGAATAAAGAAGTAAGAAGGGCCAAAATAAGTAGTGCAGCTCATTCCTGTAAGAGGCCATGCTGGCAAACAACAGGAACGTGAAGCAAGCAAGCTGTATTTGACCCTCAAGGAGAGACATTTTCCATTGCAACGCAGGAGGCAGAGAAGCCTCACCTCAGCAGGGGAATCCAGTCTGATAAACTCAACATCAAACTTGCCCCTCTTTGCAACCTGAAAGAGAAGAGAGGCACGTAAGAAGACCAGCCTGTTTAGCCACAGGAAAGAGACAGCGAGCAACAGAGGGAGCTGGAAAGTGAGGCAAAGGAACAGGAGTGTTAAAAGCTTTTAACATTTGTTCATTCTGATCCTCAGCCAACTTACCTCTCGGAACACCTCTATATCAAAGCCTGCAAGGACCGGGCCCGGAGAAGTATCAAAGTGAGAATGTTATGTTCGTCCATGACCGACTGTTAAGCCAAACACCAGAAAGTTTTTTGAGATTTTCTAGAGGTCCGTCAGAATACCAAAGCAAATTACTTACACATTTGTCCTACAGTTCCTTTACAATTTCTTTGGGTCTTGGCAAGAGTAAATCTTACAACTTGACTGCACTACACGCCTGTTCTGGAATAATGCTGAGCTGAAGCCCTTGCTGTGGGGCACAACGGTGTTGAACGGTGCACATAACATTAGGTCCTTACACAACTGTGGTACTCAAGCAACAGCCCTGGTCAACAAAGCAACAAAGCAGTCTGTTCAGTGTCAGGGCCAAAGCCTGGAAAAATGATTTTTATTAGCTAGCCAGCACTTTTCCTGGAGCTCCTGGGATCAGTCCATTTATCCGTCTGAAGGCCTCAGAATGATGTATTTGACAAATTGGTTGCGAACGAGAGGTGATGGATCAGCCATCAATGTTGCATTTCAGGAGAAAATTGTCACCGCCTCTTTATCCTAAATGATTCATCGACAATACTTGCACTAAAATCAAGCCTCAAACAAACGAAAGTTCCTACCTGACCATTCTCCAGTGCTTTCATCGAGGACAGAAAACGGCGGATAGATCTGCGAGTTCAAACAAACAAGGGTGAATTGCAACTTAGTCCAGTCTATTGCACTGACATTTCACACCCAACTCCAGTTTGGGGGGGGTGAGAAGCCTCAGGTACACCCTGCTGTTGGCCTTGGAAGAGGCCCACCAAGGCTTAAAGAGACAGAAATCACTGCTCTGTGCGGGCACAGCATAAAAAAGTATGATTCGTTGCCAGGGATGGCTGGTGCACAAGCAACCAGGCCCCAGCCACCTGGCCTACAACTTGATGGCAATAAATCCTCTGCACACTTTGAGCCAAACAGCGCTCCAGATCTGGGCGAGAACTTGGCCCTGTTTCCCCAAGCTATTACACTTTTGTATGCGACAGGTTAGTCAAGCACACAGGCACACCACATCATCCCTAGCACATCTCATGTGTGCTTTGAGATACGCTGAGTGTGTACCATTCCTTACCACTGCACACAAATGGGTATCCCAATGGCTGGTGTTGTTACTGGGGCAAAGTCCCCTTATGTTCTTCCCAGTCAACATTGAAAGAATAAAGCTTTGAGCCATCCAGGCCACCCCACTTCATAAGAAAAGTACCATCAGAAAGCATGGTTTGTGCTGACTCCAGAGCTGCCCTCGGGTTCTCGGTCAAGCCCCCTGGCCGAGTTGAGGTTGCTGCTGCCTTTTCCCATTAATTGCCTTCATTGTGTCTAACCTTATTTGAAAGATGTGTTTGGGGTTAATGCTGGTGATTCCGAGTGTTATCGTGGTGAGAGGTAGCAGGTATCTGATGGCGCTTAGTCCAGGCCCTGGCAGCACAGGCAGGAGCACCTGGACAGCATCGGCGAGGTGCGCCCAGGGGCGGGAAAGGAGTAGCCGAATTTGCTGTGGAGTGCATCGGCAGCACCGATTTCCAGCAAGCGACGGCAGGGCGGAAGCAGAGCCAGTCTGGGGTCTGGCAGATGCTGGCATTGCCTCTCAGCAGGCAGAGGAAGCAGCGCTGGCAGCTCATCATGCAGCCCAACCTGACCCTGAATACACATGGAGCTGTGGTGTCATGAGGGTCCTTTGGAGCTGATGGCAGGTGCTAGCATGCACATATACACACGCGTGCACACACACACACACACATACACACACACACAAGTCAGGGTGCCCGGGCAGTTCTGCTGAGGGTGGCATTCATTACCAAAACCACTGCATCGATTGGTGGCCCATACTGCACAACCCCCCCCCCCCCCCCGCACGGGGGGTCCAGGGGTGCTCCACGAGGGGTTTCCACGGGGGCCTGCAGAGCTTGCGGAGGCCCATGGTTTTGAACTGCTCATTCTTGGCAATTTGACCCCTATAGAGATTCCTGTTAGGTTGCAAAATTCCCTTTTCAGTTCCATCTTGAGTCATCTGCACCTTTGATTACGAGCTAAGGTGCAGTGAGTTCGTAGGAAGTGTGCCTTTTTCATCTTGGTAGAAACACTTGCATACAGAGGCAGCGGCAGTGAGTTGCTAGCCATACCAACCTGAAAGATTGAAACAGGAGACATAAACGACCCTGCTGGCGTAGAGGAAGGGGGGTGAGGCTCCGCTGGATTTTTGGTTGTGTAGCACTAAACGATTTTATGATGAAAATCACGATTGTGCTTTGTCTAGCAGCAGCATAAAAATCTAAAAACTATATTATCCTAAATTTGCTGTTTGATTATCACCTCCATGCAAATATTTGACCGAGCCAGAACTCCCTCTCCGCTATTCCTTCTCCTCAATCCTCTACCCGCTGGACCCAAGGCACTTGGAGCAGCTACACATGGCTAACTCAGGCACAGTGGTGTGGTATTGGTAACTGCTCATTCTGACTGCTACACGCGCACTGCCTCTTATCCTCCTTCAGATGCTCCTTGCATAGAAGGGCGCGGAAGAGGATGGAGTAAGCACCACTGACATCTATGTTGCTGTGCTGATTGTATGTGCTGGGGAAGCTGGATGTTTGAGCAGAAGAAGCAATCCCCTCCCATACAAATTACCACTACTTGCACCTTCTCTCCCTTCGCCTGCGCTGCAGCTCACACCATTGTGGATCTAAGCATGCTGTGTCCGTCGCTGCAGGTGTGCGCGCAAAGTGCGCGCTTGCAAGGGCAGGGAGGCCGGTCAACCTTGTGGGAGCAGTTACAACTTCAGCACTCAGCGATTTTTTGCAACTCAAATGAAGTGTTTGGATACACACAGAATGCACCCCCTGTGGAAGCGTCTCCTCCTGCGGGCCCCCCATGGACGCCCTCCCCCGGGAAAAGTCTAATTATGAGGGCCACCATATAGGCTCTCAAGGGCCCTGTGAATGGCACACACGGGCCCCTGCAGAGAGCCTCCGCCATGGGGTTTTTGAGGGGCTCTACGGGTGCCCGTACGGGCCCTACCAGAGACCTCCCCTCCGTACGGATACATGGGTGGGTCTGCGCATCTGGGTGGGTCTCCGCATATGCGGAGGGGTCTACGGATACCCCTCAAGGAACGGAAGCCAGGAGTCCAAGCCCCCCCTCCGTAAAACGATATCCGGGAATTTTGCGGATCCTGACAATTGCAAAAAACCTATTAGAACTTCAACGAGGCCAAACGGTGGCCTGTGTGAAGAATGGCGTGCTTTTAACCACCTGAGAAAGCACATTTCCTGCGTTGGCCACACTTGCGAACAATGCCACTCCCGTCCCCATTTTCATGTCGTAAATTCTGCCCAACTTGATGGATTTTTTGGGACTTTGAGGGCGCAGATTGGTTAACTGTGCTCTGAATGGGGCACTGTCCAGCAACTGAGAAAACTTTGATTTGCTCTCATTCCCCACCCACTGCACCTCACCCCGCCCTCTTTGCACCTCCTTGTAGAGAAAGAAAATCAGCTATCCAACGCACTTTTCAGGTCCAGAAATGGTGCAGGGGGTGCTGAGATATGCTAGACAGTTGGAAATGGCCACTTTTTGCCTAGGAAGGGGGTGGGCCAGCCGTGGGGACGACCTACTTGCAGGCTACTTGTAGAGCACTTGCACATCACTTGCACACATCATACTTGGGCCACTTGAGGATGTAAGAAGGCACTAAGACTATTATTTGTGCAGCACTTGCACAAGTGTGCTTGTAACTTCGGGTGCGGAGGGTGTAGCGTGTATACAAGGCTTACGATAGCCGTGTGTTACATCCCGGGCTCTGCCTTTTCATTAGTGTTACATTGGTAGCGAAGCCGGTTCGACTCTATTTGGACCGAGGGATACACGCACACACACACTACAGACAAGGTGCGGTTTTCTGCTGGCCCTTTGCCTGTTACAGAGGGGTTCAAACTCCCCTCCATGGTGGCCACCGGTGAAAGTGCTCACACAAGCCCCACTTTTCCATATGCAGACAGAATTTATGCATTTCCACATACCGTAGCACCAGCTTTGATGGTCTTTCCCTCCAGGGCCATCAATGTGTTTTCGCTGTCATGGAATGCCTTCTGTGTCGGGCACCTGTGCGGAAGGCGAGGCCGGAGGACGCATATGCGTGCGTGTCAGTGTGTGTGTACGCGTGTGTTTGTGTGTCATGTGTGTGTATGTGTGTGCTCATGTGTGGGTTTGTATGCGTGCATGTGCATTCGTGTCATGTGTGTTTGTGTGTCATGATCATGACACACATGATCATGTGTGTTAGTGTGTCATGTGTGTGCGCACGCGCGCTTCGATTTGAAGTTCACTGAGCCCCTACTGGACAAACATAGTCACTGGGCGCTCAGTCAATGCTGGCATCACGCCTGTTCACAGCTGTAGAGCAACAGGCCTGTCTTGGAATACCCCCGGAAATCGTGGTTCCTCTGGCACACCACACGCTTGAGAGACCTCACCAGTCCCGCACCACCGACGCGCTGGCCCCGGCGAGCAGTGCCGCCAGTAGCGAGAAGAGGAAGGGGAGGCACGCATGCCACCTTTCTACGGCCCGAAGCCACGACGCCATTAGCCCCTGAGGCCCTGGTCACGTTTATCCAGGTGCAATGAATGTGCCTATGCGGAGCAAGAACATTTAATGTAAATATGTGCTTCTGTGCTCGGACCGAATTCGGCAGTTTGTCTGTACTCGAAGGCAGTTTGTCTGTTAAGGTTCGAAGTGTAGTAAAAGGTTGCTCTAATTCCCAAACTTCTAACAGTCTAACAGAAATTTTTGATTGCTGAGGCCAATTCTCTCTATGTTCCTTATTGCTGCTTGTCAACTATCCCATCCTCTCCTTGTCTTACTTAATTCTTACCCTCTGATGCCCTCATACTTGACGTGTCAGTGGGTTTGAATGGAGCGTTGGAAAGCTGACTTCCAGACGCGCGCGTCTAACGGTTTGCTCATATCTAAAAATGTGCAGGAGTTGGGGAAATATTTGATGGTGAACACTACGTGGTGGTAGTAGTGCACTAACAACCTCAATTGCAGGGTGCACACGTGTGGGGTCTGTGGTTCGTTGTGCAAAGTTGGAGTTTGCTGATTTGTTCGCACACAAATCCAATATACCAATAAGGTACTTTAATTTATAAATAAATTAATACATTCATGTGTAAATGTAAAGGCATTCATTCATATATAAATTATACTTTAATTTATAAATAAATTGATGCATTCATGAGTAAGGTTGCGCGGACATTTGGCCCTGGCAGCACACTGCGGTTTGTTGTGTGCGGTGCGAGACGGACTGTTTTCCCCATGCCACACTCCTCCGACTCCTGGCAGTGCGCAGTGATGTGAGGCATGTACTCACGGCTGCATTGCAAGTGGTTTGGTGGTCATTGGACATCGGACCAGCCATAATATTTTTGTCTGAAAATGCATGTTTCTGTAGCGGTGACTGTTTGAAAGAAAATCCGTAAAAATTCGTAAAATCCCATGCAGTCGTCCGTGACGGTGCGCTGATGTCCATCCGAGGGATGTCAGGCATACAAATTCGGTTCGCTATATGGGAGGCAGTAGTATCAAAGACGCTACAGTTGTTCGTAACTGGGAGTCTCATCGCTCCTTGCCTTCGTACAACCTTTATATCATTTTTCATCATTTCTGACAACAAGACCCACTACAGTTTCAATATTCTACTCGGTTAAACCTTTTTATAGATGCTTGCTTGAACTTTTTTGAAAGCCTCAATCTATATCTATCACTCAACTTCCAGATCAGAGCTTGCCACAGGCTATATGCAATATGGAAAATGAAGCTAAACATGAAACCTTGACAGCCCTGCACGGACATGGACGTTGAGCGCCTTTTGCCCCTGGTGAAGCCATTGCAGCTCAGCACAGCAGCAACTGCTGCATGTGCCATTGGGCCAAACTTGCTGGTGTGCTGCCAAGATACCCTGGCTGTGTTTGCAACATCAGCTGATGCAGACGTTGAGGAAGATGGAGGCCCATGCCTACAGCTAATCCAGCACGTGCCCTTGTTTGATGTTGTCGTGGCGCTGGCATGCGTTCACGGCCACATCCTGGCTGTCACGGCAGACAGCCGCTGCCTCCTTCTCAGCTTAGGGGTGAAGGACCTGCAAGCCCCCTTTTCAGCGTCCCGTCCTGTCACTCTACATGAGCGCGCCTGCATCCAGCTGAGTGCCCCACCCTCCCTCTCGCCCCCAGCTCACCGGGAGGACGGCATCTTGATCAGCCCGCCTCTGGATGTTCCCCAATCAAGCAGCGTATTTGTGGCACTGTCAGTCTTCCATGACATCGTGCATGTCCTGCGCATCAGCAGCAACAGCAAGCGACCTAACGCTTCTCAGTCAAGCTCCATGGATGCACCGGGAGTCCCAGTCTGCATGGATGTATTGACTTCAGACCTAAAGAGACAGGCTCTTCAAGCCCTCAAACCAAGTGCGTCACCATTGGCTCCTGGGCTTGGCAACATGTCCTTGCAGGACAAACATTTCTCCTGATTGTAATTTGTTGTCCCCCATTCACCAATACAGGAACACCCTTTTTAAATGGGGACTATTGGGAGGTCTTCATTTGTTTTTTTCTCAGGATTCCTTTCCCCAGACGGTCCTGCTTTCTGTAAGCAAGTTGTTCCCAAAATGAAAGATATTTTTGTTATGCCTCGCGTCCAGCTTTCTTGCTGGCCTCTATGCAGAAACGAGATTAAGTTTGGACATTTTGACACCTTGAGGTACAGAAGCGCATAAGGAGACGAGATGCAGTTTTCTGCTTTGTGCTGACCACTCCAGTGGGGAACCCTCAAAGCTTGTGCGTTCTCACCCTAACCCCTCAGTGTATACTCACTCTCATCCTTCCGTTCATCAAGGACATTGATTACATACTCACTCCTTCAGTGCACACTCACCCTCATCCTTCAGTGCATACTCGCTACTTCGTGCATATTCACTGTGGCCCTTCCTTCAGTGCATGCATACTCACCCTAATCCCTCAGTGCATCCATAGAATCATAATTGAATATTCAGCCTGTGCTGTTCACTTTTGTGGATCCTTGGGTGCATGTCTATTTTTGGGTTAAAGGTGTTAAGCACTGGTCAAAAGAAGCTTAAAAGAGCCTCTTTGGGGCCTCCCTGGTTCTCTCCAGAGCCTCCTTCAACAAATGTGCAACCCTCTCCACCCAACCTTGTGCTTTGTGGTGGTCACCCCAGTGCATTCTTCAGTGCATTCTACCGTGCAAACCCCTCCTTTTCCCCCACCACCCCACAGCAACACGCTGACGCTGATCCCTTGCAGTGATGGACCCATACTCCCATGTCCGGCACTCGCTGCATGTGAAGGCGCTGGAGCTGTTGGCTGCTGGGCCCCTGAGCATGCTGGGCGGACAAGGCCATGATGCATGGATGCTGGCGGTGCTGCACACCGTGGAGGGTGGGTGAGGCGTGTCCGCAGGAAAATGCACATTGTTTTGTGCATGCTGGCAGCGGCAGTAGAAAGTAGAGAGGTACATTGCCTGCAATATTTACAGCAGGTTGGTTTCGTGTGCAGAGAATGTCGTTTATCTAGATATGGGTGGAGTGTGCAGCGTATCATTCCCAGGCAAGTGGGCAGCCTGAATGCATGAACCCTCCTGCTCAGGGGTGAAGGTTGCGATGTTGGTTGGCAGCTTGCATTCCATAGATGCTGTTGGTGCTGCGCATTGTGGAAGGTGGGTGCATTCCATGTGCTATAGATGCTGCTGGGTGCCATAGTAGCAACTATAGTACATGAGTTATGTAACAAGACATGAATGACACCCACCTTCCACACTACACAGCACCACCGGCAGCCCTGAATTGCGAGCGGCCAAACAACCTCACAACCTTCATTGTGGTGTATCGCATCGCAGGGGGCAGGTCCAGGGTAGGTGCAACACCTGCCCTTGCAGCACCTCCCCTTTCATGGATTTCCATAAATGGACTTTCATTGATTTTCATGGATCACTGGTGCTACTCACTGCTGAGGGCAGGTCCGGGATAGGTGCAAGCAGCACCTACCCTTACATGGATTTCCATAGATGGACTTTCGTGGATTTTCATGGACTGCTGGTGCTGCATACTGCAGAGGGCGGGTGCTGGGTAGATGCTGCATGCACCTACCCTTTCATAGGCATTCGTGAATCAACTTTCATGGATTTTCATGGACCGATGGTGATGCAAACTGCAGAGGGCGAGTGCAGGTTCGGTGCTTGTTTCTCTTCTGCATGCACAGAGAGAGGAGAGGGACCTGCCTGCAGAAAGGGATTTGCCAGCGTGGCTCGCATGTGTTGGTGTAAATGGGGAACAGGAGGTCCAAGCAGCAAATTGCCATTTTCTTCATGGTATGGGCTTTTCACCAGTGAGCAGCATATCATGTCAAGGAGTCTAAAGCAAGGAGCACCTCCTGAGGGCAACACTTAGTCAGAGGCAGATTGATTGGGCATTGGAAACTTGGTGTGGCTCATTAAGTCAAAAAGTCTTAGCTCATAAAGTCACAAGTGCCTGGCTCATTAAGTCATGAAGGTTCTAGCTCATAAGTCCATGAACGTCCTGGCACATAAGTCGTGAACCTCTTGGCTCATTCAGTCATGAATGTCCTTGCTCATTTCAGTCATGAACGTCTTGGAGAGTGAAGCCATTTGGTTTCAAGCCCCTTGACGATGTGTGGCTGGGACATGGCAAGCGCATCTCCCTCTTCAGTCCACCATCCATCAGTGACACACACATACATTCACGCGCGCACACACACACAAGAACGCACACACACGCACGTAAGCAGCCACGTCAGGCAGTCCGCCATCCATCAGTCACACAAATGTACAGGCACATCAGGCAATCCAGCTGACGTGCTTCCAACGGGCATGCTGCGGAGTCTCAATTTTACAAACATACAACAGACACTTAATGTGACGGACAAGCAGCAGAGACGCAAGGAGAGGTGCTTGTCCTTTGAGTTGATGGTCTTGAGAAACCTGTCCAAGGCCTTCAACTTAAAGGTGCTTGCCTTCAAGTAGACGGTCTTGAGAGGTCTGATTCATTGATAAGGCCCCCACGTTAAAGCGTCACAAGTGCCTCAGGTGCAGCCTGGGCTTGGATCAACATTCTGAAGTGCAACTGATGCGTGTGATGCAGGGGTGGTGAGCAGTTGGTCGCCACTTTCAGTTGAAGCACACCCCTGTCATCCCTACCTTACCTTCCACAAGAGTCCTGCATGCTTCCGAGTGCTCTCCTGTACACATTAAATGACGTGCGTGTGGGTCCTTGTATTGCAGGTCCTGGGTCTCAGAGCGTGAACATAGAGTGCCTGGAGCATGACCCACTGCAGAACACCCTAGTGCCCGGCCCTTGGGCATGCAGGTAACATTTTTTCCAAACCTCCTGGTCCTTGGTGAAATTGGTGCAATACAGAGTGTGTTATGTTAGCAGGCGACACGAGTGCTTGCCCTACTCAATCAGAGAGGAGCACCCTCCCTCCCTCTTGTCTTGTACCGAAGGAAAGAAACGGAGAGGAAAGAAAATGGAAGGGTTGCGTAGCTGTACCTGCCTGCAGGGGCAGCTTTGCTGGAGCAAAAAGGTGCCTGTAACCAAACCATTCCAAAGTAAGTTCATGTGAAGTGGAAAAAAGAAAAGCTTTCCTGCCAAAGGGCTTGGATACATGCTTTGACTTAGATGGTACCACACCATGCAACAAGACATGGAGCCTCCATTTGCAATGCATTTGGTAACTTGCTTCCTGTGTGTGGGCACCCAATTGCTGGAGCACCAAACAGGCAACATGCTATGCTTGCCATCCATATGTATAATGTACTTTCATTATAGCATGACCAACCTTTATTATTTTTATAGGAAAACTTGAAACCCGACCCTTCTTAATCATCCTGCCTGAAAGGACCATAGACCTGCATTAGATTCTCCTGTACACCCAGAGGGTCCTAACTTGGCCATTTTGGGGGGGGTCTGTCACAGGAAAATGTTCTGCCTCCCTGGCCTCGCCCTTCCCAAAACTTTATATGGAGTCCTATTCTAGGATTGTAAAGGCAAAACTCTGCATAACACATTTTGTGCAAGGGTGCTCAAAATGGGGAAAAGGGGGCAATGTGGTGAAACATGGGAATCCTCCATCCTACCCCAATCTGTCGAACTTACCCTCAGGTGTGTAGCAGTGATATAGCAGACACTATTGCAAAAGGAATGGTGTCAATGGGTGGCCTGTCTGGGTGAGGGTGGGCGAAAACATCTGAGGGGGTAGGTAGACATCTGAGCCTACATCTCTATTTTCACTTGGGGACCACTTCCCGTGAGCTTCTTCAAACGTCTTTAGCATTGCACAACCTTCTCTACCAATATTAGGCCCAAATTCAAAGTCCGGGGTCGAAATTCTGAGGTTTGCTCAGATTTCCAGCCAAACTTGACCAGGCAAAGATTGGCACTGGTCCCAGATTAAAAAGTGGTGCCAACAAAAGCTTTCCAACGCACTACTTTTATTCCTGGAGCCAGCGACTGGCGCAAAGTATTGGCAGTTCAAAGTTGCACGCATGAGTTTGAACCCTGTGTTGTACACCCCTCAAATGAATTGGTCGCAGGCGTTCCTTCAGCTAAGCTGCCCTTGTAAGCACGTTTAAGAGAGGAAAGGAAATGATTACAGCAGCTATATTACATAGCTATAGGCTCGTTCAAGGATGCCGAACCTCTGTCTCTCCATTCCACCCCTCAACTGGATTGGTCGCAGGCATTGTTTTGATTCAGCTAAGCTGCCCTTGTAGGCGGGTCCATTGCATGACCCTTTCCTTGCTTACCACCCTCCATTGGCCTCCTCAAAATGTACTGCCACGTTGCTACACAACCAAAGTTTGTGTGCACGCATTAAATGGCTTGTGCTCGTTAAACGGCATTCTCGTAAGAAAGCTTGCATTGCGTATGGCCTGCCTCACTGCACACAGTGTGCTTAGTGGTGTGGCCGGCTTTGAGACTCAGTGTTTGAAACCGCAGGCTTGTTACAGCTTTGTGCTTAAACATGCACGTAGGCCTAACTTAATCTTAAAAAAAGGGGAGCAGGAAGGAGAATGCAGACCGTGAAAACCCTGAAAAAGGCTGCACACACACTCACATACGCACACACACATGCGTGCACACAGGAACATGCACCTCACCACCACGCTCATCTCCGCCTTCCCAGGCTCTCGCCCCCATGCACCTACCACCTCCAGCAGCACAGCCGCCAACGCAGACAGCAGCTTCGACCCTCCTCCTGCTTCAAATTCAGGAACCGATGCTCAGTATTTGCCCCCTGGAGTACTCGCCATCAGCAGTAACAGCCTGCTCTTGCTTACGCTGCCCATGCACCCACACATTGACAGCAGCACGGGTGCTGGAGCTGCCCGGAAGCTGGAGCTGCTGAGGTACAGCATGGTGGGGGTGCCCACTTGTAAAGAAGTGGTGTGGCGGGAGACAAGCGGCACAGCAGTTGTAGGGGCAGGGTCAGCAGCTGGGATGCTGGAGATGGTGCTGATTGTGGCGGATACAATGGCAGGTGCGTGCATGCGTGCGTGTGTGTGTATGTGTGTACGCGAACGCGTGCAGTACCAAGTGGAATTGCTCGTGCGCAACTCTTTCTGTGTGAGCAGGGCTGTAGTCAGCAATGCTTGGGGCCAGGAGGGATTGCAGATCTCTCTAGAGTATTTAAGTGGTTGCCATGCCGCAGGAAAGGATTATGGGTTGTAACTTGCACCTTGTGAGGGTTGTAGCTTGCACTTTATGAGCCAGCTTGCTCTTTGTGTGGCTGCCTCCTCTGCATTAGGCAGCCAAGGCTCAATGGTGCAGCACGTTGTAGTCTCATCTTAAGGAAAGAAAGGTGTGCGGGGCTTCCACACATGGCATGCGTTCACAATCACATGCATGCGCGTGCATGGTTCTTTAAAAAGCACACGTCCAAACCTGCCTGATAATGACACACGCACACACACTCTCTTCATCGCAGGCATCTACATCATGCATTTAGGGGGCCTACGTGTCTCATGGATGTAACGCGTGGCCGTGGCAGGAGGGCCCCTCTAAACACATTCACGCAAACACACATACATATACACTTTTTATCGCATGCATCTACATCATGCACTTAGGGGGCCCACATGCCCCTTGGATGTAACGCGTGGCCGTGGCGGGAGGACCCCTCTAAACACATTCACACAAACACATACATATACACTTTTATCGCAGGCATCTACATCATGCACTTAGGGGGCCCACATGCCCCTTGGATGTAACGCGTGGCCGTGGCAGGAGGGCCCCTCTAAACACATTCACACAAACACACATAGATATACACTTTTTATCGCAGGCATCTACATCATGCACTTAGGGGGCCCACATGCCCCTTGGATGCAACGCGTGGCCGTGGCAGGAGGGCCCCTCTAAACACGTTCACACAAACACATACATATACACTTTTATCGCAGGCATCTACATCATGCACTTAGGGGGCCCACATGCCCCTTGGATGCAACGCGTGGCCGTGGCAGGAGGGCCCCTCTAAACACATTCACGCAAACACACATACATATACACTTTTTATCGCAGGCATCTACATCATGCACTTAGGGGGCCCACATGCCCCTTGGATGCAACGCGTGGCCGTGGCAGGAGGGCCCCTCTAAACACATTCACGCAAACACACATATACACTTTTATCGCAGGCATCTACATCATGCACTTAGGGGGCCCACATGCCCCTTGGATGCAACGCGTGGCCGTGGCAGGAGGGCCCCTCTAAACACATTCACGCAAACACACATACATATACACTTTTATCGCAGGCATCTACATCATGCACTTAGGGGGCCCACATGCCCCTTGGATGCAACGCGTGGCCGTGGCAGGAGGGCCCCTCTCCCCTGCCTCGCTGCTGTGCTTCCTGCCCTTGCATCATTCGGCGGCAGCTGCGCAGCAGCAGCTGGGCGGCAGGGATGACAACAGTGAGGGCCCTAGGGAAGGCAGTAGGAAGCCATCAGGTGTGTATGTGTGTGTGTATGTGTATGTGTGAAAGCTGCCTGGCTTCCACTTGTGCTCGCCTCGCCCCCTAAACCCCCTCTGCCTCTCTCCCCTGTACACAGGCCTGCTGTTCTTGGGCAGCACGCACGCAAACAGCCAGCTGCTGCAAGTGCCAGCCCCCCTGTTTGGCCTCCCTTCCAACCAGCAGCAGCAGCAGCAGCAGCTGCAGCAGCTCACAGCTGGCGCTGGTCTTGCTGCCCCCCCTTTGTGGCCACTACTAGACAGTGCCTTCATCAAGAGCTTGGCCCCCATACAGGACTGTGCACTGGTGCCAGATGCGCAGGTGTTCTGTGTGTGTGTGTGTGTGTGTGTGTGTGTGTGTGTGTGTGTGTGAGAGGACTGACAGCCATATGTGTCTTGTTTCTTTGTAGTCCTGCACAAGAAAGCCATTGTGCGCTGCAGCCTCGCACACAAGCTCCTTTGCTTTTCTGTGTGTGCTGCTCTTCCGGTGCTCATGACGGCTTTAAACGTTTATAGCTTGGCGTAAGCTGGACAATATCCTTTTTGCGAGCCTCCGATGCCTTTGCAGTGTTGCAGATTCACTGCATGTTGCTGCCAACCCAGCACCTTTTGGATTGGATACCGACCATGACTTGGGGTTTCATGGTAGAAGAGTGTAATGGGCACATGCCTCCTCAACCTCTTTTGAGTCTGGCCCTCCCCCCCAAACTAGCTGCCAACCCTAAACTGCTTGTGGATAATGGTATGGGTTGTGGCGTTGCATCTTTCAGACGCCTTGCATATGCAAAGCTTGATCTGTCCCCATTCGCACTGCATCGCGCTGCTGACCCGACGCTGCTCGTGGGTTGTGGCACTGTACCTTTTCCGGCGCCTTGCGCACAACCTCTCCCCGAAAGCTTGATCCCTTACTGACAATCACGCTGCAGGGCGCTGCCGACCCTACGCTGCTCGTGGGTTGTGGCACTGTACCTTATCGGGCGCCTTGCGCACGACCTCTTCCCGAAAGCTTGATCCCTTACTGACAATCACGCTGCAGGGCGCTGCTGACCCTACGCTGCTCGTGGGTTGTGGTACTGCACCTTTTGGGCGCCTTGCGCGCGCAAAGCTTGGGTGCGCCCTAGCCCCCTATTTCAGCGATGGGCCTGTCATACCGGTAAGGCTTCGGGGGAAGAGATACGTAATTCACTCGTTGTGACCAACTTAGTGATCACTCCATGTGACCAACTTGGTTCAAATGAATTCAGGCCGTACCTGTGCATAAAACTCTGCCTGAGGCATTTCATGCTGGTAAGGGTATGGGCGAAGAAGCAAGGAGAATTCGCAACATGCTTGCTAGGACAAACCTCTTTTGATCACACACACACACACATTCTTGCACATGCGCGCACACACACACAAACTCTCGCTTGTGCACGCACGCACGCACGCACACACACACACACACACACACACACACACACACACACACACAAACACACACACACACACACACATCCGCACGTGCGTTTACACGCGCACACACACACGCACATACGTTCCCTTAGCTATGTAATTTCTGCAGGAGGGTGCCTGCCTGTTTGCTCTCATTCCAAATTCTGCTCACACCTCCCTGTGTAGCACTTGGGGGCATACGCGCTACACCCCAGATATTCACTAACAACATCACTGATCTCTGCAGGAGGGTGCCCGCCTGTTTGCTCTGAACTCCAAGACCGCCAACACCCATCTGGCCTTCTCCTTTGATGCCTTAGGGTACACAGCAGTCATGCAGCTGCAGGTGAGCATCAAAATCAGTTACTCGTGCCTTGCTTGGTTTTGTACTGGAGTCAGAACCCACAGTCGGGTCCTCAGCCTGTGCCACAGCTGCTCTACCACTTTCAATCAAGGCATGTTGCGTTACTTCCGTTGGCTGGCTGATGTCATGGGCTGGTGTGACGGCTTACAACATGCAGGGCAGCACCATCACACACACACACACACACACACACACACACACACACACACACACACCACATTGCTCACGGCTTTTCACATTGTGCGCCATGCAGGGCAGCACCATCACACACACACACACACACCACATTGCTCACGGCTTTCCACACTGTGCGCCATGCAGGGCAGCACCATCACACACACAAACACACACACACACCACATTGCTCACGGCTTTCCACACTGTGCGCCATGCAGGGCAGCGCCTGCACACACACCACGCGTTGCCTACCTCATTCTCGTGGCTTTCCACACTGTGCGCCATGCAGGGCAGCACCTTCACACACACCTCCCTCCCCGGCCTGCGATCTGACCTCCCCTCGCTGCTGCTCCACACCACGCCCAGCGGCCAAGTGCTGCAGGTCACGCGCCAGGGGGTCACCCTGCTCTCTGCCTTCCCTCACACAGCACCACTCGCACACTGGCAGCCTGGGGGCCCAGCATCTCTTTGTGACTCTCACGCTGCCCCCGCTCCTGCCGCCAACAGTAGTGGCAGCGGTATCGGGGGTAGCGTGTCCCTGGCATCAGCGTGTGAGCGGCTGCTGGTGGTGGCCACAGCGACGCATGTGATCTGTCTGGAGGTGCAAGAGCATGGGCCCGGTGGTGGTGGTGGAGGTGATATTGGGGTCGGGAGTGAGGAGAGCAGGGGCAGGCTGTGTGTGGTGAGTACTGCTGAGCTACCTCACCAGGTGTCGGCGCTGCATGTGTGCAGAATGGCAGGGGCGACAAGCAGCAGCAGCAGCAGCAGCAGCAGCAGCAGCAGCAGCAAGAGCAAGGACAGTGGTCTGCGGGACGCAGCAGTGGTCATGGGGTTTTGGCTGCGCAATCAGGTGAGTCGTGGGGGTTTTGGCTGCGCAATCAGGTGAGTCGTGGGGGTTTTGGCTGCGCAATCAGGTGGGGTTTTGGCTGCGCAATCAGGTGAGTCGTGGGGACAATGGTCATGAGGTCTGTGCCATGGAGCTATGTGTGAAATCTTGGGTAAGAGTTGTAGGATTGGGTGGGGAGCTGCGTGGTAAAAACAAGTTGTTGGGGTGTATATGCTACAAAGGGTATGTGTGAGCAGCGCGCTGGCACCCAGGACAGAAGATCTTTTCGTTTGTGATGCAAATCCAAGCCACAAGTCATCATGAAGTCACTGAGCCAGCATTGCTGGCAGCAGGGCCACTGAGCCAGGGTCACTGAGCCAGGGTCACTGAGCCAGCATTGCTAGCAGCAGGGCCACTGAGCCAGGGTCACTGAGCCAGCATTGCTGGCAGCAGGGCCACTGAGGCAGGGTCACCAAGTCAGGGTCACTGAGCCAGCATTGCTGGCAGCAGGGCCACTGAGCCAGCATTTCTCACATAAGTTTTGTGGCAAGCAAATGCGAAACCAAGCACTTCAGCTCTGGTATCTGAAATCAAATGCAGAGGGGTCTTTGTTGCAGGGGGCATGGACAAGATGTTGCAACTCGAGAGCTGGTGTACTGGCGCACGCGCGCGCACACGCACACACGCACGCGCGCACACACACACACACACACACACACACACACACACACACACACACACACACACACACACACACACACACACACACACACACACACGCACGCACGCACAAGGGCGCCTGCAATTGCGCACGTCCTCAGGTGGTGGTGGTCGCTGCTGCAGATCTGTCTTGCCAGCTGGCATGCATTGAGCTTGGGGATGAGACGGCGCGCTCAGCTGCACTGCTGCCAGTGCCAGTAGCAAGGCTAGCAGGCGGCAGCGCCATGCCTGAACAGGTGAGCTACCAACCCGCTGAAGAGGCAGCGGTGCAAGAAGTGCTTTGTTTTTGAGCAAGTGAGGTGCTAAGCATATGCTTGCAGAGATGCTCACACTCGTGGGAAGGGTGCAGAAGCATATGGCCTGTGACGCGCGATGGTCTCATGATGGTCTGTGAATCGCGATGCGAGTTCAAGCTCCAGGAGCGCAACTTCCAATGGCTGTGTAAGAACACAGAACGGAAAGCACACTCTCAAGCACACTTGCTGTGTGACGCCACGCATGCTTCCCCTGGCCACCCATCTTGAATAGGGGTGCCCAAATTCACGCCTGAGCTGTCCCCTGGATGCACTCTGATGCACCTCCGTCCCTTCATAACGGCCGTTCATAGTGACAGTCGTTCCGTTGCTTTGAGCGGAGGCCTTTTGCTCGTGCTTCTGGCTGCATCCTGATGAACCAACCCCTATGTGATGGCCGTTCATAGTGACAGTCGTTTTGCCCTCTTGAGCGGAGGCCTTTTGCTCATGCTTCTGGCTGCATCCTGATGAACCAACCCCTTTGTGATGGCCGTTCATAGTGACAGTCGTTTTGCCCTCTTGAGCGGAGGCCTTTTGCTCATGCTTCTGGCTGCATCCTGATGAACCAACCCCTTTGTGATGGCCGTTCATAGTGACAGTCGTTTTGCCCTCTTGAGCGGAGGCCTTTTGCTCATGCTTCTGGCTGCATCCTGATGAACCAACCCCTTTGTGATGGCCGTTCATAGTGACAGTCGTTTTGCCCTTTTGAGCGGAGGCCTTTTGCTTGTGCTTCTGGCTGCATCCTGATGAACTTATCCCTTTGTGACGGCCATTCATAGTGACGGTCATTCTGTCTTTGTGACTGGAGGCCTTTTGCTCATGCTTCTAAGTGCAATCATCAATTGATGAAGTGATCCCTTTGTGGCAGCCGCTCCTTTTGTCTGGTTGGCTTCCCTTTTGCGCCGGCCATTCCTTCTGCTTATTTGGCATCCCTTTTATGCTGGCCATTCCTCTTGTCTGCTTGGCATTCCTTATGTGGCGGCCACGCCTCTGTAGCGTGGGTTTTCATGATAATCATTCACAACTCTGACAAGTGTTGTATTTGTGACAGGTGTTTCTTTTGTGCCGACCATTCCTTTTGTCTGCTTGGCATTCCTTTTGAGACGGCCGTGCCTTTGTGACAATGGTCCCCTTGATGATGGGTATGCACAAACGAGGTGAGCAATACCTGTGTGACAGGCGTCCCTTTTGTGGCGGTCATGCCTCTCTGCAAATTTGCAGGATCAGAAGTGGGTGCTGGGAGTGGGCACCAACAGCGGCCTGCTGCTGCTGTGGGAGACTGCCCCCGCTGCTGCTGCTGGAGAGAATAGCACTGCTGCTGGAGGGTTCAGGCCCCGGCAGTGGGTGTTGTCCGGCGCATCAAGCGTGCGGATCAGCAACGTGGCTGTGGAGCTCACCCTCATGCCTGACCCTGCTTCCGTGCCTCCAAGCACAAGCGCTGCTGCGGGGGGTGGGGCTGACAGCGGCCCTAACTCTGCAGCAGCAGGTACTGCTGGCGGTTCAGCTACAGCCGGCCTGATGATGTACGCACATTCCGGCAGTGGTGCTATCGTGCGTGCACGATGTCCGCGGGGCAGCAGGGTTGACATGCAGCAGACAGCGAGAGGGGGCGTTGCAGCATCATGCGCTGCTTCTTTGTTTGAGGTGGTGCGCGTGCACGGCAGCAGCCACTTGCGTTCCCTGTGCGTGCTGGAGTGTACAGAACCTAGTGTTGTTCCTGCACCACCCCGTGTAGCGCAACGCTTTGCATGGGTGACCTCTGGGAACCGGCTGCTGGTGGGGGAGATGGACCCTGAGACAAGGCTGAGGTGGACCACCGCGTTCATCGGTGAGTGAGTGAGTGAGTGAGTGAGTGAGTGAGTGAGCCAAGACTGAGGTGGACCCCCATACTCATCATTGAGTGAGGCTTACCTCTTTGTGTCCCACTGCATGCCCTTGCAGCACATGAAATCCCTTGCGTGAGATCAGGCAAGCCATGCTGCAGCCCCAAATACAACTGGCTGCCAAAACCCTGAAGTGGCCCCTGGGATCGGACTGCTTTATGGGCAGGGATTTCAAACGCTAAACGCTGCTTGGGGGGAAACGGATCCTCAGTCCAGGCTGAAGTGCGGTTAGACAGCGGGCATCGGTGGATGGTGCTGTGGCTGTGTGTTTGTGTGTGTGTGTGTGTGTGTGTGTGTGTGTGTGTGTGTGTGTGTGTGTGTGTGTGTGTGTGTGTGTCTGTGTGTGTCTCCTGAGGTGGCCTTGTGAAGCCAAGGCACACAAATCTACGAGTGTGCTCGCTAAAAAACGCCAGGCCATGTGCACCGTTTTAACACTACAGCATCTGCTGCTGCACTTCACTTCCACTTCACTTCATGTGCTGCCACCGCTCTTCTACGTGTGCTGCCATCTTGACCACTTCAGCATATGCTGCACTTTCGCTTCATGTGCTGCCATTGCTCTCCAACGTGCGCTGCCATCTTGATCACTTTGTTGTATGTTGAACTTGCACTCGCACTTCACGTGCTGTCATAATATCAGCATGCTGCACTTAACTCCCACTTCATTTCATGCGCTGTCATCGCTTCAGCATATGCTGACCTTCACTTCCACTTCATTTCATGTGCTGCCATCGCTATAGTGTGTGCCCATCACTGGCATATTCATCAACAACAACAGACATTACTTAAATGAGTGCGCGTCACTGGCACATTTATCAAAAATGACGGACATCACTCCAATTGTATCCATTATTGGCTGTATTGTACTCGTCAACATCAACAGACATCACTTTAAGTTCATCTTTTTTTTCTGGCGCATTCATCAACAGCAATAGGCATCACCTTAATGTGTGCCTTTCAATGGCATACTCAAAAACAGCAACAGACATCACTTCAATGTGTGCCTGCTACTGGCATACTCATCAACAATAAGACTTCACTGAAACATGTGCATCATGGGCATACTCATCATCATCATCAAAACAGCTCATAGTCTGTCTCTTGCTGTGGCGTGGCGAGGCACAAGATTTGTGTGTGTGTGTGTGTGTGTGTGTGTGTGTGTGTGTGTGTGTGTGTGCGTGTGCGTGTGTGTGTGTGCATGTGTGTGTGTGTGCAATGTGGTTGCTGGTTTCTGGTCTCGTCCTTTGGCACTATCAAAACTGAGAGAGCTACTGTTGAACGCCGCGTAACTTGCTCCGAGGTGAGATGCCCCACTGCAGGGCTCACCATGCTCCTAGTAACCTTACGTGTTTGTGCGCTAATGTGCTGATGTGATTACATGCTTGTGTCCTTATCGAGAGGAGGCCCAGAGGCCCAAGGCTCTTAAGACACGCCTCACCACCTGGCTCAATTTGCACCCGGCAGTTGCTGATTTACTGGTGTGCTATCAACCTGATGCGCTCAAGTGATCTCATTCTTATGTGCTTGCCTGAGGTGAGACGCCCCACCACATGGCGCACCATGCACCCTGCAGTTGCTGGTGTACTGGTGTTCTAATGCTCTGATGCGCTCAAGTGATCTCATTCTTATGTGCTTGCCCAAGGTGAGGCGCCCCACAACGTGGCGCTCCATGCACCTAGCAGTTGCTGATGCACTGGTGTGCTATCAACCTGATACGGTCAAGTGATCCCATTCTTATGTGCTTGCCTAAGGTGAGACGCCCCACCACGTGGCGTACCATGCACCCAGCGGTTGCTTTGTGATGCTGAGCGAAGACGCCCGAGGGCAGCAGTGGTTGCGCCTGGTGCATGGCAGCACGCTGCAGCCTGTTACGTCCATGAAGTGAGTGAGCGGGGTCAAGGGGTGGGGTCGCCTGCTGCATGGTCACACAGTTGTGGTTCTGCCTGTTACGTCCATGAAGTGAGTGGGTGGGTCAAGGGGTGGGGTCGCCTGCTGCATGGTCACACAGTTGTGGTTCTGCCTGTCACGTCCATGGAGTAAGTGGTTGCGTCCATGAAGTGAGCGGGTGGGTTGGGGAGTGTTTGCGCCTGTGGTGCATGGCAGCAAATTGCAGTCTGTCACGTTCATGGAGTGAGGTGGGTGGAGGGGGCATCTAGTGCACAGTGCTGTGGCTGTGCTTGTCAGGTCCGTGAAGTCAGGGGTTGCGCCTGTGGTGCATGGCAGCATGCTGCAGCCTGTCACGTCCATGATGTGGTGCCTGAGGGCGAATAGTTGCACCGGTGTGTGGTGTGGGGTGGTTGTGACTGTCACCGGTTTAGCAGCTGCTACAGCATGTCACATCCTCAAAGGAAGAGTGGTGATGCTGGCTGATTGATGTGCTCAAGGCTTTTAGCTGGTTGAGGTGCTGTTGGCCTCGCGATTGCTGCCTGCAAAGCATGGCATGTCCATCAGCTGCGTGAGGTGGGGCCCAAATAAGCGCTGGAAGAGCGCATGCCATTTCCTGACCGCTTAAATTTTTCTCCTTTCTGCCTCTGCAGGCTCGCCCCCGGTCACGCCTACACCTCCCTCCTCATCACCCCCCTCCCCTGTAGCAGCAGCAACAGCAGCAGCAGCAGCAGTGACATCAGCAGTAATGGCGTCGGCAGAGGCCTCGAGAGCAGCGGAGCACCATGCAGTGGTGCCGCTCTGAGCGGCACCCCCAGCCCCAAGCACTTCATCGTGCTGGGATCACACATGGTGCTAGAGTCAGGGCTGCCTCCTTGTGTCCCTGCTAAGAACGCAGGTGGTGCTGCGGCAAGCAGTGCCGCTGCACCATCCTCATCCACAGCAGCTGCAGCAGCAACAGCAACAGCTGGAGCCATGGGTGCAGGAGGCGTAACAGGCAATGCAGGAGCAGCAGGAGCGGGAGGGAATACAGGACCACAGGCAGGGAGCCAAGGACAAGGGGGAAGGTCGCAAGGAGGCAGGGACGGAGGTGCTGCGGGTGGTGGGGCTGGGGCTGGGGCTGGCAGGCCTGGTCAAAGGCCCGGGCTCGCGCAGCTGTCGGCCTCAGATCGGGATTCCAGGCGAGTGAGGGCCAAGGAGGGCGCACCCCAACAAGTGCAGGGCCTGCTGTCTGTGTTTGAGGTAGTGGTGCAACACGCGCACACACCAGCAGAGACAGGAAGTACAAGTGAGGGTGGGGTGGCAGCAAGTGGGGGGGCGTCAGGGGACAGCACCACAGACAGAAGGGGGGGTGAGGCGTCTGTTCCCGGCATCAACCAGGCATCTGCTGCAGCAGCAGGAGCCGCAGCAGGAGCAGGTGGCGTGGACCTGCAGTACAGCTTGTTGCTGCATGGTACGTGCACGATCGACAGCATCCCGCTCGCCCTCGCAGCCGCAGTGCCCACAGACCTGCACACAGGCCAAGCCTGGGGAACGCCAAGCGACGCCTCTGTGGCTCAGGCCCCAGAGGCTGCAGGCAGCACCAGCGCTGCCGGCGGCGGTATGAGCAGCGCAGCCGCTCGCCTGCCAATTTGCTCCGTGCAAAGCCTTTCTGGGGGTGCGCATGCTGCCCGTGGGCATGGCCCAGATGCGGGGCGGCACCTGCTGGTGGGGGGGCATGATGGTGTGCGCGTGTACGCGGTGCACGTGGACGATGGGCACAGGAGCCTTGTGGGAGGAGCAGCGGTGCGTTTCCCCTCCCTAATTCTTGTGTGCGTGTGCGTGTGTGTGTGTGTGTGTGTGTGTGTGTGTGTGTGTGTGTGTGTGTGTGTGTGTGTGCGTGGGTGTGTGTGCGCGTGTGTGTCTGTGTGTGTGCAGATGAAGAGTGTTTGTTCCTAGGCCAAATCAATGCGTAGTGTGAGGTGGGCAAGGATCTAAGAGCATGCCTCAATGCTTGCAAGTGGTGCTTCAAGAGCAGGGTTGGCGCTTGCAGGTGCTTGTGCTTGTGGCGCTTCTTGCTTTCCAGTGCTCATGCTTGCAAATGCTTGTTGCTTGCAAATGGTGCTTCAAGAGCAGGGTTAACGCTTGCAGGGTTTTTATGCTTGTGGGTGCTTGTCGTTTTCAAGTGCTAATGCTTTCAAGTGCTTATGCTTGCAAGTGCTTCGTGCTTGCAAGTACTCAATGCTTGCAAGTGCTTCGAAACCAGGGTTGACGCTTGCATGGCAGTCAAGGCAAAAACTCCCCTGATAGACGAAGGATTTGTTTGTGGCATCATGGCTATGCACTGGTCTGCATTTTTTGCCGGCGTTACTTACAGGGGCAGGCAGTGTGCTTGCCTCAACAGGACATGGCTCCAGGAAACTACAGATGCTTTGTGGCTGAGAAGTAGACAAGCGACCCCAGTATTTTATTATTGTGCTGTGCCTGAGATGCGGATGAGCAGCCGTAACATGTGCTCTGTGCTTGTGCAGCAGACAAGCAGCAGCCCCAGTATATTATGAGCTTGCTGTGCCTGTGAATCAGATGCGCATTGTGCTCTGTGCTTGTGCAGCAAATGAGCAGCAGCCCCGGTGTGTTATGAGCGTGCTGTGCCTATTTCTTTTGCAGCAGACAAGCAGCAGCTCCAGTGTGTTATGAGCGTGCTGTGTCTTTTTTTTGCAGCAGACAAGCAGCAGCTCCAGTGTGTTATGAGCGTGCTGTGTCTTTTTTTTGCAGCAGACAAGCAGCAGCTCCAGTGTGTTATGAGCGTGCTGTGCCTTTTTTTTGCAGCAGACAAGCAGCTGCTCCAGTGTGTCATGAGCGTGCTGTGTCTTTTTTTTGCAGCAGACAAGCAGCAGCTCCAGTGTGTTATGAGCGTGCTGTGCCTTTTTTTTGCAGCAGACAAGCAGCAGCTCCAGTGTGTTATGAGCGTGCTGTGTCTTTTTTTTGCAGCAGACAAGCAGCAGCTCCAGTGTGTTATGAGCGTGCTGTGTCTTTTTTTTGCAGCAGACAAGCAGCAGCTCCAGTGTGTTATGAGCGTGCTGTGTCTTTTTTTTGCAGCAGACAAGCAGCAGCTCCAGTGTGTTATGAGCGTGCTGTGTCTTTTTTTTGCAGCAGACAAGCAGCAGCTCCAGTGTGTTATGAGCGTGCTGTGTCTTTTTTTTGCAGCAGACAAGCAGCAGCTCCAGTGTGTTATGAGCGTGCTGTGTCTTTTTTTTGCAGCAGACAAGCAGCAGCTCCAGTGTGTTATGAGCGTGCTGTGTCTTTTTTTTGCAGCGGACAAGCAGCAGCTCCAGTGTGTTATGAGCGTGCTGTGTCTTTTTTTTGCAGCAGACAAGCAGCAGCTCCAGTGTGTTATGAGAGTGCTGTGCCTTTTTTTTGCAGCAGACAAGCAGCAGCTCCAGTGTGTTATGAGCGTGCTGTGTCTTTTTTTTGCAGCAGACAAGCAGCAGCTCCAGTGTGTTATGAGCGTGCTGTGTCTTTTTTTTGCAGCAGACAAGCAGCAGCTCCAGTGTGTTATGAGCGTGCTGTGTCTTTTTTTTGCAGCGGACAAGCAGCAGCTCCAGTGTGTTATGAGCGTGCTGTGTCTTTTTTTTGCAGCAGACAAGCAGCAGCTCCAGTGTGTTATGAGAGTGCTGTGCCTTTTTTTTGCAGCAGACAAGCAGCAGCTCCAGTGTGTTATGAGCGTGCTGTGTCTTTTTTTTGCAGCAGACAAGCAGCAGCTCCAGTGTGTTATGAGCGTGCTGTGCCTGTGAAGCAGATGCGCCTTGCATTTTGCCTTTGAATTGTGTGCACTTCCTGATTTCATGGATGCTCCAACTTGACACCCTCTCCAATGCTGTGGGCCGCTCCAAACAAACAACAAGACAGACAACACATGCACATAAACATACACACCATACAAACGTGTGCATCTTGGGATGGGGGCTTTAACTCAGATCACACAGGCGCGCGCACATGCTTCTTCAGGCAGCCTGTAGCTAGCTCAATCACAAAGGCATGCCGTACGTGGAAAGCCCTTCAAAGCTTGCGACATGGCCCATGATTGTCATGTTGATGCATTCTTGCAAGCTCATGCAACTGTAATGTTGGTACACGATTGTCATGTAGATGCATTCTTGCATGCTCATGCGACTGTCATGTTGGCACACAACTGTCGTGTAGATGCATTCTTGCATGCTCATGCGACTGTCATGTTGGCACACAACTGTCGTGTAGATGCATTCTTGCATGCTCATGCAACTGTCATGTTGGCACACAACTGTCGTGTTGGTACACAATTGTCATGTTGATGCATGCAAGAATGCTCATGCAACTGCCATGTTGGTACACGACTGTCATGTTAATACACAACTGTCATGTTCATACACACATGCATGCTTGCCATGAGCTGCATGTGTGCATGTGCATGCAGGTGGCAGAGGCGCTGCCTGCCTTTGACACCTCGCATTCACGTTTTCACCTTCACGTCACCTTCTCACATCAGCACTGCACATGAGCATGCAGGTGGTGGAGGTGCTGCCTGCCATGCGCATTGCACATTCACATTTTCAGGCTCACATCAGCTGTTCACACTAGCACAGCATATGTGCATGCAGGTGGCAGAGGCGCTGGCAGCCTTATGCATCGCCCAATCATGTTTTCACATTCACACCAGCTTGTTACTTTTGTACTGCGCACCTGCCTGCAGGTGGCAGAAGCGCTGGCTGCTAGTGTGCAAGTGCCTCCGGCCTTCCCTGCGTATGTGCCCCCCCCAGAGGGGCTGTATACACAAAGCCCACAGGCACAGCAGCAGCAGCAGCAGCAGCAGCAGCAGCAGCAGGGGGCGGCTGGGGCAGGAGTGGGCAACCGGGAAGAGGAAGAGGAGGAGGAGATGGAAGCGGCCCTAGAAGAGTATCTCAGGTGGGTGCTTTGGTGGTAACGACACAGAAAGAGGAAGATGAGGAGGACATGAAAGCGGCTCTCCATGAGTACTTCAGGTGACTGGAATAGCGGTAGCCAGACAGGAAGAAGAATAGAAGGGAGTGATGATGGGATAGCGATGATGGGATAGTGGGATAGCAGTGGGCGGCCATAAAGAGGAAGAGGGGAGATGGAAACAGCTCTAGAAGAGTACTTTAGGCAAGTGTCATCTTGGTGGCCAGGCAGGAAGAGGAAGAGGAGGAGGGGGAAGAAACGATAGTGGGAAAGCATTGGGCATCCAGGAAGAGGAAGAGGAGGGGGATGTGGAAGCGGCACTAGAAAAGTACTGGAGGTGGGTGCGAAGAGGAGGAGGAGATGGAAGCGGCACTAGAAAAGTACTGGAGGTGGGTGCGAAGAGGAGGAGGAGATGGAAGCGGCACTAGAAAAGTACTGGAGGTGGGTGCGAAGAGGAGGAGGAGATGGAAGCGGCACTAGAAAAGAACTGGAGGTGGGTGCGAAGAGGAGGAGGAGATGGAAGCGGCACTAGAAAAGAACTGGAGGTGGGTGCAAAGAGGAGGAGGAGATGGAAGCGGCACTAGAAAAGTACTGGAGGTGGGTGCGAAGAGGAGGAGGAGATGGAAGCGGCACTAGAAAAGTACTGGAGGTGGGTGCGAAGAGGAGGAGGAGATGGAAGCGGCACTAGAAAAGTACTGGAGGTGGGTGCGAAGAGGAGGAGGAGATGGAAGCGGCACTAAAAAATACCCAAGGTGGGCACAGCCACAAAAGTAAAAGGGCCTTAAGAGGCGGTAACCTATACTGCGCAACCATATGCACTGCACAATAACAACGGCATACAGGCTTGCCGCAAAAGCTAGCCTGTGTGCTGTTGTTATTGTGTTGATCCTGCGCATTTTGGATGTGCCCCTTTTTCCAGGTTGTACCATCAATGGTAGAGTGCTTCTGACAGCACACGCCCCTTCATCTGTTTCTTCGCCCTGCGACTCTGCTTGCCTCTGCAATCACCTTCCCATGTTTAGTTCTTTTTGCCTTTGTGAAGTTACTCTCTTTCCCTCCCCATTGTCTCCAGACATGAGCAGCACAGCAGTGTTGTCTGTCTTTTGATATGCATATTTTGTTTTACTGTTTAACAGAATGCAGTACTTGAGAGACCGAGGTGTATAAGATTACTATCACGCTTGCCTCTGCATCTCTTGCAGACAGTGGTAAGCAGACCGTTTCCTGTATTGCATTCAAAGTGGTCTGTATTGAGGTCGGCTTACATGCTTGGTCCTGTCCTTGCTCCTGAGGCCCGGTATTAGATGGTGTGGTACATGCTTGGTCTTGTCCTAGCTCCTGAGGCCCGGTTTTGGATTGTGTGGTATATGCATGGTCTTGTCCTTGCTCCTGAGGGCCAGCATCAGGTGGCTTCTGTAGCAGTCATTCTGGAGACCTCGTTTTCCTCGATAATGAGGAAACATCATAAGCAAGGCTGGGTGCAGTATCCATACTGTTCCGTCCTGATCACAACATTGCATTGCGTGCCATTCTATCATTACCATGCCATCCTGATCACCATGTGCTGAATGCCACAGTGGCGTTTCCAGTCCATCAACACTGTTCCATCCTGGTCACAACCGTGCATTGCTTGCCATTCTATCATTACCTTGCCATCCTGATCACCATGCGTTGTGAATGCCATAATGGCGTTTTCATTTCATCATCACCATTCCAGCCTAGTCACCTTGCATTTGAGGACTTGTGTTTGCCTCGGTACTTTGCACACAAGAGGCGCACATGGTACACGAGAGATACTAACAGAAAATCAAAAACACATGAAGGAAGCCATGATGGAAGCACCTGGCGCTGCTTGTCGGCTGTCAAGCTGCTAAACTTTCATTCCTACAGCCATTGCATTAAGTTGCAGGCAGTTCCAACTGCTTTGCTTTGCTGTGTTCGTAGCATGCAATCCTCCTCACTTTCTCCAAAATGCTGCTCAACATAAGTTTAAAGTGCACGCAGGCAGTGTCAGGCGCTGCTCGAGGGTGGAGGGCGAGAGAGACCAGGCATAAAAAGTAGCCTGCATCATGCTATCTCAATGCTTAAACCCATGTGTGTACCTTTAACTTCTCAGTTTTGTAGGCAGCCTCTGGCGCTGCTCGAGGTTGGAGGGCGAGATAGGGAGAGTTTCAAAAGGCAGCCAATGCAAGATTCTGCAAAATGCTCTTGCCTGTCAGCCATGCATGCAGCGTCAGGCGCTGCTTGAGGGTGGAGGATTGGGGGGGGCTGGGCTCAAAAAGCAGCCAACATCAAGCTGGCACAAGCTGTAGTCAAATGGGCTGAGCTTAGACTATCAAACCCTAAGCTTGACATAATTGCAGGCAGCGTCGGGCGCTGCTTGAGGGAGGAGGGCAAGAGAGGGACAAGGTCAAAACAGCAGCCTGCGTTTTGCTCTCCCAACGTTATCATCCATGCGTAGCTTGTGCCTTCCAACCATGCAGGCAGCAATAGACACTGCTTGAGGGTGTAGGGCAAGAAGGGGTAGGCACTAACAACAGCCTGCATTGTGTAATGGAGACGCTTGATTCCCTTTGCTGTTTGAACCTTGTACTTGTGAACTGCAGGCAGCGACAGGCGCTGCTTGAGGGTGGAGGGCAAGAAGGGGAAGGCACTGACAACAGCCTGCATTGTGTAATGGAGACGCTTGATTCCCTTTGCTGTTTGAACCTCTTACTTGTTAAACACAGGCAGCGACAGGCGCTGCTTGAGGGTGGAGGGCAAGAAGGTGGAGGCGCTGACAACAGCTTGCGTCGTGCCACTGAGATGCTGCGTTGCGCGTTGCACAAAGATTGGAGTCAGCGTGTGGATCTGAAGCTGGTGAGGAGCACATGAGGAGTGTCTGATCGATCTTATTACTGCCTTTTTGTTTTCAGTTGGAGCACAGGAGATGTTGGAACCAGCGCGTGGATGTGCAGCTGTTGACAAAGATGAAGGACTGAGGGAATGCTGCTTCAATTGCTCTCATTCATTTCCTTTGATTGTTTTGGATGCGTAGCTGGTAAGGGACACCGGTTGGGATCGTGCTTTGGTTGGCTTCATCCTCCATCTCCTCTGTTCCCCAGTAGGAACACAGAAGCTGGATTCTTCAAAGCTATGCAAAACAATTGAGGTCAGTGTACTCATGCTGCACTGCATGGATCACAATTGGGAGAGCACAGCAAAATGTCCTCCTGGAACACATAAGCTGTCTTCTTCAATGCTATGCAAAACACTTGAGGTCAGTGTACTCACGCTGCACAGCAAAGATCACATTTTGGAGAGCACAACACATGCATGCTTGGTTGGTGAGGCTATGCAGGTTGACAAGGCTCCAACCCATGCTGGCTTTGCTGTGACGTCGCTGGCGTGTGAGGGGCCCATTGTCGTGGCCTCGGACTTCATGGCCAGCGTCAATGTGTTCACCCTCCAGCGGCAGGTGTGCCAACAAAAATCTGCGCACCTGTGTGTTACCTCATGGCTTAGTGACCAGCGTCTTTGCCTGTGGAAGTGCCCTGGCGCTTGGTGCATAATGCGGGCTGCTATTATGGGCAGTGTCAGGCCCCTTGCACGGAGTGCCCGTTTGGGGCAAACAATGCTTTGCAGCACAGATGCAGGTTTTGCAAGGTCCAACACGAGCAACCCAGGCAACTTGCCTGGAAGGAGGCGCCCCCAAGGGTGGAGTTTGGGACATGCCTGATATATGCAGTGAGGATGATGCAGCAAGGATGATGCAGCAAAGGACGATGCAGCAATCATGCAGTGAGGTTGATGCAGCAAAGGATGATGCAGCAAAGGATGACGCAAACAATCATGCAGCAATCATGCAACAAGGATGATGCAGCAAGGATGGTGCAGCAAAGGATGATGCAGCAAAGGATGATGCAGAATCATCCAGCAAGAAAGAAAGCACCTTGCATACTCAAGCATGCTCACACGAGAAGGAAGCTGACAGATGTCACTACTCCAGATCAAGCCCAGTGACACGTCCTATGTCTTAATGCACGCGTTCACAAAGTCGAGGCCACGACAAGCCCTCTCCTGCTGCTTTTATATGTTAGGTCCTCCATGAATCAAAGCTGCATGACAGCACCTCTACAACATGACTTCTGCTTCAATGCTCGCAGATCCACAAAGCCAAGGCCGCCACAAGCTCCCCTCCCACTGCCTCTGCCGCTTTTCAAGCCTCTGCAAGCGCCCCCCCTGCAGCCACCACTAGCATCGTGCTGCAGGCCACTGCTTTGGACCGTAGCCCAGTTTGCGCTTCTGCAGCTGCTCTGGTTGCGCAGGGTGAGGGGGTGCTTATGGCAACACGACCACAGGTGCGTGAATTATGGTGCATTAATAAAATGTGTTATCTAGTAAGTCATATTCGCAGTGTTGGTACAGGGGTGCCCATGACTACGCAACTGCAGGTGCATGCAGGGACGCTTTGGTAACACAATTCCGGGTAAATGCAGGGTTGTTCATGGCAACACAGCAGCAGAGTGCGTGAGTTGTGGCAGGAAGCATTTTCAAGTGTGTCGGCATCCCTGTGAAGGGGATAGGGGGGATGAATGACGGGGCTCAGGCCCTAACCACTGACAGGGTCGGCAGTAACGGTTGTGACCCAAGCAGGAGAAATAAACAGAAGTGCTTTGTTGACAAGGGTGGGGTGCTTTGGGTGTCCATTGCAGGCACTGCATCACAGGGTGCCTGACCACGGGGAGCATCATCACATATATGGTACATGACTGGTGATTGTAGGGTGCATGACCACAGGGAGCATCATCACATATGGTGCACGAGCACTGGTGACCACAGGGTGCATGACTGGTGATCTTAGTGCATGAGTGCATGACTATAAGGGTGCGTAAGCACTGGTAATCCCAGGGTGCAGGACTGGCAATCGTAGAGTGCATGACCACAGGGAGCATCATCACATATGGTGCATGAGCGCTGGTGACCACAGGGTGCATGACTGGTGATTGTAGGGTGCCTGACTACGAGGGTGTGTAAGCACTGGTGGTCCCAGGGTGCAGGACCAGTGATCGCATGGTGCATACCATAGGATGCGTAGGCACCGGTGATCATAGGGTGCATGACTGATGATTGTAGGGTGCCTGACTACAAGGGTGTATAAGCACTGGTGATCATAGGGTATGTATGTGCTGGTGATCACATGATGCATGAGAGGTATTGGTCACAAGGTACGTTCTGTGAAGTCTTGGTTCTTGCAGGGTGCATGATCACTGGTGTGTGCATGAGCACTAAAGTGTGTGCATGAGCACTCTAGTGTGAGCATGATGCAAACGGGCCACAGCTGCTGAGACTGTGGATTGAGAGCTCACTTTGCGTGCTAAATGAGCACAGAAGGGGTCCCGTTTGAGCTCCTTGCTAGGTGCCTGAGCCTATAGGCAGCCACACATGTTAAAGTGTAAAGTGTGTCGTGCTGTAGGTGTGACAGTATAGAGTGAGTCCCGTTTGAGCTCCTTGTCCTGTGCCTGCGCCTATAGGCATCTACACATGTGACAGTGTGTAGTTCATGGTGCTGTAAATGTAACAGTGTAAAGTGAGTCCTGTTTGAGCTCCTTGCTCGGTGCCTGCGCCTAGGCAGCTATAGCTCTCTGAGCCTGCATCCTTGCTGAACACTCCTGATGCACATTTGGCTTGCGCGCGTGTGTGTGTGTGTGTTCGTACAGGGCATGGTGTTGCTGGGCCGGGACACTGCAGAAGAGCGGGGTGTTTGGCAGCGCATCCTGGCAGAAGTGGAGGCAGACGAACAGAGTGGTGAGTGGAGTTGGGGATTATGAGGGGTGCTGAGGGGGGCTTGTGGCAGCGCATCCTTGGCAGAAATCCAGGCAGATAAACAGAGTGGGTAGTGTGGAGGTGGAGGGTGTGTGGCAGCATACCCTCGCAGATTTGGAGTCAGACAAACAGAGTGGTGAGTGGAGGTGCAGGGCATGTAAGGGCTTGTGCTGATCCTGTAGACCAGCTAGATCTGGCAGGTGTGATGCCGAAAAGCACATTTTGTGCTGCATGGAGGCCAGTGACAGTGACATATGGGAGGATCAAACTGCGAAGGTCAAGAGCTGTGTAACAGGAGGAACGAGGCTGTTCTGTCTGATCGCCTCAATTTCATCTGTTCTGTGTGTGGTCTTGCATGCTTTCTTGTGGCCATGAAGCTTCTCTTCGGTGCAGGCAGCAGCTCAGCAGCGTGCGTCGCAGCAGTGTGGTTTGATGGTTTGCATGCAAAGGCCTCTGCAGACTCTCATGGCACACCCTTCTGAGCGTTCCCGCAGATCACAAGACTACTCTTGCGCACCCCTGTTGGAAGTTCGCATACGTAGGGTTTTGTAGATAGGGTCTAATGAAGTAGCTGAGGGTGCCAAGGAGACTATGTTGAGTCTTTTATGCTGAGGGTGCTAAGAGCGCATTTCTATGCCAAGGGTACCAATAGGACCAAGGGTGTCAAGAGAGCATTTTGGGGGGGGGGGAGGGGGGCCACGAGGACCAAGGGTACCAAGGGAGCATTGTTATGCCGAGGTTGCCAGAGGATGCCAAGGAGGTTTTGCAATCATTTTTTTCTGTGGTAAGGCACTCAGGGTTGAGAGGCGCCAGTTGGGGCACCCAAATTACATGAGTCCTTACGTGAACCATACTTTTCACCATCATCTCCATTCTGAACCATCTACTGCACCAAATTGGTTATTCCTAGTGATCTGGAGTCCTTGTGATAAAGGAATGTCGCTGCAAGAAGATGGAGTGATGAGACCCAGTGGTTGATGAGGCACAGAACTGCAGCTATTTCCCTTTTGAAACATCCAGCATGGGGGGTGCCATAAAGGTCAATTTTTGACCTTTTTTATGTAAAGATGTTACCATAGTTTATGGAGGTTACAAAAATATGATAATGGGAGTGAAAATGGTGCCAGTGTGGAGCTGCGGGCTCTTTGATGGTGATCTGAGGCCAGGAAAAAGATCTGGGGTACTCCGCTTTACACCATTTTGGTAAATGTGTAATTAACGTGAATGTGTAATTAACGCGGATGATGATGGTTGGTATGGTAAGCTTAGAGAAAGAAACATAAGAAAGGGCATGTCCTGCATATAGCCCCATTGACCCCCTCTGGCTATTTTGAGCCTGTTTTGAGCCTTTTGTGAGCATCTTGTCTTGTCAGGCTTCGATGAGCCTGTTTTGGCCTGTTTGATGAAACGTTTGACTGGCCCAGACAAGACTGTGCTCCAAGCCATCTCTCAGGCCGCTGTCGAAATTGCTGAAAAGCGTTTTCAATGCTTCAATTGTTCTGCACACACACAATAATGCCCTATAGTGCAGTTGAGTTGTGCAACACACAGAATGATGACATAGAGCGCCTTAATGGTGTCACACATGGAATGGTGTCCTGGAACAGTTCGATTCTTATACATGCTAAAAAGTAGATGCTGCCGTTTGGACAAATTGACAGGTACACAAATTCACAGCGCTGCCTCCCACATGATTGGTTGATTAAATGGAAGAGTGTACTTGTTTGGGTGTGTCCAAACAGCACACTTGGATGCAGCTGTGCTTTCTTTGGCGCTCTGCTTCCGGGGCCAATCATGGAACCCCACGTTTGCCTATGATGTACTGCATTTACTTGATGAATTGTTTCCTGCCAAACATTGTGCCACCTTTGGCGCTCTGCTTTTGCGCCCATCATGGCATTCCAGGCTTGTCTAGAACATACTGCAATTGGTCAACTGTTTCCTGCATGGCATGCCATGATGGTCAACTGCAGGCCGTAGCGGGGTGCGGCAGCAGCGGCAACGGCAGGAGCAGCAGGGGAGCAATGAGCCCTTGAGGCCACCCACCGCCATACCTGCCAGCCGTGCACCTAGCTTGGCACCCATAGCCTCGTGCAGGTGAGCCTTTGTTTTATAAAAATGGGATGTGGGGGCAGATGAAAAACATTTGAATCCAGGGAGCATTGAAACAAGTGCTTCAATTATCTTGCGCTTGCAACACTTGCCGCCATACCTGCCAACCGCGCACCTAGCTTGGCAACCCTAAACTCATGCAGGTGAGCTTTTGTCTTAAAAAATTGATGAGGGCAAATCTGAAATCATCGCACGCACCTAGTGCTTTTTGCTACTCACGCCCTCATTAGGTGAGCTTGTGGGCAGGCTCTGGTGATCCAAACCTGCTTCGAAATCTGATCGTTGGGAGCACTCAAAACGGGTGCATAATTGCAAAATTCCTGTGCTATAAACATCAACAGCCCCACAATACAGCATACCTGCAGGCCAGCATGGGGGCAGGATGGCGCTGGGTGTGCTGAAGTGTGACAGATCCTTGAGATACCACTCGTGCACGCGTCTGATCCTCCCTCTTACACGCTGCACACATGGCCCCCTTGCAGCAGGGGCAGCTGTTTTAAAAAGGGGTGCTTGCTTTATTCTTCAGAGGGCATCTTGCATAGGGTCAAAACCCAGGGCACATGAGAGACAAGCATCATGGCACATACATGCATGCACCCTGGATCAGCTTGACTCAGCCTGGCTGAGCCTGGCTAAGATAGAGCGACTCTGTGTGCTTTGTGAAGTCCAGTGAAATCCTGGTGAAATGTGTAGGAGCCAGGTGTGATCTGTGGGGATGCTTCATATGAACTCAGTGCTAACGCTGCACAGCTGCCTTTTGCATCTGTGCTCCTGTCTTGATTCTCTTTTCTGCACCTTGTGTTCCATGGGCCCCGAGGAGAATTGCAGGAACAGGCTTTGATTTGAGGGCGCTTGACAAATTCAGCGCAATGACAAGTTGCGCAGCTGTCAACTTGTTTACCATTAACCATGAAGGGCTCTTGGAGCTTGATTTCTTGCTATATTGACCCAATGACAACCTCGGGTCATTTAGTGTGACGCATCTACATCTATTGACCCAACAATTTGACCCAACACCAATTTCAATTCCTCAAGCTGTACCCCTCCCGCCGCTCATCATAAGCTCAGCTGATCACCCTATCACGATTGGGCGCAAGCCTCGCTTCAGACTTTCGCAGTTGTCCCCCCACCTCGCTCCTCTGTCTTGCCTCCCCCTCCCCTCTGTCTACAGTGTCTGTCTGCAACAGACCAAAGCAAATGCATCATGATGGCATCTCTGCAGCTTCAATGGATGCAATGTCAGGGCATTAAGAAAAAAGCAAGCACCATCAACACACAAGCACTGCTCTCACACGCTGCAGGCAGTGCTGGGCTGTCATGCACGACCACACCCTGCCTCGCTCATCTTTTCTTCTACCGTACTACTTTTAGATCATCCCGCAAAAATAATGTTTTTGAGGGGTGCGGGATGAGTGTAGGATGATCTGATAATAACTATTTCAGGGGCTGCGGGAAAGTGAAAGTAAACATATTAGAGAATTTTAAGGATTAACAAGGGGACTACTGCAGGATAGTGCGGGAATGTAAAAAATATGTAATGAGAGTGGTGCGGGAGTGGTGCGGGATTGTGAAATAATTGTTTTTGGGGGTGCGGGATGGTCACCTGGTAGTACGGTCTTCACCTGCACCTTCTATCAACATTTGAGCCTTGTGCACAAACACACATGCACATAGTCACACGCACACACAATCACACACACAATCATACACACAATCACACTCAAACATACACACAATCATATACACACACAATCACACACGCACAGCACAGGCTGCGGCACCCCATCACGTACATTGTGCCTGGCCAGCTGGGGCTTCACTTTTATACCCATCCTCCTCCTTCAAAACTTCACCAACGTTTGAACACTGTGCATGGGTACAAAACCACACCCCACAGGCTGCGGCACCCCATCACGCACATCGTGCCTGGCCAGCTGGGGCTGCACATGGAAGCCCACCCTCAGCTGCAACCACACGAGGTCCCTCTAGCTATCCAGGATGAGGGCGTACCGCTACAGGGCCCTGAGCATGCCTCCCTGGCAGGCTACCCCGACAAGCCACCTGGCGGCAGGACCGAGTGCTTCCTTGCGCTGAGCACAGACGGTAGCGTGCTGCAGCTGGAGCTCACGCAAGGGCAACAGAGAGCAATGGAGCTGAGGGCGCAGCAGGACGAGCTAGAGCAGCAGCAGCAGCAGCTATGGCAGGATGGGCATGCCCACCACCACCACACCACCAACACCAACACCACCAACCCCCGCCAAAGTGGTACCGCGTGCTTTGGTCTGCAGCAGCATGCTCACAGCTGGGGGCTGCGGCTGCCTCGGGCGTTCTCTGTGCGAAGAAACGATGCTGAGGATGCGCCTGAGGTGAACGAAGGGAACGTGCCGCACAGCACCTTTGTGGACCTTCAGTTCCTGGATGCTGCAGGCGCACTCTGATGTGCGCTTTGATGGGCACACTGACCTGATGGGTTGCCTTGGCGTTTATAAGCAGTGAGCTTGTAAGCAGTGAGTTAGGAAGCAGTGAGCTTGTAAGCAGTGAGGTAAGAAGGAGTGAGCTTGTAAGCAGTGAGGAAGGAAGCAGTGAGGTAGGATCTGCAAAATTCGGCAAAAGACCCCAGATCGCTGTACTGGGAAAGCGAGACATGTCGGTGGTGGTGTTGTGTGTGCATATGTGTTTTAGTCCCGTTGGGGAGGGTCAGATAGAGCATTGCCATATTGGCTTGTATGAAGGCCTCACGGATTTTCAGGTCAAACAGCTTTTTTTGCAGGCATTTATCAGTTTTTTGCAGACCACAAGTTTGGAATCAGCAAGCTTATTCACAACTTCTTTCCTCCCTTCTCCTTCATTTGCTTTGAGCCAGTCCTGGGAGACCTCTCAGCTTTACCAGGACAACCGACATCATTCAAAAGAAAGAATGGAGAAGGATAAAATTGCATAGGCAGAAAAACTCTCCTGCATCAATTGAAAAAAAAGCCCATTTGCTCAGAAGAGCCGTGACTCCCTCCACCACAAAGCTGCAAAACAGAAGAAGAAGAAGAAGAAGAAGAAGAAGAAGAAGAAGAAGAAGAGTAAGAAAAGAAAAAGGAAAGCTACATAGGTGGAGGAGACTCTCCCTACATCAATTCATGTTTTGTCGACTGACATTCATGTTTTATCGACTGACATTTATGTCATGTAGCAGAGGCGTGGTGTTGGAGACCCATTTGCTGAAGCCAACAGCCCCTGGAATGCCTCTGCATCCGTGAACATTCTGTTGCTAACAGAATAGTGGTACCTGTCTTGCCATTGAAGAAAAGAAATAGAAGATTCTTCACCAGGAAAAAGGGTGCGTCGATTACCAATGAACTGGCAAATTAAGTGTCACTGCAATCCATTAAATTAGGCAGCGCAGACCGTCTTGCCCTGCAGAGCCCTCAGATCTGATCTGGTGGCACATAAGCTCAGCTGAGGCTAAGAAAGAAGAAAAGTCTATGCAGGCAGAGAAATAACTTCCTATCATAGGAACTTGATATGATATCATGGATGGAAAGGAGACACGCTGGTTTAGGAAAGGAAAGGAAAGGAAAGGAAAGGGGTCACACAGCTGTACCTGCCTACAAGGGCAGCTCAGCTGAAACATAAAAAGAGATGCCTGCAACCAAACCAGACCTGAGCTGGTTTAAACAGCCATTATACATTTGTACAATACAAATTAGAAACATTGGTTAGGTCCCAGCTAGCTTGCTACTTTGGGAGTCTATCCTCAATGCACACTGCTGGACCTGGCTTGCACAGTCTTTTCTATTTTTGTATCAAACTCCCAGGATATCAAACTCTCAGGGTATTAATGTTTCTAACCAGGATAACAACATACTTTCTTTCCTTCATGATCCCATGTGTACTTATGAACAGGCTAGCAGTCAAACGTCTTGACTGAGGCCTTTTTCCCTTGTAACTGTCACGACGAGAGTCTGCTGTGCCAAGGGTGTGCTGCAACTTAGTTGAGTTAGTTGGACAGTGCCACTACCAGTGGTATTTATTCTTGTGGCAACACAGCTGAGGCTTTGTTGAGAGAACTATACTTCACGTAGGAACTCGTAGTAACACCATTTTTTTCTTATCATCTTTGTAAACCCAGCCAAGCCCCTTAAAAAAATCTGGTGATGGGATGTCAAGACACTGTTATGGCTGCGTCACTTTCTCAGCCTGGCATATCTCTTATCAAAAACAATAGAAGCTAGTAGGGATCTGGAGGGTCACAAGCAACTGGCTCCAAACTAAGATGTGGGGAGGTTTCCTGTTTCGGTGGCGCGTTGTTTGGCAGCCCATTGATTACTTAAAAGCGTGTATTGCAGACTATGCCATTAAACCTGGTATCAACTTGGGCCTGACCATTGTTTTGGCTGACAGGCAAAAAGCAAAGTCATTAGTATCAATTTTAGTTGCTATCATAACAACATGATGTTGCTATCCAATCATTAACGACGATAACACAGAAGTGCTCTTCATTCTCAGGGGGCATCTGGGGAGTGTCTGCTGGGCGTGTGGTGATGGAGAGCGGGAGGAGGAGAGCCTGTGCGATCAGAACCATGGCTGACAAACCTTCGGATCCCCGTGAACTCTGTACCTGCATTCCTCTTAAGGCTCAGCTAGGCTAGCTGTCTTCAGTTTGATGGCCTTTTGGTGAGACCCTTGTTAGCTTGTTAGTTAGGGAGCCTTTCCTTAATGCACTCGGCCTTTTGGCTGGCGTAAACTTTTTTTTTCCACTTCCTAAGTCAATTATGGTATTTTCACAGTACCTTGACCTTTGCCAGGTGAGAGGAATATAATAAAATTCTGTAGACAGAGGGAAGTCTCATGACAGGCCTGAGATAACGAGCTTAATGCTCTGACACTTGTTCTCCAGATCGGACTGGTTTGGTTACAGGCACCTTCTACACTCCAGCTAAGCTGCAGGTGTAGGCAGGTACAGCTACGTGACCCCTTCCTTTCCTTGGTTTAAACCTGGATTTGAGTGAAATGCTAAGATTACAATTTTTTTCTGAAGTTGCAGGGAGGACGTGTCGTTATGGTTGGAGGACCCTTTGGTGACAATCGCTATAGCTTGCTACCTAAAGGATCTTCATTTAATTTACATGGGCTAGTGGTAAGTATAGTTTTTCTTGTCACTTCTCAATGAAAATGGCTGCAATCGCTAAGTGTCTGTGCAGACTAATAGCAATGGTTGTTGGAAAATCTGAATGGCAGTGCCATCGGCCTTCAGAGCCTAGCTTCATCATGATGTAGGCAGCAGCTTCAGAGCAGGCTCAGGGCAACACCTCAATTTTGTAGCTCATGAAAAAGTCAATGTGATGTAGGCCTGCATTTGGATCACGACTCCTAGACAAGTCGTCCCATGGGTAACGACGGTTGAAAATACTTGGCAGAGCCGCCCTTGTTCAGCATCCCAACATTCATGCCAAGTAACAGGTAGTCCAAACAGGTCAGGAGTCATCAGAGATGTCCAGAATAATGGACTTGTGGACATACCAAAGCGAGTACTCTCAAACATCCCCACTCCTGAGAGGTGAAACCACACGTGCAAGTAGTACAACAGCTTTCCCTACCTGTCAGATCCAAAATAAAAATTTACACAGGTAAGCTCACAGAATGTGAGCATCCTGCCACAGCCAGCTACATCCCGCAGTAAATCCTGAACACTGCTCTTGGGACCTTAAGGCGGAGGGGGGGGCACTGAGGGCCTTTGTAAAGGCTTGGTTAATCAAGGTCAGCTGAGGGCCTTGTTGAAGGGGGGGGAAGGGAAGGGGGTAATTGGCACTACAGGGGGCCTCGGTAAGGGGGTCTCTGAGCCGGGGCTGGTGTGGCTGAGTACAGGGACACGGAGTCTGATAGCCCCCCGCCCCCTGCACTGGCATACCTGCCTGCACCATCTCCTGCTCTTGGGGGCGGCACATTTGGCAGCAGCTTTACACTGCCAGATCCACCTGTGGGAAACAAAGGTAGCACACAAGTGGGTCATTCTGAGACACACATACACAAACACACACACTCCTAAGCGTCTATTGGCGTGTATGGAACATTCTATGCTTGTAGGCCATAGAGCAATCAATTTAAGTCAGGTACGACTGCAATGTCCTCCCTACAGTGAGCTGCAGGACTCCTGCTTAAGCAACTCACCAAATGCATTTATGCATCTCTACAGACCGCCAAAACCCCACAGCATTCGACCAACATGCACTACATGGCACTCGCATCCTGAAGACGTGCCTGAGAGAGCTCTTTTCAGATGACGACAGCTACACAACCCACCCCACCCCTTCCCTTTCAGTACTTGGCACCCACCTCCTGGAGTCGCACTTGGATCGGGGGAGCTCATTTCCGAGGACAGTCCGTACTCTTGGGCAGCGGAAGGAGTGGCCGGCTGCGGCTGCTGCTGCGGTACGTAGCCCAGGCCAAACACGCTGCCTGGTGCACCAGACAGCTGCGGCTCAAGCAAGCCAGCGCCTGAGGCGCCCTGCCCAAACCGATTGCTGGGCACACGGGGAATCACTGCAGGGGTGGTGCTCAAGCCGCTGAACCCCCCCACTCCCCCACGCCCGCCCTGCCCAGCAAACGCAGCCGGAAGGGGCTGCTGCTGGAGCCCTCGGTGGTGGAGTGATTGCTGCTGCAGCGGCATTGACTGTTGTTGGCTGGGGGCTGCTGCCAGGGCCTCGGTCGTGACGCCTCCCGAGTATTCCCGTCCCAATCCCATATTGGAGTACGGTGTCAGACCTGTGGGTTGTGCACTCATGCCAACAGCAGGTTGAAGGCTTGTGGGGCCTGTGCTGCCTTGCAAGCCAGCCCCATGCACCCCTCGTGGCAGCTGCCCTGCACTCCCTGGCCTTCCGACCCCACCCACCATGCCTCGCTGCTGCTGCTGTTGCAGGCGCTGCTGCGCGTACGCCTGCTCCTCCATCAGCTGCCGCGCATGCAGGTTTTCCTGGTCGAACAGGCTGACGCCCTGGCTGGTCACACCCTGAGGCAACCCGCTGGGCCCGGCACTAGCGCTGCCCACCCCATAGGACACACCCCCCACCCCACCCGTGCCACCTGCGCTGCCACTACCATAGGACCCCACTCCACTCATGCCGCCTTGCTGCTCATTAATACCTGGCTGCCCATAGAATCTCACCCCACCCAAACCTGACTGCATGGTGGTGGCACCTGCTTGTTGCATTGAGAGGGATCCTGCGCTGCCACCACCATAGGACCCCACCCCACCCAAGCCCGGCTGCACTGCAAGGCTTCCTGGCTGGTGCTGCAGCTGCACAGGTGGAGGCTGAGGGGAAAATCCCGCAAAGCCTGCAGGCACAGTGATTCGTTGGGGGGGACGGGGCTGCGCGGACACCTCCCGGAGCTCCTCCCCGTCAAAGCCTGCCAGGCCTGTGCACACGCAGACAGAGCATGCGTAAATGGAATTGGAGCCAGCTTAAAAAACAGCTGGATAGGTACAAGGCCAGCTATACATCCTGCCAGGCCTGTGCACGTGCAGAGAGGGCATGCGCAAGTGAGTTTGAGGCCAGCAACAATGCCAGCTACAGAGCCTGCCAGGCCTGTGCACGCGCTGACACAGAAGAAATGTGAGTGAAAAAGAAGCCAGCTGCAAAGCCAGCAAGGACAGAATTAAGGCCAGCTACAGGGCCTGCCAAGCCAGCAAATGCACAGATGCAGATTGCGTGAATGAGGAGGGGGCAGAGGGGTTGCCAGGGGAGAGCGTGGGTGCAACAAGTTGCATGCGCAGCAGAGCAATGCAACGGGATGCTCATGTTGGGGAGGAATAAAAAAGGGCAGAGCGGCACGGCAGATGCCAAGAAGAAGGGCAGAGTTGGCTTGACCAGATCAGGTTGGGTGGCTTTGAGGAATGCAATGAGGTAGATCAGGTTACGTGGCTTAAAGAAATATGATGAGGTAAATCAGGTTGAGTGGCTTTGAGGAATGCAATGAGGAAGATCAGGTTGGATGGCTTTGAGAAATGCGATGAGGCAGATCAGGTTACGTGGCTTTGAGGAACACAATAAGGCAGGTCCTCAAATTCTTGTAGATTGCCACAAAACAAAGTTTATGTGCGCAAGCGTGCGTGCGTGTGTGTGTGTGTGTGTGTGTGTGTGTGTGAAGCAGAGTGCTGATTTGTAAGCAATCAGGAAGACACATTTTTGACAAAGTGCACGCTGCACAGATTTAGCACGGGCTGCGCATGCTGGAAGAGGCAATGGGAGTGACAGAGGCAGATCGGAGTGTGAGGTGCTCCTGATCAGCAGCTTTGGCCACTTGCGTATGCCAGGTACGCACAGCAATGAGAGATGCAAGAGTTCTGTGCCTGGGAAGGGTTGAAAGCTTCCCAAGGCATTCTCAAGGCATGCAATGAGGATGAGGCCGCAAAAGATACGGGCAAGCTTTTATCAGTTTGAACAACCACTGAGGGGTGGAAGTGCTACCCCTGCAGCCTCTGCCCAGCAAAGCCCCGCAACCCGCATCAGCAGGGGCAACAATCAACCAAACCCTGCGTGCTGTTTGGCGGGATGGCCAATACCTATGCAACCAGCCCCCGGCAAAGCCCCGCAACCCACAGCACACATTCATCAACACCTGTGGTTTCCTGCTTGCCCCCGTTACCACATGTGTCCACACCTCGCCACACCTCGCTGCCATCAATGGGCCCCCCACATGGGCACTACCTGGCAAGCGTACCCATACTTTCCTCACCCCTTCCCCCTTTTTCCACCCCCCTCACTCCCACCTGTGTCCATTTCTCATCCCACCTCACTGCCACTGTGCCAGGCATGTGAGGTTCCTTACTGCTGTGGGAGCCACAGCAAGGGAAAAGAAAAAGGAACTACAACATAGGCCAAAGAGGTGCGCATAAAGGCGTCTCCATCACCCTAGAACCCCACCAAAGCCTTGCAAGGGTGCCCCAACCAACCCCATCAAAAGCCTTGCAAGGGTACCCCAACTAACCTCACCAAAAGCCTCACAAAAGCAGCCCAACTAACCTCACACCACTCCTTACCCTCGCTCCCACCTGCGTCCACTCCTTGGCCTGTCACACTGCCACCGACTGCGCCAGGCATGCTGGGCCCCCCACGTGGGGGGTACTCTGGCCCCCGACCCGTACTTCCTGCCCCCAAAGCACCAAAGCCTCCAGCAGAAGGCGCCCCACTGCTCACACCAGCAGAGGCTGCTGCGGCTGCTGCTGCCGCTGCTCCTGAGGTGGCCCTGCCCAGTGACAGCGGGTTGGCCCAGGAGAGGCCCAGCACCACCACTCCCGCAGGCTGCTTGGTCAGCGGGTGTGCCAGATTGAATGCGCCATCGAGCGGGATGGACTGCGGTGGGTGTATGTGCCAAGTGAAGACGCATATTTGTGAGAGTGTGTGTGTGTGTGTGTGTGTGTGTGTGTGTGTGTGTGTGTGTTTGTGTGTGTGTGAACCAAACCCAGGAGCACACCCACCCACCGACACCCACCCATACACCTGTAAAAGCGCCTTCAAGGGCACATTCGCCACACCCACGATGGAGCGTATGGGGTTTTCAGTGCTGCTCGCTCACCTACACCTACACTCACAGCCACTGTGACCGCCTCTACAGGGGCACGTGCGCCACACCCATGATGCAGCGCAAGCATATACACACATGCACACATGTGCACGTGCAAACACACCCACACCTACCTGTGACAGCGCCTCTATAGGGGCACGTGCGCCACACCCATGATGGAGCGCAAGCATACACACACACACACACGCACAAACAAACACGCACATGTGCACGTGCAAACACACCCACACCTACCTGTGACAGCGCTTCCAGGGGCACGTGCGCCACACCCACGATGGAGCGCATGGGGTCCTCCCCGCCTGCATCATCAAACACCACCACCTCCAGCTCACGCGTGCGTAGGTTGGCCTCCAGGGCTTGCGTGCGTGAAATGGGCCACAGGGCTTCGTCACTGCATAACCACAGCAGGAGGCATACGGCATGGTTTTCAGCCACAAAGTGAATGATGGATATGGGAGGCACCAAGTATTTAAGTCTGCTAGGACTGCATGGAACCAAGGATACAGGTAGGGTTGTCCAAATCCAGGGTTGACTACTTCTATACAAACGCGCCATATATTTTTGCTTGCCTGCCAAAAAGTTTGGGAGCATGCCAGAGGGGATTATCCGAGGCCTGAAAACAGGTATTTTTGCATGCTCCCTGCATATGTGTCCCCCAGCTGGCCGTTTCAACGCTTGGATTCCTCTGGCAGAAAAACTTTCTGTAGCACTAGAGTAAACAAGCAGGCGCATTGGGGCACACACGCCTCATTAGCCCTGACATGAACCTGAGTTTTTGCTATTAAACTTCCATACCCAATCACGCACTGCGCCAGATTGGGTTATTTTTGATGACTTGTAGTTCTTTCATCAAAAACATCAATGCAAAAGAAATGGAGTGAAAAGGTGCAGTGGTCGGCGAGACGCAGAATTTCAGCCATTCCTCCTAGAGAAAACCCAGCACGAGGTGTGCCAAAAAAGTTCTGATCTTCTTATTTCCTTTTTTGGATATGCAGGTTGTAAGCATAGTGCATAAAGGCTACAGAAGTATATTTTTGGGATCAAACAATTGGTCCCAGGGTGGAGCTGTGGGCCATTTTTGGGTGACTTGAGGCCAGGAGAGTACCTGCAATTCTCCGACTTTTACCAATTCCTGGTGGATGAAGTATTTACAAACATTTAAGGTTGGCATGCTTGGATCTGAGAAAGGCACAAGGCTCAGAGCATGCCTGGCAAGGCAGTTGACCCCAGCCAGGCCAGTTGACCCCCTCCAGAAACGTGCGGTGTAAGGCAGGAGTCCGGAGCTCAGCAGCCGAATGAGGCGAATAAGCCGTTTGTGCATGTGCTGGGGAAGATTGTACTTGTTTAAACATGACCAGATGGAAGAAGGCAAGTTAGATTGTGCGTGCTCTTCAATCCACCTCATGTAGAGGAGGAGCAGCCGTTTATTCCTTTCAGCTTCAACCTTTGTGGCGGCAGTGAGGTTGAACAGGTAGGAGACATGAATATGATGGTCATGAAAACAAAGGATGCACCATTTATTTTCCTTGTATGCATGATCAGAAAGGGCGCACATTGCAACTGCCAGAAGAAGAAAGTGCGAAAGCATCTTGCAGCGGGACTGGCCAACAGCCGCAGCTGCAAAAAGCGTTGATTCCTGCTCTGCACTTTCAAGTGCCTGAAAACAGGGGGTGAAAGCAGCCTGCTGCAGGGCTGGGTGACAGCAGCTGCAAAAGGCGTTGACTCGTGCTCCGCACATCTAATTGCCTGACACTGTCAATGACAGAAAAGGTAAAATGCAGCAGGACTGAGCGACACCTGCAGCTGCAAACAGGAATTGATATGTGCTCTTTATCTTTAACTGCCTGAGAGAAAAGCATGAAAACAGCCTCCAACAGGCCAGGCCAACAGCCTCTACTTCAGGGAGGTTAAGGTTTGTGCTCTGCGCATTCAATTTCCTGACAGAAAAAAGGGGTGAAAGCAGCCTGCTGCAGGACTGGGTGATTGCCGCAGCTGCATAAGGCGTTGATTCGTGCTCTGCACATCCAACTGCGTAACAGAGAACAGGTTGAAAGCAGCCTGCTGCAGGACTGGGTGACAGCCGCACCTGAAGAGCGGGTTGGGTCCATGCTCCGCGCGCGTGGTGTGCGCATCCCGGTGCCCAGGCAAGCGGTACCACACATAGGGTCGAGCAGGGCTGCCAGCACCACCTGAGTAGAGAACATGATGAGAATGATGGACAGACACGATGGTCTGTCCTGAGAAGCGGTACCACACAAGGGGGCGAGTAGGGATGCCAGCACTGCTTGAGCAGAGGACACTCAGGTCGGCATCGTTTGTGGTGCAAGCATGTCGCATTCATCAACAGTTATGTAATGCAAGAGTGAGCAGAGGCGCCAGCACTGCCTGTCCAGAATACACACGAACTTGGGTGTGGTTGCTTTGCGTGGCCAAGGTTGCGATCAAGGGTACAAGTGCATCGTAAGTGATGAAACCATGATTGATTGGGGAATGCCTGGGACCGTCTGGGCAGAAGCACAAGTTGCAAGTTGTTCAAAAAGGTGTCCTAAGGGGTAGACAGGGCAATGAGCAACAGCGTCACAAAATGTTGCGGTTGCAGCAAAGCAAGCACTTGCAGCATGGATTTCAAACGGGACTGCTTCTCAGGGACATGAGGAAGAGAGCTCAGCGTAAGTGTTCCGGGTTTTCAAAAGAAGCAGCGGCGAGTAAACACCAAGCAGAGCAAGGAGATCAAGCTGCACGCAAAGTGGAGGCTTTATAGCACAGCTTTTACATAAAGCCTGTAAGAAAAGATGCCTCAGTCTTTCGGCTGGAGGTGCTCGCTACGCGAAGGCTCCACGACACAGCTTTGCTGCGTTACAACCTTGCAAACACCCTGGATCAGGGAGGCTCTCAAGCGCCGCCCTTGCACAAAGTCTGTGACAGGGGGGGGCCTTATAGCACAGCCTTGCACAAAACCTGTAACAGGTGATGCCTTAGTTGTTCGGCTGAAGGTGCTTGCCAAGTGGGGCTTCTATAGCACAGCTCTGCCGCATTACAACCTTGCAAACACCCTCTGTAATAAGGAGGCCCCACAGCACAACTCCTTCACAAAGCCTGCAACAGAGGTAGGCCTCGAGCTTCTAGCTAGGTACAGGCTCTGGCAGCGCAGACATGCTAGCATGCACCGCCGCGTTCACAAAGGCAATGCTCCTCATGCTCCATAAACCAAGACTGTAGCACCTGCATGACCTGATTACACCGTTCTGTGTACATTATTTTCTCTGCTAGACTGACTTCTCCCTTTTTGCAGTGCTGCTGCTGCCTTGGCCTGTTAGCACTGCAGCAGTGCCGCTGTCAGCACTGTCGCTGTGAACGCTGTAGCGCTGCTGTTTGCACTGCCGCTGTAAGCACTGCAGTGCCGCTGTCACCACAATTAGCACTGCAGTGCCACTGCTGCCCCCTGGTAGGGTGAGCTCCTCACTGTAGCACTGCGAAATTGGTAGTGTCCTTAGCACTGCCCACTCAACAGGGCCCTAACTGCAGCACTACTCACCTGGTAGGGTGAGCTGCTCGCAGCGCGTGATGATGGTCTTGATGTAGGATGCTGAGCTGGGGTCAGACATGGCCATCGCGACTGCTGTGGTGGCAGGGTCCCGGGGATCTGGGCCAGAGGCGCGCTGGGTACGAGCCTGCATGTTTGCGCCAGTGTAACTTTGACTTTGTGACTTTGCGTGTGTGCGTGTGTGCGTGTTCATATGTATGACCGCTGCATGTCCAAAACTGTGAGGGAAGACAGTGGAGCGAGCCATACGAGATCTGGCACTGAAGCACACACACACACATCAGTCATGCCGCACCGGTAATGTCTGACTAGTCCACACTTGTCTGAGACACACACATCAGGCAGGCCTGAGGACCCCTCAAATGCCTCCTTCATGTGCAAATTTGTAAGGTTGGTCAATTCCATATTCATACATTTTGCCATTCATTCTGCATTACTCAAAAGCCTCCTTCCTGTGCAAATTTGTTTTCAGGGTTGGCCATTTTCATTTTTCATGTTTTGACGTGCAAGCTGTACTTCGCGACAAAGAAAGTTTAAATTTACGGAATACATACAGAATCGACCTACCATACACAAGAAACAAATAAGCATCTGGATCTGTGTAAGAGTGGGACTGCTGCGCGGTCTTTCCTTAATACACGGCGTATTTGCATGCATAATTTTGTTTGCCTTTTTTAACCAGTCAGTGACATGAAGCATTAGAGCCACGCCCTACGATACCTCCCTCGATACCTCTTGCAAGAATCTCTACTACAACATCCCCTCAGCACAGCAGCTGAAGAGCAGGGCTGGATCAGCCACAAGCCCCTGCGCCCAAGGCAAACCAACTAAAACTTGACGATTTCAGAAAAGCATGAGCTTGGAAGCACCTACCTGTGCCTTGTACTCGCGCAGCAAACTGTCCAAGGGGCGTCGGAAGGTGAAGCCGTACCGCACACGCCCAACACGCCGCCCGTCAGCGCCCAGCACATCGGCGTGGTGATATGCGTGGCTGGGTCCCAATGCAGCGCCAACCTCCAAATCCTCCAACACCTGTGCATTGGGTGTATGGGTTGGTGGTTGCCAGTGTGGCAGTCAGTCAATCCTGCGTAAGTCAATTGCTATTGCGGGGCTGCCATCCATGAAAAATGCCGTGGGCCTGCGCAGATCAACGGTTGCCATGCATGCTGCGGGATTGTTGCTAGTGTGGCAATCAGTCAAGTTTGCATGGGTCAATGGCTGTTGCGGGACTGCCATCCATGAATTATGCCGTGGGCCTGTGTGGATCAACGGTTGCCATGCATGCTGCGGGTTTGTTGCTAGTGTGGCAATCAGTCAAGTTTGCTTGGGTCTGCTGTCTATTCATGCTGTGGGTCTGGGCCAATGATTGCCAAAGAGGCAGTCCCTCAAAACTCAATCGTGTTTGCAGCTGTTGGTATGCAAGGCCCTTAGCACCTGCGTGAAGTGTGTGTGCGTGTGTCTGTGTTCATACTTGCGTGCGTGCGTGTGTGTGTACCACTAATGAACATGCGTAGCCTGACAAACGACAGGAAAGTGTCCGAGCATGCTGAGCTCGAGTTGTGAGTTTTCCAGGAGCCAAGAACCATGGACTGCTCGCACAGCAGGAAGCAGAGCATATGCCTATCTTGAGGGCACATGCTAATACTACTGACCTGCCGGAGCGATATGCGTGCCACACCCACAGCATCGTAGTCCCAGCCCCGTGCCCTGCAGTGTGTGTTGTGTGTGTGTGTGTGTGTGTGTGTGTGTGTGTGTGTGTGTGTGTGTGTGTGTGTGTGTGTGAGAGAGAGAGAGAGAGAGAGGAGGCTCCCCCGTTCTCTAGATCTGAACAACTGAGCCATCCATGGCAGGGGAGCAAGGCCGATCATGCAGGCTGACCGTGCGTGCATGATCATATGCTCATGCTCCTGTGCTTTTGACGAATGATCCCAGGTTGGTGAAGGCGGCAGGGATTTTAGTTGTGTGCAACAGCAACCTCTTGGATCAATCCACCATGCATACAAGCATGAGACCTTCAGAAAGGTGGACACAAGGTGAAGCCAGAAACGAGGGGCTCTTGGCTGCGCAATTGGGATTCCTAGGATCATCCCTTAACTTGCAATCATGGGGAAACAAGTCAAGGCAAGCTTTGAGCACAACCCTGTCGAGCAGCTGCAAAAGAACTGCCAGATGTTGCCCATCAGAGTGTCCTAACTTGGCCATTTTGAGGGGGCCTGTCACAGGAAACGTCTCTGAGCCCCCCTGGCCTCGTCCCAAATGTTTCATGCAGTCCCATCCTATGATTACAAAGGCGCGACTCTGCATGGAATGCTGGCAAAAAAAACATCGGCTCGCTGTGTGTGTGTGTGTGTGTGTGTGTTTGTGTGTGTGTGTGTGTGTGTGTGTGTGTGTGTGTGTGTGTGCAGCTGGGGCTTCCCCACTCAGGCGATTGATGCACGTGCAAGACTGGATGCAGAGCTTCCCAGGGCACCTGATTCTTAGCAGCGCTGCCAGCGATTGGACAGCAGCTGGAACTTCCACACTTGGGCGATTGATGCACGTGCGAGACTTGATGCAGAGCTTCCCAGGGCATCTGATTGTTAGCAGTGCTACCAGTGATTGCATAGCAGATTGAGCTTCCATACTTGGGCGATTGATGCACGTACGAGACTTGATGCAGAGCTTCCCGGGGCATCTGATTGTTAGCAGTGCTACCAGCGATTGCATAGCAGCTTGAGCTTCCATACCTTGGTGGCTGATACCATGCAAGCCCCCCCTCCAAGGACGCAGATTTTCTGGACGCAACGCTGCAAACAATCAGATGTCTGCCTTTCTTCTTCTTCGGCGAGACCCTTGTAATCTTGCTGGCTAGGGGGGACCTTCTGTTTATGCAGGCGGCCTTTTGACTAGCATAGCCTTTCCCTTTTCCTTTGGTTAGGCCTTCTCGTGCTGGCCATCTAGCATTGCCACAATACATGAAAATCAGATGACGAGAGGGATGTCTGAACAGAAAACCAGCCCCACCATCCTTTCAAAAAAGCAAAAAGGCTACCTGTTGAGTTCAAGCTCCAGCACGTGGGTGTCCAGGTACTCGAGCAAGAATGGATCATTGTCCACCACATACTGCATAGCCAAGGGCACACAGATTTTTTTTGTCAATGGGTATGCATATTCTTACAAAAGATATATCAATGGTTACACAATTCAGTTAGAGGTGTGTCAATTCCCACCATACAGTGCAGGGCTGCATTTAAAGGGAATACAACTGGCATGCTCAGAGCTTGAGGACAACATCAGCACTCACAATCAAGATGTTAAGATCAAATGGTGCCAGGGTGCACCTTCTTGCCTGTTTTCAAAGCACCGAGGAGCTCAGAGGCGTTTTGACGTGAAGGGGATGCAACAGGGGACGCAAAAGGCCCCCCCATTGACATGGCAACATGTTTGAGGTGAATTCAGATCATTCATTTGAAGCAGGTTCATCACGTAGCTCAACTCAACATCCACCTGCAACATCCACCTGAACAAGCGTATTGCACTGTGTGGCCTCACTTCAACAGAGAACCCACTTCAGAAGCCTTTTTTAAGAACCAACCTGCACCAGTGTGCTGCACTGCAGCCCCACTTCAATATAGAACCCACTTGAACAGCCCATTGTTATAACCCACCTGCACCAGCATGTTGTACTGTGGCCACACTTAAACAGAGAACCCACTTGAACAGCCCATTTTAAAAACCCACCTGCACCAGCGTGTTGTACTGTGGCCTGCTTGAGGCCATCACCGGCGTCGCTTGCGTGTCGTGCATGAAGAAGTCAAAGGTGAAGAACGTGGATGGGTCCCTGCCCAGCACGTCTTCCTGCAGAGGAGCACAGTTTGAATAAGGGCAAATCAGGGTGGTCATGGACATGGACAGCAGCAGCAGGAGCAGCAGCAGCAGCAGAACTTGCATGTTGGCCTGCTCAGGCACACAAAAGGCTGCGTGCTTTGGGGAGGGTTCCCTAACTAGCACGCTAACAAGGGTCTCACCAAAGGGCTCTGGAACCTAGACACAGCTAGCCCAGAAAAAAGCCAGAAACAGAGCACATGGGGATCTGGAGGGTCGTCTTTGTTATGAGCATCTTCGGGTGTAACCACCCCATTTCGACCTACCCACCCACAAACACCCTACTGTGTTGACCCAATGCCTTTGCCACATATGCCCATGCCTTCAGCCCTGCCTTTCTCACACGCAGCCACAGCATAGTTCGCTCTGATCCTGTTTGAATCTGATGCATCTCTACCCTCTGCAAATGCAATCCCACAATTTTTGTCCTCACATGCAGGCTTGCCTCACTTGCGTGCAGCACACCATCACCTACATGTGACACATACAGGTGGAGTGTTCAACAAACTCACCTACATGGCACATACAGCTGGAGTATTCAACAAACTCTCACTTACATGTACACATACAGATGGATACATAGACAACGTGAAGCTCATTCTCACCTGCAGGCTGGCCTCGCTAATGTGCAGCTCCAAGATGTTTTGGTTGATCCCAAGCTCGCTGAGGTCATCAGGGGTACTTGTGGAGCGTGACTCACGCATGTGGCTCGAGCGCAGGGCACGGTTCACACCACTGCGGGAAACAGGGTGGGGGTAGAGATAGGCTGTTTCTGTGCATGTGAATAAATGTGCGTAAATGCAAGCACAGGTGCAGTGCTGGATTTAGAATGTGCACGCTCACGGACAGCTATTTTGGGTACACATACACATTTGCACACTCATGCACACTTAAGTTGCTTGCGGTACATGCACACATTTGCATTAGAGTGGCTGTCCCTCCTAAGGTGGTCATTGCTGGCCAAGCACCTGTCAGGCAAGTTCTTTGTTCTCACAAGGGTTACAAAGGAGTCAAGCATTCAGTCAGCATCTTTGGCTGCCCAACCTGCTGAATTATGCTAGCCAATTGAAGGCCCCCTTCAAAAGTGTTTCCTCACAGGCAAGCATCATAGCATCATTAATGGTTTGCGCAATCATGGATGGCAATGCTATTGATTGATGGGCATTCCTCGCTCAAAAGCGTCAGTGCTAGCTGTTTGCACTTGTCACCTAAGTACCTTTGAATTCAATGCTGATAGCCTTTCAACGCTTAATACTTTCCAGCACCTCCCAATCCAGCACCCCACCGAATGCCCATGTGCTGATTCAGCCAACAGGCAAACACGATGTTACTCCACACCTGTAAGCTCCGCGCAGCTGCACCTCCAGCCTGCGAATGCGCTCATCCTTGCTGTCAAGCTCCCTCTGCACAGCACAAAGCGCAGTAGGTGGACTCATGAGCATGTGCAGTACAAACACATCCAGTTACCGCAAAGTACACAAGCTTGCATAGGTATAGGAGGGTCAAAGTTGAGTCGTGCACACCTGGTAACCACTCTCATACCCTTGTCAGCAATGCAAGGCAAAAACAAAAAAGACAACGGGGCAACCGCTGTCCCACCCTGTTGATGACCAGCATGTAGGTGAGCAGACCCCGGTCCCTTATCGAGTTGCTAAGCTGCCTTCGTGGACCGCCACAACTATGTAACCCTTTCCTTTCCTTTCCATTCCCTTCCTTTCCTTTCCCTTCTTAACCCTTCCTTTCTGAGTTGCAGGATTGCACTTGCAATACAGCACCAAGCAGGTGCTGGATGCAATTCCCTCCACAGTTGTTTCTGTGTTTTGAAGTGACTCTGCAGCTTTCAGTGAGAGCGGCAGTGCTTTTGCTCCCTGAGCCTCCCTCAGCGTCAGCAGAGCCACGTCAGCAGCACAACGTCAGCGCCGGCAAGGTGACAGAACCTGAGACCCCATTCACACCCAACCTCATAGCTGCAATGCTCACGCACCCACCTCCATGACATATGCATGTGCTCCTGCAAGTCCCTGGGCAGGCACCTGACTTCATGTCACCACCCTGAAAATGTCAGCAGGCATCCACCTCCATGACGTATGCATGTGCTCCTGCAAGTCCCTGGGCAGCAGTCCATCACTCCTCAGAAATGACCACATGCACCCACCTTCATGACATGCATGCGCTCCTGCAGGTCCCTGCGCAGGCGGTCCATCTCCTTGTGGCACTCCTCAAGGGCAGCCTTGGCCTCCAGCGTCTGACCAGACTCCACCGCCAGCACCTGCAGCAATGCGCAGCCACACATGCAAGCATGTTGAGTCTTCAGGGCGCAAGTGTGTTTCACAGCACAGTTTCACGGCCTTTCAGTGTGTGACCAGACTGACCTGCCAGCACCTGAGGCAATGTGTGGCTGCGCATGCACGCATGCCAGGTCACCAGAGTGTCACGATACTTATAAAAACAATCTTTGTTTCCACTGCAGACTGTGCAGGCAGGGTGCTGTGATGCACGTCTTTTTGTTCCACAGCAGACTTCTCAGGCAGAGTGCTGTCATGCAATAGTATGCTTCCACAGCAGACTGTGCAGACAGAGTGCTGTGATGCATGCTTCATTGATCCACAGCAGAATGTGCAGGCAGAGTACTGTGATCCATGATTGTTGCTTCCACAGCAAACTGTGCAGGCAGAGTACTGTGATGCATGATTGTTGCCTCCACAGCGGACTGTGCAGACAGAGTGCTGTGATGCATGTGTGTTTGCTTCCACAGCAGAAATTGCAGGCTGCCTAAGTATGATTGGTACATTTGTAAATTACTGTATTAGTTATCTTGGTTACGTTGCCAGGGTACGGTTGGTTACTTTGGCTACTAGAACTTTGTGGTCACGTTGCCCAGGTTTAGTTGGTTGCTTTGCTTACTCTGCCTCGGCCTTCCTCTGCAAGGTATGCTTACTCTGTGCCTGGCAGAGTGGGTATGATTGCTTACTTTACAGCTGACTCTGCAGGCCGGTCTGTTTGAGTCCTGCTCACGCTCTGGTGCTTGTGCAGCTCAAGGAAAACTATACACCATTGCACGGGCCCAGAGGGAGAGCGTACGCACGCCATGCACACCTTGTGGAGCAGATACAACACGCGAAACACTGCACGCCATTGCATGTGCCCCAGAAGCCAATGTGCATCATGCTCACTCTGTGAAGCTTGTGCAGCTCATGAGACCCTGCATGCCATTGAACAGGCCCTTAAGAGTGTGTTTGCATCATACCTTACCTTGTGGAGCTTGCGCAGCTCCTGCTGAGCAGCTCATGAGGCCCTGCATGCCAGTGTGTAGGCCCTGAGGGAGCGTACACACATACATACACCCTGCTCATCTTATGGAGCTCATGCAGCTCATGAGGCACTGCACGCCATGCTGTGGACCTGGAGGGAGCGTACACACGCTCTGTTCTCCTCATGGAGCTTGTGAAGGTCAGGAGGCAACGCATGCCATCGCATGGGCCCCTATGGCGTCCATGCATCATGCTCACCCTGTGGAGCTTGTCCAGCTCTTGCCGGTCCTCATGCCACACTTCACGCAGCCGGATCAGCTCCGAGCGGATCTCGTCCTCATTCTTGCGTGAGTCTGGGCGGCGGTCCAGGCCCACAACTGGAAGCCCACTGCCTCCATCACCACCACCACCACCACCACCACCGCCTCTGCCGCCACCATCGACTGCATGCACAAGAGTGTGGCCACAGCAGTGATGGCGTTTCATAGTCATTACAGCGGACCAGGCCCACACCTGGAAGCCCTCTGCCACCATCACCCCCACCGCTACTGCTGCCTCCCATTGCATGCACATGTGTGCAGGCACAGCTGAGACGTGAACTGCATGCACAAGTATGTGTGCACACAGCAGTGATGATGTTTTGTAAGGGTCTGGGCAACAGCCGATTCCTGCACCTACAGGTCCTGCGACACCGCCACCACCATTATCGCCACTAACGCCACCGCCCACTGCATGCAGGCAGCGTGCTGGCACAGCAGTGATGATTTTTTGAAAGAGTCTGAGCGATAGCCGATTCCTGCACCTGCAGGTCCTGCGACATCACCACCACCACTTTCACTGCCACCGCCATCCATTGCATGCACAAGGTTCAGGCAGGGCAGTAAGGAAATTTTGCAAAAGTCTGGGTGACGGCTCTATCCTGCACCTGGAGGCCTTACGACATCACCAACACCACCATCACCACTCAACTGCCACCGCCATCCATTGCATGCACAAGGTTCATGCAGGGCAGTAAGGAAATTTTGCGGGAGTTCGGGTGACGGCTCTGTCCTGCACCTGGAGGTCCTGCAACATCATCACCACCACCACCACCACCATCACCACCATCCACCATATGCACAAGGCTCAGGTAGGGCAGTGAAGAAAATTTGCAGGGGGCCAAGCAAGCGCCCTATCCTGCACCTGGAGGCCCTGCACCATCACCATCACTAACCACTACCTGGCTACTGTGTGCACAAAAGTGGAAACGCAGCAGGATGTTGCCTGCAGGGAAGTTAAATAGGGCGAGCCAGCAAGCGCAGGCGACGGGCAGGCAAATTAGCCAAAAACCACCAGATTGAAGCTATGGCACCAGGTTGAAGCTACGTGCGTGCAAAGGCATTTGAAACCAACAAATTTCAACACCGCATAAATGCACGCACAAACTAAACACACTTCATTCGAGCACACCTGTGGATGGGTCAGCAGGGCCGCCCTGTTGAGTCCCAAACAGGCCAAACTCCTCTTGTGGCTGCTCATGGCCGTGGGGCATGCTTGCGCCGCGCGCCATGCTGTCCACCATGCCGGACAGTTGTGAGGGCATGTCCCCTGCTCTGCGGTAGACATCTAGCTTCTCCTGCGCAGCAGCTACTTCCAGCTGCAGCTGCGCGACCTGCAGGTGTGGGCAAGCAAGGTGTGTGATCTCATTTGTTACTCACGTCTGTATCTAGCTCCGAGGATCAATAGGCCGTGAAGTAACCGCAAGTGAGCTCACCGATGGTTGGGTTGACAGGCACAATCCAAAAGGCATGGGTTTTTGTGCTGAGCAGTGCTCTGAAGAGGTTGAAGAGCTGCCTGGAAAGTGTTTGCGTGCTTCCAGTGGAGGCACCTCACTGACCATCTTGTCAAGCTTCATGTCAAGCTGCTGCCCCCCACCAGGCTCTGCATAACTTTCAAGAGAAACAAAAACTTACCAGAAACACGCATACAAAAATGTCACCAAACTCTGCACAGTGTCTGAGCCATAATAGCAAACATCCTCGCGGCAAAGCTCCACTCAGCATTCTGTTCCCCTCCTCTCCAACACCCCTGCTTTTTGGGTTGATTCATCCCCTCAACCAATCATTGCACAAACCCTCCCACCCACCTGCTTCTTGAGATGGTTGTTTTCCTGTTGCCAGTTCCTATAATTCTCCATGTTCATGCCATCCAGCTGCTCCCGCACAGCAGACAGCTCACGCCGCACGTCACCCTCCTTTTTCTCCGCCAACGCCTTGTCGCGGCGTAACCCAAACACCTCATCACGCAGCTGGCGCACCTGTCAAGAACATGTTTGTGTGTATGTGTGATAGAGTGTGTGTTTGTGTGCCTATGCGCAATCCAAACACTTCACCATGCAGCTGGCACACCTGTGACGCGCGTACGTAGGTATACGCACGCACGCTTGTGTGTGTGTTTGTGTGTGTGTGTGTGTGTGTGTGCTTGCGCGCACGAAAGGGCATGACAACCTGCCCTGCAACGTGCAGAACAAGTAAAAAGCCGCCCATTCCAAGTCCCAACACCATCCCTCACCTCGCCCAAGGCATTTCCTGGGGCTGACAGTGCCTTGTTCTGGAGCTCCATGTACTCCCGCTCCAGCTTCAGGCGCTCAGCACTGCAGACAGCAACAGTGCACGAAACAGCGGTCAGCACTGCAGAAGGCAGTAATGCTCAGAAACAGCGGTCAGCACTGCAGGAGGTATTGGTGCACGGAAACAGCGGTCAGGCCCTCAGCATCAAAGGCAGCAGGAGCGCACAGTGTCAGATGCAAAGGAAAGACGGCAGTGGTGTGCAAAGTGTCAGATCTGTGTCTGACGGCAACAGCGCACAGTGTTAAATTAGTGCCAGACGGCAAAGGCGCAAAGTGTCAGATCTGTCTGACAGCAACAGCGAAAAAGTGCCAGATATAAGGGCACAGACATCAATGGTGCATAGTTTAGAATTAGTGTCAGACGGCAATGGCACTGCACCCAAATAGCGGTGCGGGCAGTACTCAGGCAACAGGCGCCTCTCTGGTGCTGCTAGCACTTGTCAGAAATGCACGGAAGTGGCAAAACAATGGCTAGGTGAACAGCAAAGAAGGGCGGGGTGACAGGGCAGTGAAAGGAGGCCCTATGGAGGGAGTCTACATCCAGGAATGTAATGGGATAGCTGCACCAAGGATCTGCCAAAGGTGCCCTGAACGCCAAGAAGCTTGAATGAGGGCCAGCGCCACCTTCCAGCCTCAAACTTGAGCATACAGCAAGCTTGAACATAAGATTGGATTAATCTTCTTTGATTGCCAGGGAGCAATGTGTGTGACCTCTTTAATCAGAGCAGGGTCCAAGGTGAGGAAAAGGTGCTTTGCCAATGCCCAGCCTTAATCTTTGTGCACGCAGCAAGCTTGAACAAGGGCTTGAGCTAAATTTCTCTGATTGCGCTGGAGTAATGTGTGTCCTTTCCAATCAGAGAGGGCGAGGAGAAAGTGCTTTGCTACCCCCAGCCTCAACCAGCGTGCACACAGATGGACTCGCGGCATGCACAACAGCATTCAGTTTTTGTTTGCATTCAGTTTTTTGTTTGCATGCAAACTTGGTACACATGCACACACACGCACCGCTCCTTGTTCAGGAGTGTCTCCAGATCCTTGATGCGGGCTGTCTCCATGCCCAGCCGCGTGGTTTCGTCCTCCAAGCGGAAGCGCTTACGGTGCTCCTCGTGCAGCAGCTTGTTGGCCTCCTCCAGCTGGGTCTGCGCGCGAACACAATGCAAGGAGTGCATTCTCATGGGTGAGGCGCATCCAGGGTTCTGAAGTGTCATGTGCAACTGCATATGCTGGCCTGCCCCCTACTGGGCATTGGCATGCAAAAAGGAATCAGCCTGAGATCAAATCCTTGCTTTGTTGACCGTCAATAGCTGCTGTTTGGCCACAACCTGCTGTTGCAGCACTGCATGTTCAATGTGTGTGTGTGTGTGTGTGTGTGTGTGTGTGTGTGTGTGTGTGTGAACGTTGTAGAAAATGGGATTGGAAAGGCTTGGTCTTTCTTATGATCTGCCCAGTCAAATCCAAAGCCTAAGCCTTAATTGGTAGTTGGAGGTTAACGATCTGATTTGATCTGGGAAAGCCTGTTAGAACAGGTTACATGACGCCAGAGGACAACACAAGGTCAGGCTGCACATGGAGAGCACGGCTCTTGTAGGGCAGCTTCCAGCTAAGATCTAGAGTACGCCTCTTGGATCGTTGTATAATCCTAGCACTTACATGCACCACCAATAAGCAGAACCAACCTGAGTGTTTTGTGGCACCCTGTGTTGTCAACCTGAAGTCTCATTTGCCATCCTGCACCTTTTGCTGCTGCCCATCTGCATCTATTTCTACTATTACTGCATCCAACTTTGCCTACCTCCAACCCGGCAGGACACATCTTGGTGAGTTGACCGCAAGCCTCCACGACCTGCATGCTATCTCTCACCAGGCCCTGACATCAAAAGCACAAGCCCCTAACCTGAGACGCATAAACTGCCCCTGAATTCTTTCTCAAACCGTGACAAGGTTTCAGTGCTAATTGGGAAGATCCTGGCCTACAATTATACCTTCAAGCCTCTCCACCTGCCTGTGGGATCATACGTACCAAAATTTGAAAACAGCAATGCTGGGTCTGCTCACCTGCATGCGCGCTGCCGCAAGCCGTATGGTGTCCAGCTCTGCTTCATGCTCCATGTGTGCTCACCTGCAGCTCTGCTTTGCGCTCCATGAGTGCTCACCTGCAACTCTGCCTTGAGCTCCATGAATGCTTACCTGCATGCGCGCTGCCGCAAGCCGTATGGTGTCCAGCTCCGCTTTGTGCTCCATGTAGCGCTTCTTGAACTGCGAGGCTGTCTCCCATGCTGCTCTGAGCTTGTCGTCCTCGCTGCCGTGCTCAGCCATGTGGCCCAGCACATCCAGCTTCATGTAGTCCTGCGGTGAATTGCAAACGCTGGACTTGTCAGCCTGATTTGTTTTGGTTCAACGAACGGAAGCCGAGGTGCTCTGCCATGCGGCCCAGCGTGCCCAGCTGTATGTACTCCCACAGTGCAGTGTAAATACTGGGCTTGTCAGCTTGATGTCTTGATCCAATGAACAAAGATATAGGTCCTCTGACATGCGGCCCAGCGCGACCAGCTTCATGTATTCCTGCATTGCACCGTGAATGCTGGAGTTGGAGCCTGGCTTTTGGCTCAATAAATAGAAACCTAGGTGCTCTGACACACGGCCCAACGCGCCCAGCTTCATGTAGTCCTGCGTTGAACCGTAGACGCTTGGCTTGCCAGCTTGATTTGATGTGATTGGGTGAATAAAAGCCTAGTTGCTTTGACATGCGCCCAGTGCATCTTGCTTCATGTAGTCGTGCGGAACATTGTAAAAAATAAGACTTGTCAGCTTGGACCTTTGATCCGGGAAATAAAAGGAAGCCCAATTGCTCCAGGGTGGAAGCAAGTCCCAATTCTTATAATCCTGCGGTGCATTGAAACGACCAAGGATTTATGAGCTTGATTGCTTGTAAGCCTAAGCGCATCCAGATTCATGTGGTTCTGTAACAAGCAGGAAGACCTCATCAAATTCGGATCAGGTTTGATCTAAGTGCAAATAATGTGCTTAAGGTCCAAAGCACGACCCTCAGCTTCACTGTGCCCTGCATCAGGTTGTTTGTGTTTTGCTCTCAGATGGGTCATTCCGCATGCAGCACTTGGTCCCCACAGCAGTTAAGACAGCACTAAAATGAGCAGGAAAGAGTACGTGGCAAAGCATGGCATGGCATACAGAAATAGTATGGCGCGGCATGGCATGGCAACAGGTGAAGTGGCATTTCATACGAGCGGCATAGCATACGGAGGAGTATGGAATACGAGTGGAATGGCTTGGCATGGCATACAAATGGAGTGGCATTGCATGGCAACAAGTGGAGTATGGCATGGCATGACATACAAGTGGAGTATGGTATGGCATGACATGACATACAAGTGGACACACAAGTGGCATAGCATACGAGCGGCATAGCATAAGAGTGGAGTATGGCGAGGCAAGGCTTGGAGCCTGGTGCATGGTGACAAGGTGGCATGGGATTAGATGTTGTGACCTAGGTCAACCATTCAGCACAACATCTGGCGTAACCGTCTTTACAATAAGTCAGAAGCAGAATTGTGATCTGAAGCCAGTAATGGATGTGAGAATTTGTCAAAACGAAGCAAGGAGTCCCAGAAGCAGACAGTGGCATCTGATCAACCATGCATTTAAATGCTCTGCCAAGTAGTAATTGAGATGGTTGAAAATGACAGCGATCATAATGCCGAGCAGGCAAGATAGACATTACAGAGATCATAAAAGATTAACAACATGGTCAAACACCTCTAAACCAAACTGGAACCAACATTTAATACTTACTTCCACCATGCACATTCTTGTTTCTTTGCTGCACGTTGGTAAAAAGAAAATCCTCCATTACTAGACGCACGATCCTTGGATTATCTACCCCATGCTCCACCTTAACCTCACACCCCAACTTGCATCCTGACAAGCACGCCCTGCATTGCAACCTATACCACAAATTGCATCCCAATAAGCCCTCCCACCTTCTCCAGGTCCTCAATGCGTGCCTTGGCCACCACCAGATCCCTGTGAGTGACATACTTGCATCCCAACTTGCATGCCTTATTTTGCAACTTCTACACAACTTGCATCCTGACCCACCTTCTCCCGGTCCTCAATGCGTGCCCTGGCCACCACCAAATTCCCGTGACATACTTGCATCCCAAGAAGCATGCCTCACTCTCCAACTTATACACAACTTGCATCCTGACTCACCTTCTCCAGGTCCTCAATGCGTGCCTTGGCCACCGCCAGATCCCTGCGCATGACCTCTACACGCCGGGCATCTGCCTCAAGAGCACCTACAAGATAACAAGTCAATAGGCAAGATCTACCTATTGGTTTAAGTATGTGACTGCTAGGCTGTAGTGGGAAGAAGAAGGTGCAAGAATTTAGGTTATAAGGTAGGAAGTGGACGACCTTTTGCAACAATGCAGCATCTCGCCAAAACATTTGGATATGAAACGGCAAGAACAAGCATCCACCTCAAGCGCACCTTCTCGTGTGTGCGCGTTGTCAAGCTCAGCTTCCAGCTGCGCCAAGCGGTCCTTTATGTACCCCTCGCGGTGTTGCTGCGCAAGGTGTGTGTGTGTGTGTGCGTGCGCGCGTGCGTGCTGTGTGTGTATGTGTGTGTCGTGCGCGTGTGTATGTGTGACATTCCAACAAGTTCTCAGTGTTGATGTGCATGGGGTGCATCACGGCTGGCTCAATGTTGTTTGTAAATTGCTTTACTTGGCTGCTTAGTACTGCCGCAGAAGAGCGGAAATCATCATCAAAGGTAGGCGCCATGGCCAACAGCTGCTGCGCATTGCGAGTGAGGGCCTGAACGCTGTTGGGGTTGAAACAGAGATAGGGAACATGATCTAATTATTGTATTATTATTTAATCATCATTTTCCAAAGCAATTTTCTTTGGGAAGATACACCCAGGAGGATTATATCCAGCAAAATGAAAGGCGAATGAGCGCAGGAGAGCCTGAGCACAGAGGCGCGATCTAAAAAAGAGCCAGAGCATTTTAGAGAATGTCAGACATCCGTGACCCTAGAGCAAATTAATGATGCACAATCCGAAGAAGAGCTAGAGCACTGACGCACGATTCCCAGCACCCTGTGGAGCTGCCAAAGATGTGTAAGCAGCAAGTCTGTCATAAGCCCCAACTGCCATGATGTGGTGTCATCTCCACACTGAGTCAACAACTCAATGTCAATGCCCAAAATGACACAAATCTTGAGCCCCAGCGACACGCGGTGTCAGCTCAATACTGGCTCAATTACTTAATGTCAATGTCCAACTGACTTAATGTCTTGAGCCCCATTTTGCTGGGGCCATGATGGTGCGGACTTGGGGCCTGTCCTTCATGCACGCAGCCAAACAGCAAGCTTAGACTTTCCACTTGAGCCCCAGCCACATGTGGAGTCAGCTCCATACAAAAGCGGCCACATTGCACCAGCTACCTAAGAGCAAACAACACACAAGCACACACAAACCGAGTACACGAAGCCTCCTCCATGCGCACACATGCACAAGAACGCCAGTGGGCGACCATGGGACCACACCTGCGCAGCAGCTCCAGCCTTTGCTGCCCCTGGCCTGATTGGGCTGCCCAGAACCCCTGCAGCACCCAAACCAGCTGCACCCACACCACTGCCTCCCGCGCGCACAGATCCAGGTGGAAGCAAGCCTACGCCTCCACCTGCACCACCAAGCCCGCCCTCATCGTAGCTCATACCCACGCCTGCGCCTCCTGCACCCCTGCCCTGGCCTGCACCTCTGCCGCCTGCCTGGCTGGCACGATACACAGGAGCAATCTCAAGCGCCTGCATCAGCAAGTAATACACAAGCGCGAGCAATGGATACACGGGCAGGAGCAACCAATACGCAGGCACGAGCTCCATCTGCTGCCTGGCTGGCACGATACACAGGCGCAAGCTCAAGCGCCTGCATCAGCAAGTAATACACAAGCGCGAGCAATGGATACACACGAACAATGGATACACGGGCAGGAGCAATCAATACACAGGCGCCAGCTCCATCCCCTGCCTGGCTGGCACGATACACAGGCACAAGCTCAAGCGCCTGCATTAGCAATTAGAACACAGGCACGAGCATGGATACACAGGCACAAGCATGGATACACAGGCAGGAGTGATCAGTACACAGGCAGGAGCAATGCTACACAAACGCAAGCCCCAGTGCCTGCATAAGCAATCGATATACAGGTGTGAGCCCCAGTGCCTGCATGAGCAAGCAAGCAATTGATGAGCAATGGATATGCGCAGCGCATGCGCGAGCAATTGGGGAACAAGGGCAGGCTAGTTTTTGTGAATGTGTGGGAGTGTCAGGGGGAGAGAGAGAGAGAGAGAGAGAGAGAGAGAGAGAGAGAGAGAGAGAGAGAGAGAGAGAGAGAGAGAGAGAGAGAGAGAGAGAGAGAGAGAGAGAGAGAGAGAGAGAGAGAGAGAGAGAGAGAGAGAGAGAGAGAAAGAGAGAAAGAGAGAGAGAGAGAGAAAGAGAGAGAGAGTCCACATCCACAGAAAGTTACTAAAATCTGCACTACAAAGCAAAGGGTTGTCATGATTTGCTATAAAACAGCGCCATAAGTTAGCTTTTGGCAAACACATGCATTGCTTTCCAGCACTGTAGAGCTAGAGCAAGCGCAGGTCAACCACACGGACACAGACTCAATTGAGTGCAGACCAACCACACAGGCAAGGAAGGATTGGAGTACAGATGAACCACACAGGCAAGGGTGGAATGGAGTCCTCAGTCACTGCTGCCTACCTGCCCACCCGCACACCTGTGCATGTCACTCACAAGGAGGCCTTTCCCTCACCTGCCACATCCTTATCCAGACAGGTGCAAGGCCACAAGAACGACAAAGAGGAGCATGAAAGAGAGCCCTCAGTCACTGCTGCCCACCCACACACCTGGTACAAGTCATTCAAGGAAGCCTTCCCCTCTCCTGCCACATCCCAATCCAGCACCTTGGTCAGCAGGTAGCGCACCTCCCGTTGGGTCAAACCTGTGCAGGATGCGGAGGGCCACAATGTGAGCCTGGAGTGCTCATGCAAGTGTGTGTGTATGCATAACACCATTTCCACCATGGAAAGAATAGAAAGAGTATTCCCACCAGGTCTGGCTGCACACTTTCAGGTTCCTTAACTAGTGAGCTAGCTAGGGCCTCACCGAGGCCCACAGGGTAGCCTAAACTAAGCTAGGCTGACAAAGAAAAGAGAACATATGCACACATGGGTAGGTCAGGCCTGCGAAGGATGTGGAAGGCCATTACCTGAGCCTGGAGTGCTTGTGTGTGTGTATCTGTTACTGGTAGCTCATTATTGAGTGCACATGCATGCGCACCACCAATCTTACTTTGCCTTTGGTCAGCTGAGCGTGCCAAGCAATTGATAAAAAAAGCGCATACAAATGCGAAAAAGTGCACCTGAAAGACTCAGCTCCATGCATTTGACAACTGCCAACGTGTGTCACCTTACGGGCAGTTCCTAAAACCCTGCTCCAGCAAAGCAAGACACACATATGGCGGCTGATAATGGTCAGAACTTCCTGACATGCTGCAGGACCTGGGGCATGCAATGATGGATCACAACTCATCCTATAGCTCTTTAAAGCACTTTTGATGGTCACAAACAGTGCCCACCCAACCAAAGCTACACATCCATGATCCACTTGGTCAAAGAAGCCATATGGAGCTTTTAGTGAGCAATCAATTGAGCCATCCTAAGCATCAAGTGCTTACGTCCAGGATCGATACTGTTCTTGCATATGGCACACAAACATACACACGCTCACACACACGCTTACACACACATATGCGCACACACAGACACACATATTGCTACCAACCTGGCACCAGCCGGCGCACAAGCCGCACCACATCCAAGTGTGACAGGCAGCCATCCCCATCTGTGTCCATGCTCGCAAACGCCTCCCGAACCACACCACGCTGCTGCTGCAGCACATCCCGCACACCGCCCAACACCTCATTGACCTCCACGCTGCGTCCTGTCTTGGCAGCATTGCCTGTAAGCAGAGGGAGCATTTGCAAACGATCATGTTAGCATGGGTAGATGCAGGGCAAACACATCACACATACACACACACTCGAGCGCTGCATTGGCATCTTGACTTTCATTATGGCACAAAAGCTTGGTCAAACATCAAGGATCGTCAAGTGTGATAAGGACGTGCACACGGGCACTTACTCCTGACACCCGTCACTCACAGACACATATCTTCTCAAGCAGAACGCACTTACACATGTACACACACACGCACACACACACATACACACACAGCTGGCACCCACGTCCAGCAGAGGCCTCTTTTATGGCAGCAAACAGCTAACACACATGCACACATACACACACAGCTGGAACCCACATGCAGCATAAGCCTCTTTGATGGCAGCAATGAGCTCACACGTGTACACACACACACACAGCTCGCACCCACGTGCAGCATACGCCTCTTTGATGGCAGCAATGAGCTCCGGCAGGGTGACCTGCCCATCGCCATCCAGGTCCAACATGCAGCGCATCACCTCCACCTGCATACATGCAAGCACTTTGGAAGTCTGCCGACGCACGCACGCACGCACGCACACACACACACACGCACACGCACACGCACAAACATGCAATGCTCTTGGCTAAGTGCACGTATGCAATGGATGAAAAGACTATGTAATGTGCTGGGACAACCAACAGACAAATTCGTTGCCCAGTGTCTTGCGGAGAGGAGTGTTCTGTGTAGGGGACAAAGGAGGGCGTGAGCGCCAGTTGAATTATGTAGGAAGAGGGCATTAAAATTTCAAGTCATTGGAAGTGCAAGCCAGATTCTTGATCAGGGTCTAAGATGCATTAAAAACTGTACAGCTCAGGACTCCCATTATAAAGATGCAAAGCCCGCCACCACTGGGATGAATAGGTGCATGCAAGTGGAATGTTAGGCTTTTGAAACCACACACACACACACACACACACACACACATTGCAGGTGAAATGAGCACCACATCATGACATTAAGGCAGCTCTGCTGCAGGGAATGAGACCAATAATGCAAGTGGCATGGAAGGCTTTTGAAAACATACACACCACACACATATACACAAATCACAGGTTATTGGCATAGTGGGCTTTTAGAAACCATACATAAATAGTTGGGGTAAGTGGGCACCACATCAAGTTGTCAAGACAGTCTGCTGTACGGGATGGGGTCATTCATTTAAATGCACGCATGGCCCCATCAGCAGAGAAGTACGAGTAGGTAGCATGCAACCTCATGCGAAGCCCCTTGCTACTTAAGCCAAGCAAGCATTCAAGCAAGTACATGCGCTGATACAAGCATGGCTGTGACTCCTTTTTGCTAAATTGGGGATCTGACATAGACGCTTTCCTAATCTAATCATCTTCCTGACATGAGGACAGGCAATGCAGGCTGCAGCAAGAAGCAGCCCACAAACTGCCCTGCCTACCCCTGCTTTACCTGGCTTGCATCCATGTCAGACATGAGCTGCAGCAAGATGTGCCCATGATCTATCCTGCCTACCCCTGCTTTACCTGGCTTGCATCCATGTCAGACATGAGCTGCAGCAAGATGTGCCCATGATCTATCCTGCCTACCCCTGCTTTACCTGGCTTGCATCCATGTCAGACATGAGCTGCAGCAAGATGTGCCCATGATCTATCCTGCCTACCCCTGCTTTACCTGGCTTGCATCCATGTCAGGCATGAGCTGCAGCAAGATGTGGCCTATGATCTAACCTGCCTACCCCTGCTGTACCTGGCTTGCATCCATGTCAGACATGAGCTGCAGCAAGATGTGGCCCATGATCTATCCTGCCTACTCCTGCTTTACCTGGCTTGCATCCATGTCAGGCATGAGCTGCAGCAAGAAGCGGCCCAGCTCACTTCTGTCCAGCTGCCCATCCCCACTGGTGTCAAAGGTACGGAACACCTCCTCAAGCTTCTGCTTGCTGGCCTGCACTTTGTTTGTGAGTGTACATGTATGTGTGTATGTGCATGTGTGCGCGCGTGCATGCGCGTGTGCGCTGCCCTCTGTGATGCAGACACACTGCCTGTGGTGATTACAACACTCCCCCTTCAGTGATCCAAGCACGTTGCCTACAGTCACCCTTACATGCTGCCTTCCATATCCAGACATGCTCCCTTTTTCTGTGATCCAGGCATCAAAAGTGGCTGGGATGCATCGAGACACAAGAAGGGTGTTTCTACGAAGCATTGACAAGCTTATTATGCATGCTGCCTTCTGCAACCTAGACATTGCATGGCTGGGGTGCATGCAGACGCAAGGAGGAGTGTTCACAAATCCTGCGCATGCTTCTTTTAAGGCGCAAACGTGCTAGGTAACAAGGTGATGGCCAAATGTCCCAGGGCTTCAAAACACCGTCAGATCTGAGCCTCAGATTCAACCAGAAATGGTCTTTAAGCTTCGTGCAAGGTTTTAGATCTGGGCCCCAGATCCAATCAGATCAAGCCGTCAAATCTCTCAGGGCTCTCATACGCCATCAGACCTGGGCCCCAGCTCCGAGATTTGTAAGGCTGCCTTTAGTCACACAGCACATAAGCACAGAGGCACACTTCTATGATCCCAAATATGAACACAAGCGCACACACATACACACACATACACACATACCCACACACACGCACACGCGCACACACACACACACACACACACACACACACGCACACACGCACACACACACCTACACACCTACACCCACACCCACACCCACACCGACCCACACACCCACACACCCACACCCACACCCACACCCACACCCACACCCACACACAAGCGCTTGCACATTGAACACCTGGCAGTAGCTATCCAAGGTGCAAATGAAGCGGTCCATCCTGCTGTTGCTGCCCAGCTTGACGCCACTGGGCAGGCGCATGCCTGCAGCAACAACATCATTGATATAGTAGGATCAGACATGCACGTTGAGCCATTGGACAGGCACATGCCTGCAGCATCATTAGCGTTAACAATACGGGACCAGGCATGGAATTTCATGCCACTGTGATGGGGCATGCCTGCGGCAGCAGTAGAAAGGACATGGAATTTCATGCCACTGGGCAGGCGCATGCCTGCAGCAACAACATCAAGGTACAGAAACAGACATGGAATTCCATGTTGAACGGATCCCGAAGGCCTGGCATGAACAAGACATGGAAAAATCCTTAAAGAAAGAGAAGAAAAGGCTGCATAGGCAGAGGAAATTCTTTCTACATCAATTAAGGAAAAGGAGAGACAATTTGGCTCAGAAGAGCTGTGAATCCCCTCCACTATGTGGACCACACATGTGCAAAACATGAACTTGTGTGTTGGAAGCTCATAGGCCAGGCATGGTCGAAAAAGGCAGGCCCTCAGAATGAAGCAGTGCCGTTATTGATGCCAAGGAAGTGCATGACTCTGCGCGCCCTAAAGCAGTCTTCAGCCCTGTGTAACTTGAGCAGTACATGCCGCCAACAATGGCACACATCAGGTCCAGAAGCTCTTCCCTGGTCTCCTGCCCTCCAAAACATTCGCCTCTGCCTGGTGCCCAGAACACTGGCCTTTGCCTGGTGCACACACAGACTTTGCCTTGCTTCATGGTGCCCAGAACACTTGCCTTTGCCTCATGCACACACAAACTTTGCCTTGCTTCATGGTGTCTGGAACACTTGCCTTTGCCTGGTGCACACACAAACTTTGCCTTGCTTCATGGTGTCTGGAACACATGCCTGGTGTGAAACCATTCAAGCACTGACAAGCCAATCCCACGTGACAGGACCTCCCTCTTTGGTGCCTGTCAGCCCCGAGGACATTTTGTTGCCCAACCACAGCAGCTTCCCTCACTGACACAATCTCTGCGCCTGTCCACCCCAAGGGCATGCTTATGCTCAGCCACAGCGACACTTGCCCAATGATATGCTCTCTGCGCCTGCCAGCCCTAAGGACATGCTGTTGCCCAACCGTAGCGACATGCCACACTGACACGCTCCCTGCGCCTGTCCACCCCAAGGGCATGCTTCAGCTCAGCCACAGCAACATATGCTTCATAATGTGCTCTCTGCGCCTGTCAGCCCTATGGACATGCCTTCGCTCAGCCACAGCGACATGCACAGTGCCATGCTTTTGCAGAAGCCTGTTGCTGACAGTTTCAGCCCCCTGTCCGCGACAAACACAGCCAGACAGAAACAGCTGCCTTTGAGAGCGCTCACCAACAGGCCGTGGGTAGCTGTTGTTGCTGCTGGGGACGGTGAACATCTTGTTGGTCTTGGGGTCTACAAGGTAGAGGCTGCCATCATGGGTGAGGTCCTCAAGGGCCCAGTCGTCAGGGCCGGGCCCTGTACGCAAAGCATGGGTTACCAAACACCTCCATGTGTTGGAAAGTAAACACGTCCATGCACAAGTTTGCACTATTTGAGACACAGATTTACACTGCTTATGTACGTGCGTGGTCAACACATGTTTGCACAGGTTTGGGCTGCTTGTGGCATAGATTCATACTGCATGTAGTACGTACAATGTAAACACATGTTTGCACAGGTTTGGGCTGCTTGTGGCATAGATTCATACTGCATGTAGTACGTACAATGTAAACACATGTTTGCACAGGTTTGGGCTGCTTGTGGCATAGATTCATACTGCATGTAGTACGTACAATGTAAACACATGTATGCACAAGGTTGGGCTGCTTGCGGCATAGATTCACGCTGCATGTAGTACGTACAATGTAAACACATGTATGCACAGGGTTGGGCTGCTTGTGGCATAGATTCATACTGCCTGTAGTACGTACAATGTAAACACATGTTTGCACAGGTTTGGGCTGCTTGTGGCATAGATTCATACTGCATGTAGTACGTACAATGTAAACACATGTTTGCACAGGTTTGGGCTGCTTGTGGCATAGATTCATACTGCATGTAGTACGTACAATGTAAACACATGTTTGCACAGGTTTGGGCTGCTTGTGGCATAGATTCATACTGCATGTAGTACGTACAATGTAAACACATGTATGCACAGGTTTGGGCTGCTTGCGGCATAGATTCACGCTGCATATAGTACAATGAAACACATGTATGCACAGGTTTGGGCTGCTTGTGACATAGATTCATACTGCATGTAGTACAATGAAACACATGTATGCACAGGTTTGGGCTGCTTGCAGCATAGATTCACGCTGCATGCAGTATGTGCAATGAAACACATGTATGCACAGGTTTGGGCTGCTTGCAGCATAGATTCACGCTGCATGCAGTATGTGCAATGAAACACATGTATGCACAGGTTTGGGCTGCTTGCGGCATAGATTCACGCTGCCTGTAGTACAATGAAACACATGTATGCACAGGTTTGGGCTGCTTGTGGCATAGATTCACGCTGCCTGTAGTACGTACAATGTAAACACATGCACAGTGTTATGCGCAGCTTGTGGCATAGATTCACGCTGCCTGTAGTACGTACAATGTAAACACATGCACAGTGTTATGCGCAGCTTGTGGCATAGATTCACGCTGCCTGTAGTACGTACAATGTAAACACATGCACAGTGTTATGCGCAGCTTGTGGCATAGATTCACGCTGCCTGTAGTACGTACAATGTAAACACATGCACAGTGTTATGCGCAGCTTGTGGCATAGATTCACGCTGCCTGTAGTACGTACAATGTAAACACATGCACAGTGTTATGCGCAGCTTGTGGCATAGATTCACGCTGCCTGTAGTACGTACAATGTAAACACATGCACAGTGTTATGCGCAGCTTGTGGCATAGATTCACGCTGCCTGTAGTACGTACAATGTAAACACATGCACAGTGTTATGCGCAGCTTGTGGCATAGATTCACGCTGCCTGTAGTACGTACAATGTAAACACATGCACAGTGTTATGCGCAGCTTGTGGCATAGATTCACGCTGCCTGTAGTACGTACAATGTAAACACATGCACAGTGTTATGCGCAGCTTGTGGCATAGATTCACGCTGCCTGTAGTACGTACAATGTAAACACATGCATAGTGTTATGCGCAGCTTGTGGCATAGATTCACGCTGCCTGTAGTACGTACAATGTAAACACATGCACAGTGTTATGCGCAGCTTGTGGCATAGATTCACGCTGCCTGTAGTACGTACAATGTAAACACATGCACAGTGTTATGCGCAGCTTGTGGCATAGATTCACGCTGCCTGTAGTACGTACAATGTAAACACATGCACAGTGTTATGCGCAGCTTGTGGCATAGATTCACGCTGCCTGTAGTACGTACAATGTAAACACATGCACAGTGTTATGCGCAGCTTGTGGCATAGATTCACGCTGCCTGTAGTACGTACAATGTAAACACATGCACAGTGTTATGCGCAGCTTGTGGCATAGATTCACGCTGCCTGTAGTACGTACAATGTAAACACATGCACAGTGTTATGCGCAGCTTGTGGCATAGATTCACGCTGCCTGTAGTACGTACAATGTAAACACATGCACAGTGTTATGCGCAGCTTGTGGCATAGATTCACGCTGCCTGTAGTACGTACAATGTAAACACATGCACAGTGTTATGCGCAGCTTGTGGCATAGATTCACGCTGCCTGTAGTACGTACAATGTAAACACATGCACAGTGTTATGCGCAGCTTGTGGCATAGATTCACGCTGCCTGTAGTACGTACAATGTAAACACATGCACAGTGTTATGCGCAGCTTGTGGCATAGATTCACGCTGCCTGTAGTACGTACAATGTAAACACATGCACAGTGTTATGCGCAGCTTGTGGCATAGATTCACGCTGCCTGTAGTACGTACAATGTAAACACATGCACAGTGTTATGCGCAGCTTGTGGCATAGATTCACGCTGCCTGTAGTACGTACAATGTAAACACATGCACAGTGTTATGCGCAGCTTGTGGCATAGATTCACGCTGCCTGTAGTACGTACAATGTAAACACATGCACAGTGTTATGCGCAGCTTGTGGCATAGATTCACGCTGCCTGTAGTACGTACAATGTAAACACATGCACAGTGTTATGCGCAGCTTGTGGCATAGATTCACGCTGCCTGTAGTACGTACAATGTAAACACATGCACAGTGTTATGCGCAGCTTGTGGCATAGATTCACGCTGCCTGTAGTACGTACAATGTAAACACATGCACAGTGTTATGCGCAGCTTGTGGCATAGATTCACGCTGCCTGTAGTACGTACAATGTAAACACATGCACAGTGTTATGCGCAGCTTGTGGCATAGATTCACGCTGCCTGTAGTACGTACAATGTAAACACATGCACAGTGTTATGCGCAGCTTGTGGCATAGATTCACGCTGCCTGTAGTACGTACAATGTAAACACATGCACAGTGTTATGCGCAGCTTGTGGCATAGATTCACGCTGCCTGTAGTACGTACAATGTAAACACATGCACAGTGTTATGCGCAGCTTGTGGCATAGATTCACGCTGCCTGTAGTACGTACAATGTAAACACATGCACAGTGTTATGCGCAGCTTGTGGCATAGATTCACGCTGCCTGTAGTACGTACAATGTAAACACATGCACAGTGTTATGCGCAGCTTGTGGCATAGATTCACGCTGCCTGTAGTACGTACAATGTAAACACATGCACAGTGTTATGCGCAGCTTGTGGCATAGATTCACGCTGCCTGTAGTACGTACAATGTAAACACATGCACAGTGTTATGCGCAGCTTGTGGCATAGATTCACGCTGCCTGTAGTACGTACAATGTAAACACATGCACAGTGTTATGCGCAGCTTGTGGCATAGATTCACGCTGCCTGTAGTACGTACAATGTAAACACATGCACAGTGTTATGCGCAGCTTGTGGCATAGATTCACGCTGCCTGTAGTACGTACAATGTAAACACATGCACAGTGTTATGCGCAGCTTGTGGCATAGATTCACGCTGCCTGTAGTACGTACAATGTAAACACATGCACAGTGTTATGCGCAGCTTGTGGCATAGATTCACGCTGCCTGTAGTACGTACAATGTAAACACATGCACAGTGTTATGCGCAGCTTGTGGCATAGATTCACGCTGCCTGTAGTACGTACAATGTAAACACATGCACAGTGTTATGCGCAGCTTGTGGCATAGATTCACGCTGCCTGTAGTACGTACAATGTAAACACATGCACAGTGTTATGCGCAGCTTGTGGCATAGATTCACGCTGCCTGTAGTACGTACAATGTAAACACATGCACAGTGTTATGCGCAGCTTGTGGCATAGATTCACGCTGCCTGTAGTACGTACAATGTAAACACATGCACAGTGTTATGCGCAGCTTGTGGCATAGATTCACGCTGCCTGTAGTACGTACAATGTAAACACATGCACAGTGTTATGCGCAGCTTGTGGCATAGATTCACGCTGCCTGTAGTACGTACAATGTAAACACATGCACAGTGTTATGCGCAGCTTGTGGCATAGATTCACGCTGCCTGTAGTACGTACAATGTAAACACATGCACAGTGTTATGCGCAGCTTGTGGCATAGATTCACGCTGCCTGTAGTACGTACAATGTAAACACATGCACAGTGTTATGCGCAGCTTGTGGCATAGATTCACGCTGCCTGTAGTACGTACAATGTAAACACATGCACAGTGTTATGCGCAGCTTGTGGCATAGATTCACGCTGCCTGTAGTACGTACAATGTAAACACATGCACAGTGTTATGCGCAGCTTGTGGCATAGATTCACGCTGCCTGTAGTACGTACAATGTAAACACATGCACAGTGTTATGCGCAGCTTGTGGCATAGATTCACGCTGCCTGTAGTACGTACAATGTAAACACATGCACAGTGTTATGCGCAGCTTGTGGCATAGATTCACGCTGCCTGTAGTACGTACAATGTAAACACATGCACAGTGTTATGCGCAGCTTGTGGCATAGATTCACGCTGCCTGTAGTACGTACAATGTAAACACATGCACAGTGTTATGCGCAGCTTGTGGCATAGATTCACGCTGCCTGTAGTACGTACAATGTAAACACATGCACAGTGTTATGCGCAGCTTGTGGCATAGATTCACGCTGCCTGTAGTACGTACAATGTAAACACATGCACAGTGTTATGCGCAGCTTGTGGCATAGATTCACGCTGCCTGTAGTACGTACAATGTAAACACATGCACAGTGTTATGCGCAGCTTGTGGCATAGATTCACGCTGCCTGTAGTACGTACAATGTAAACACATGCACAGTGTTATGCGCAGCTTGTGGCATAGATTCACGCTGCCTGTAGTACGTACAATGTAAACACATGCACAGTGTTATGCGCAGCTTGTGGCATAGATTCACGCTGCCTGTAGTACGTACAATGTAAACACATGCACAGTGTTATGCGCAGCTTGTGGCATAGATTCACGCTGCCTGTAGTACGTACAATGTAAACACATGCACAGTGTTATGCGCAGCTTGTGGCATAGATTCACGCTGCCTGTAGTACGTACAATGTAAACACATGCACAGTGTTATGCGCAGCTTGTGGCATAGATTCACGCTGCCTGTAGTACGTACAATGTAAACACATGCACAGTGTTATGCGCAGCTTGTGGCATAGATTCACGCTGCCTGTAGTACGTACAATGTAAACACATGCACAGTGTTATGCGCAGCTTGTGGCATAGATTCACGCTGCCTGTAGTACGTACAATGTAAACACATGCACAGTGTTATGCGCAGCTTGTGGCATAGATTCACGCTGCCTGTAGTACGTACAATGTAAACACATGCACAGTGTTATGCGCAGCTTGTGGCATAGATTCACGCTGCCTGTAGTACGTACAATGTAAACACATGCACAGTGTTATGCGCAGCTTGTGGCATAGATTCACGCTGCCTGTAGTACGTACAATGTAAACACATGCACAGTGTTATGCGCAGCTTGTGGCATAGATTCACGCTGCCTGTAGTACGTACAATGTAAACACATGCACAGTGTTATGCGCAGCTTGTGGCATAGATTCACGCTGCCTGTAGTACGTACAATGTAAACACATGCACAGTGTTATGCGCAGCTTGTGGCATAGATTCACGCTGCCTGTAGTACGTACAATGTAAACACATGCACAGTGTTATGCGCAGCTTGTGGCATAGATTCACGCTGCCTGTAGTACGTACAATGTAAACACATGCACAGTGTTATGCGCAGCTTGTGGCATAGATTCACGCTGCCTGTAGTACGTACAATGTAAACACATGCACAGTGTTATGCGCAGCTTGTGGCATAGATTCACGCTGCCTGTAGTACGTACAATGTAAACACATGCACAGTGTTATGCGCAGCTTGTGGCATAGATTCACGCTGCCTGTAGTACGTACAATGTAAACACATGCACAGTGTTATGCGCAGCTTGTGGCATAGATTCACGCTGCCTGTAGTACGTACAATGTAAACACATGCACAGTGTTATGCGCAGCTTGTGGCATAGATTCACGCTGCCTGTAGTACGTACAATGTAAACACATGCACAGTGTTATGCGCAGCTTGTGGCATAGATTCACGCTGCCTGTAGTACGTACAATGTAAACACATGCACAGTGTTATGCGCAGCTTGTGGCATAGATTCACGCTGCCTGTAGTACGTACAATGTAAACACATGCACAGTGTTATGCGCAGCTTGTGGCATAGATTCACGCTGCCTGTAGTACGTACAATGTAAACACATGCACAGTGTTATGCGCAGCTTGTGGCATAGATTCACGCTGCCTGTAGTACGTACAATGTAAACACATGCACAGTGTTATGCGCAGCTTGTGGCATAGATTCACGCTGCCTGTAGTACGTACAATGTAAACACATGCACAGTGTTATGCGCAGCTTGTGGCATAGATTCACGCTGCCTGTAGTACGTACAATGTAAACACATGCACAGTGTTATGCGCAGCTTGTGGCATAGATTCACGCTGCCTGTAGTACGTACAATGTAAACACATGCACAGTGTTATGCGCAGCTTGTGGCATAGATTCACGCTGCCTGTAGTACGTACAATGTAAACACATGCACAGTGTTATGCGCAGCTTGTGGCATAGATTCACGCTGCCTGTAGTACGTACAATGTAAACACATGCACAGTGTTATGCGCAGCTTGTGGCATAGATTCACGCTGCCTGTAGTACGTACAATGTAAACACATGCACAGTGTTATGCGCAGCTTGTGGCATAGATTCACGCTGCCTGTAGTACGTACAATGTAAACACATGCACAGTGTTATGCGCAGCTTGTGGCATAGATTCACGCTGCCTGTAGTACGTACAATGTAAACACATGCACAGTGTTATGCGCAGCTTGTGGCATAGATTCACGCTGCCTGTAGTACGTACAATGTAAACACATGCACAGTGTTATGCGCAGCTTGTGGCATAGATTCACGCTGCCTGTAGTACGTACAATGTAAACACATGCACAGTGTTATGCGCAGCTTGTGGCATAGATTCACGCTGCCTGTAGTACGTACAATGTAAACACATGCACAGTGTTATGCGCAGCTTGTGGCATAGATTCACGCTGCCTGTAGTACGTACAATGTAAACACATGCACAGTGTTATGCGCAGCTTGTGGCATAGATTCACGCTGCCTGTAGTACGTACAATGTAAACACATGCACAGTGTTATGCGCAGCTTGTGGCATAGATTCACGCTGCCTGTAGTACGTACAATGTAAACACATGCACAGTGTTATGCGCAGCTTGTGGCATAGATTCACGCTGCCTGTAGTACGTACAATGTAAACACATGCACAGTGTTATGCGCAGCTTGTGGCATAGATTCACGCTGCCTGTAGTACGTACAATGTAAACACATGCACAGTGTTATGCGCAGCTTGTGGCATAGATTCACGCTGCCTGTAGTACGTACAATGTAAACACATGCACAGTGTTATGCGCAGCTTGTGGCATAGATTCACGCTGCCTGTAGTACGTACAATGTAAACACATGCACAGTGTTATGCGCAGCTTGTGGCATAGATTCACGCTGCCTGTAGTACGTACAATGTAAACACATGCACAGTGTTATGCGCAGCTTGTGGCATAGATTCACGCTGCCTGTAGTACGTACAATGTAAACACATGCACAGTGTTATGCGCAGCTTGTGGCATAGATTCACGCTGCCTGTAGTACGTACAATGTAAACACATGCACAGTGTTATGCGCAGCTTGTGGCATAGATTCACGCTGCCTGTAGTACGTACAATGTAAACACATGCACAGTGTTATGCGCAGCTTGTGGCATAGATTCACGCTGCCTGTAGTACGTACAATGTAAACACATGCACAGTGTTATGCGCAGCTTGTGGCATAGATTCACGCTGCCTGTAGTACGTACAATGTAAACACATGCACAGTGTTATGCGCAGCTTGTGGCATAGATTCACGCTGCCTGTAGTACGTACAATGTAAACACATGCACAGTGTTATGCGCAGCTTGTGGCATAGATTCACGCTGCCTGTAGTACGTACAATGTAAACACATGCACAGTGTTATGCGCAGCTTGTGGCATAGATTCACGCTGCCTGTAGTACGTACAATGTAAACACATGCACAGTGTTATGCGCAGCTTGTGGCATAGATTCACGCTGCCTGTAGTACGTACAATGTAAACACATGCACAGTGTTATGCGCAGCTTGTGGCATAGATTCACGCTGCCTGTAGTACGTACAATGTAAACACATGCACAGTGTTATGCGCAGCTTGTGGCATAGATTCACGCTGCCTGTAGTACGTACAATGTAAACACATGCACAGTGTTATGCGCAGCTTGTGGCATAGATTCACGCTGCCTGTAGTACGTACAATGTAAACACATGCACAGTGTTATGCGCAGCTTGTGGCATAGATTCACGCTGCCTGTAGTACGTACAATGTAAACACATGCACAGTGTTATGCGCAGCTTGTGGCATAGATTCACGCTGCCTGTAGTACGTACAATGTAAACACATGCACAGTGTTATGCGCAGCTTGTGGCATAGATTCACGCTGCCTGTAGTACGTACAATGTAAACACATGCACAGTGTTATGCGCAGCTTGTGGCATAGATTCACGCTGCCTGTAGTACGTACAATGTAAACACATGCACAGTGTTATGCGCAGCTTGTGGCATAGATTCACGCTGCCTGTAGTACGTACAATGTAAACACATGCACAGTGTTATGCGCAGCTTGTGGCATAGATTCACGCTGCCTGTAGTACGTACAATGTAAACACATGCACAGTGTTATGCGCAGCTTGTGGCATAGATTCACGCTGCCTGTAGTACGTACAATGTAAACACATGCACAGTGTTATGCGCAGCTTGTGGCATAGATTCACGCTGCCTGTAGTACGTACAATGTAAACACATGCACAGTGTTATGCGCAGCTTGTGGCATAGATTCACGCTGCCTGTAGTACGTACAATGTAAACACATGCACAGTGTTATGCGCAGCTTGTGGCATAGATTCACGCTGCCTGTAGTACGTACAATGTAAACACATGCACAGTGTTATGCGCAGCTTGTGGCATAGATTCACGCTGCCTGTAGTACGTACAATGTAAACACATGCACAGTGTTATGCGCAGCTTGTGGCATAGATTCACGCTGCCTGTAGTACGTACAATGTAAACACATGCACAGTGTTATGCGCAGCTTGTGGCATAGATTCACGCTGCCTGTAGTACGTACAATGTAAACACATGCACAGTGTTATGCGCAGCTTGTGGCATAGATTCACGCTGCCTGTAGTACGTACAATGTAAACACATGCACAGTGTTATGCGCAGCTTGTGGCATAGATTCACGCTGCCTGTAGTACGTACAATGTAAACACATGCACAGTGTTATGCGCAGCTTGTGGCATAGATTCACGCTGCCTGTAGTACGTACAATGTAAACACATGCACAGTGTTATGCGCAGCTTGTGGCATAGATTCACGCTGCCTGTAGTACGTACAATGTAAACACATGCACAGTGTTATGCGCAGCTTGTGGCATAGATTCACGCTGCCTGTAGTACGTACAATGTAAACACATGCACAGTGTTATGCGCAGCTTGTGGCATAGATTCACGCTGCCTGTAGTACGTACAATGTAAACACATGCACAGTGTTATGCGCAGCTTGTGGCATAGATTCACGCTGCCTGTAGTACGTACAATGTAAACACATGCACAGTGTTATGCGCAGCTTGTGGCATAGATTCACGCTGCCTGTAGTACGTACAATGTAAACACATGCACAGTGTTATGCGCAGCTTGTGGCATAGATTCACGCTGCCTGTAGTACGTACAATGTAAACACATGCACAGTGTTATGCGCAGCTTGTGGCATAGATTCACGCTGCCTGTAGTACGTACAATGTAAACACATGCACAGTGTTATGCGCAGCTTGTGGCATAGATTCACGCTGCCTGTAGTACGTACAATGTAAACACATGCACAGTGTTATGCGCAGCTTGTGGCATAGATTCACGCTGCCTGTAGTACGTACAATGTAAACACATGCACAGTGTTATGCGCAGCTTGTGGCATAGATTCACGCTGCCTGTAGTACGTACAATGTAAACACATGCACAGTGTTATGCGCAGCTTGTGGCATAGATTCACGCTGCCTGTAGTACGTACAATGTCAACACATGCACAGTGTTATGCGCAGCTTGTGGCATAGATTCACGCTGCCTGTAGTACGTACAATGTCAACACATGCACAGTGTTATGCGCAGCTTGTGGCATAGATTCACGCTGCCTGTAGTACGTACAATGTAAACACATGCACAGTGTTATGCGCAGCTTGTGGCATAGATTCACGCTGCCTGTAGTACGTACAATGTAAACACATGCACAGTGTTATGCGCAGCTTGTGACACGAATGTGGTGCTCGTGGCACGAATCTGCACTGCTTCCGATACGCAGGGTGTCAACACATGCATGCACAGGTTAGTGCTGCTTATGTACATGCGATGCCAGCACATGCGTGCGCAGGTTTGCGCTGCTTATACACATTCATGTACACATGCATGTGCAGCTTGTGGCCTGTGAAGGAAGATGATGCCTCCATCCTGCTCAGTGCGAGTGCTTTTCAAGTGCAGCACTTAGGTGCCTCATAGAGTATTTTTTTGGCGTGGAGCCGCAAACGCGTTGTTTTGAGGGAGCGTTCAGGCATGGTACGGCGACACGGAGGGCCTTGCATGGTGTGCGCACAAAAACCGCATAAGTCTGCAATTTATTTGGTCAGCCAGGAAAGCCGCTTGAAGAGAGCGAGCACCTTGTGCGGGGCAGGGTGTGCATGCGTTTCCTTGGCAGGTCCTTGCCCACTGCAGCTGCAACAAGGCAACCATGGCCTTTGCCAACCATGACATTTTCTGACAGCAGATCAGTTCCAGTGCACCCATCAGTCATACAGCCCAGGGAAACATTCAGAAAAAGAACTTCAGCACGGCAAGTGCACTTGCACCACCAGCACCAGGGCCCCCACCTGTTGCCAGCAACCCCACATTTGTCCATCAACCGTGAAACAAACGCAACAGGAAGAGTCCACCTGCACCACCAACACCAGGGCACCCATCCAAGGCCAGCACCACCACATTTGTCCATCAACTTTCAAATGAATGTAAGCTGCAGGAAAAGCTCATCTGCGCCATCTGTAACCCTACATTTGTCCATCAACCATAATTAAATAAAGACCACAGGGGGAAGCTCACCTGCACCACCAGCGCCACCACCCATGGCCAGCCGCTCTGACATGGTGGACACCTTCTTCTCATAGAAGCGCACCAGGGAGGTCAGCTCCTCGATCTGGGCAGAGAGCGCAGCGTTGTCAGCCTCAGCAGCTGCCGCCCCTCCTCCTCCCTTGCCGCCCGCGCCCTGAGACAGGCCAGCTGTGCAACGCAACGGCAGGGTGCAAACAGTGTATGTTTGTCAAAGTTGCCAATCTCAGCAGCTGCCGCCCCTCCCCCTCCCATGCTGCCTGTGCCCTGAGACAGACCAGCTGTGCAACGCAATGGCAGGGTGCACACAGTGTATGTTTGTCAAATTTGCAAACCTCAGCAGCTGCCGCCCCTCCCATGCTGCCTGTGCCCTACGACAAACCCAGCCGTGCAACGCAGCAGGGTGCAGACAATGCACAAACATCAAAAAGTCGTCAATATAAGCAGCTGTGGCCCCTCCCCTCCCTTGCCCCCTGCGCCCTGAGACAGACAGCTGCGCCATCCAATGGCAGGGTGCAAATAGAGGGAAAAAAAGAACCAGAGCAACAGCACTGCAAGGCCTTTTGGCGTAAAGTCACTGCCTCAGTGCAAGGGGCTTAAACACCAGGATGCACAGTGAGGTACAGACTCAAAGGAGCAGCAGAGTTTAAACACTGTCTGTCTGAAAAGGAAACAGGCAGGGAGCAAAAGGACCAGAACAGCAGCATCAGGGTGCAGGCAGAGAGGCACAGCCTCAAAGGAGCGGCAGAGGCCACAAACGTAGTATGATTCCTGTGGTGCTTATGCCTCTTGGGCTTGTGCTTGCTTGCATGACCAAAGGAATGAAGTGCACATTTAAGACATTGGACGGGCTTGCCAGTGGGTGGCACCTTTAAGCCAAGGTGGGTGATTGGATTGTGTGCTTGCGTGCGTGCATGTCTCCATGTCCATGTGTGTGTGTGTATGTGTGTGTGTGTGTGTGTGTGTGTGTGAGGGCAGCGTATGTGTGTGCACAAGCACATTCCTGCACAAACTCTCACATACACACACATACACACACACTTATGCATTTACACATGTGTGCTAACAAGCTGATAACTGCAAACAGGTTTGGATTAAGCGGCAAACTCACCTTGGGCCAGCTGCTTCTTCAGCCTCATGTTCTCCTCATGCACCAGCACCAGCTCCTCCTGCTGCACCACAAACCTGCATCATGTACACCAAACATGGGCATCACGCACCGTGCAGCGGCAGCATGCAGCAGCACCAGCTTCTCCTATTGCAACACGAACCTGCACAGCCCGTGCGCACAATTTTTAGGGGTATTGGTGTCCCTAAAGCTCCAATATTGAGGAATTCTGTGCTTGGACCCCAAGCCAACAACAGAGTGCTTCAAGGAGTGTGTGTGGCAAAGCCACCACAAGGTGATGCTGGGCCCTAAACCATGCGAGTTGGTCACGTAAATAGGCATGCAGATGCATGATATCTCTGAGCATGCAGAGGAGGGGAGGGGGTACTATCCGGAAGAATAGGAGGAGGAGAGCAAAAGGCAGTGCACTGGCAAAGAGAGAGGAAGGCCAAGTGCAAGCACGGTCTGACCACAATGACACCGCAGGGTACATGGCAGGCACCCTTGCTGTGACCACAACGACAGTGTAACAACAACAACGACAACGACAACGACAACAACAACGACAACAACAACAACAACACAGAGCTGGCACGCCCACTGCTCGCTGTCTTTGTGGGGAAGCGCAATGGGGAAAAGAGTGCACCATCACAGCGCCCCCGGTTCACCCAATGGACGGGCACTCTCTGGCATGGGAACCTTTCCTACATGGCATGCTTTGAGAGAGAAACCAGCACTTATGCTACCTTCTAAGGGAAAGCAAGGCAATATAAGCACTCAAGGCACTCACCTAAGGTAACGAGTAGTGTAATCGGCAATGCCCACCTGGCCCAACTTCTTTGCCTGATTGTTGTACTTCGTAAAAAGCAATGCTTACCTGCGCCCAGCTTCTTCCCCCCAGTACTCATCCTCCGGCTTCCGCACAAGGGCTTTGTTCTTGCGCTCCAGGTCGCCAACCTGCACACAACCAAAAACCACGGATCTCCTTATGCCCTTGTGCTCCAATTTACCAACCTGCATACTCAAAGAGCACAGATCTTCTTCTGTTCTTGTGATCCAGGTCGCCAACTTGCACACCCCAAAACACACAGACCTCCTTATACCCTTATGCTTCAGCTCGGCAACCTGCACACCAAAAGAGCACAGACCTCTTTTGATATTGTGCTCCAGGTCGCCAACTTGCACACCCGAAGATGTACAGGTGTTTCAACTCCAGAGCACCCCTGACAGGCCACCTCAAGCCAGAAGACACCCTTTCAGCTTACCACCATCTTTCCTATGTCGCTTGCACCCGCCCTGTTCTGAGTAGCAACACAAGAAGGCAAGTTGTGGTGGGGTTGCAACATGAGCGTTTGGCAAGCGTAACATGTGAACAGTGGTCGGATTTTTGAGCTAAGCATGGCTCCATCCAAAACAAGAAGTCATGCCATGTCTAACAAAGATCCTGGGTGCCTCCTCACCTGGGGAGCATGCATGTCATTTCCAACAAAGATCCTGGATGCATTTGGAACTTATGCCACATTTTAAATGTAACATTTAACAAAGATCCTGGATGTATCCTGACCTGACAACTCGTTCAATAAAGTAAGCTCACACCACCCAGCAGCCCTGTCATTGGCTAGACCTGGAGCACGTACTCCAGCTACATTTACAACTTACACCCCAACACGACTCATTCCACTACACCTCTCATCGGGCAGGCCATGGACATATGTCATTAAGCGCAGAGCCTGTGTACGATGCGCTCCACACCTTGCATGCCGAGAACCTAGAGCTCTCAAACGCTGCACATTGGAACTCAGAAACGGTGACTTCAATGCAGGGGACACACCCCTCAAGTAAGCCATGAGCCTGGGGCCCTTGAGTGCCGCGTCTTTGCACACACAGCAGTCTTGTGAGCTATGAGGCTTAAATCCTTGAAGGCCACGTTTTTGCACAGACAGCGGTGACGAGCAGGCAACATTTAACTTTTGCACTCAGCTCACGCAAGCAAGCCTTGGGTTCTCAAGCGCTGCCTTTTCTCACAAAGATCATGGGCCTTGGGGGTATAGTTTTTTAGGTTTTCTTTGCACGGACAATATTGACACAGATGCAAAACACACTCTGCAAAGCCCACTGACCTTGCGTGCCATGAGTCTTTGGTCCTTGAGCGCTGCATCCAGACGCTTCTTGTTCTCATCATGGGCCATTTTCAGATCACTGGCACGCTTGGTGGCCCTGCAAGAAAGCCCAGCATCGGCAGTGCCAGTGCGTGTGTGTATGTGTGTGGGTGGGTGTGGGTGTACGCGCGCGCCCCCTTTCCGTCAATGGCAGCTGCATCCCTCAAGGCCACCACCCAGAAGTAGATTGCCTGGCTCACCCACCTGGACAGCTTGCCCCGCAGCTCCACATTCTCATCGCGCATCTTGAACAGCGCGCGTTCTGCGTCCAATAGCTTTTGTGCAGCGCCACCCTTGGCTGTAACATCAGTCTGTACCAGGGCACGCTTGGCGGCCTCCTCTGTGCGTGCAAGCTGCGCGGCCAGCCTGCAAGCAAGGCAAAAAGACAAACACCAGCAACAGAACTTTGCAAAGGAATGTGCTCCAAGTATATATGTGTGTGTATGTGTGTGCAAGTCTGTATGCGCGCGCGTGAGTCTTCTATGCGCACAAGCTGCGCTGCCAGCCTGCAAGCAAGGCACATTAGAACAGCACACTAGCCAATAGTGATTTGCTATCAGATGGTGTACAAGACCTTTAGAGAACCCCAGTTCTTGCGCCAACACACACACATGAACATGATCCTTTGAAAGAAACCTCTTGTGTAATCAAATGCAAGCAAACACAAAACATTTTGAATGCTCATGCTCATCCAAATGCGCAAATTTTTTTGTCAAACACAGCTGGTTTACCTCCACGCTGGAATGCTGCTGCCCACGATGCAAACATTCACGACCTGTAAATCAAATGACGCCAGCTGTTTACTTTTTACACGCTGACATGTTGCTGCCCAGGCTGCTGCTCATGCTGTAGAATGACAGAGAGCAGCCAGCTTCCCTCACTGGTAGCGCTGGGGAAGGAATGCTCACTTTTCATTCTTGGCAGCCTTCTGCTGATGGAGCCCATCAAACTCCTGAATTCAAATCGACGACCTTAAGCTAACCTTTTGCCTAAGCAGAGCCGCAAGCTACCGCTGCTATGCTGGCACCTCACTGCTTTGCTTTGAGCGACTAATGCCACCAGCGATGCACAGCATTGACTGACACACTGCTTTGCTGGCAGCAATCCACAATAATGCCTTGAGCAGCTTATGCCACCGGCGATGCACAACACCGTCTTGACCAAGTCACCGCTTTGCCTTGACCAACTGCTGTTACTAGTCCACACATTGCCTTGAGCAATTTATGCCACCAGTAAATTGTTGTTGTCAATTTACAAGGTTGCCATGAGCAACTCACTGCTTTGCCTTGAGCTCCAACTGCCCCTCCCGCCTTTTAGCATCGCGGTACTCTTCCAGCATGCGGTGGAAAGTGTCATAGTTGACCTGGGCATGGCGGCAGGTGTGCAGGAAATTGTGCACTTAAACTAGTGCTCCTCAACATGGATGTCCATAAACAAGTTCACGCACTTAACAGGAAGTTGCGAGTTTTTGAGGGGACGATAGCGCACGAACATGCGCTTGCCATGCACTCTAATCCTGCATGGTTAGCTGAGGTGCAAAATCAAAAAAAGGCAACAAGACATTCACAGAATTAAACATATAAGCTGCTTCCATTGAAATCAACACAATTGGTTGCTGCAAGGGAGTGGCTGGCGTGGGATATAAAGGATGCCTAGCTGACACCAACATGTTGGCCTGCACTGTAGAATCCACCTGGATGCAACTATGGATGCTTGAGTGCATACAATCTTGTAGTTGGAATCATTAAATACATGTATATCCTGTGGGCAGGCACTTTAAGCCAATAGCACGCTGTGTGTACATATGCATGCACATGTGCGTATGTGGGCCTGTTTGCGTGAATGTGTGTGTGTGTGTGTGTGTGTGTGTGTGTGTGTGTGTGTGTGTGTGTGTGTGTGTGTGTGTGTGTGTGTGTGTGTGTGTGTGTGTGTGTGTGTGTGTGTGTGTGCGTGTGTGCGTGCGTGTGCGTGTGTGTGTATGTGTGTGTGTGTGCGTGCGTGTGTGTGTGTGTGTGTGTGTGTGTGTGTGTGTGTGTGTGTGTGTGTGTGTTGGCAAAATTACGAGGTTTGACCAGGAATGTTGAGAACCATGCAGACAACCTGCAGCACCATGTGCAAGTTGTTATCAGGAAATAGAATTGCACCAGACCTTCTCAGCATTCTTGTCTGCTGCCCAGGCGTACTTCCCGGGAGGTTTTGGTGGGCCAAGCGAGTCAAAGGAGACCATGGAATCACCATCATCTTCAAGACCACTCTTATTACGCGCGACTCCAGCAGAATAGGGCCTCGACTGGTCCCTCATTTGCCGTGTTATGCCTCAATCAAAGGTACCTCATTGCCCAACTCATCTCTCTCGACAACCCACTGGAGGCCTTCGACACCATTTTAAAAGCATTTTTTAACACATTGTTTGTAACTGGCTTGCGTTTACAAGAGTGCTGCTTGGTCAGCGCAGGGGGTTGATTCAGTAGTAACCACTACTTTTTATTAATTGATTGGCAAACATGCTGTCCTTTCACGTCGAAAAGTCACTGGCCCAGCAGGGCAGCAGGACATCATCACCATCATCTAGCACTACATGCTTGCACAGGCATGCCCAGCCTTTGAGCAGGCGGGCTAACAGTAGGAGGAGATTGCACACCCTTAGAGCGCAGAAGCAGGAGCGCAGCGAGGCTGTGTTGGACCTGGATGCACCATCCACAAGCACTCCTCACCATATGGCCAAGGCCCAGGAGGTGTACCGGACTGCAGATGCAGGGATTCCACAAGCTACCTCCAGCACCAGCAACTCCCTGGCTGAGCTGGCTGCCTCAAATCCAGCAGGCCTTGCCACTGCAGCTGCTGCGCTGGGGCTGACAACATTCGGCCTCGTTAAGCTTTTCAACAAGGGCTCCCGCTCTTACAGCAACAACGTGGGCCAGGAGTGAGTACACTCCTTGTTTTGCATTTGCTGTAAAAAGCAAAAGGCTGGGAGCAGGGTTGCCTTGCTGCTGGCCCTGTCTGCAAGCTTGCCAGACAAGCCAGACCCACCGGGGCCACTCGTTTTCGGGCTGCAGGTACGATGCGTGGACGGAGGAGGGGATTTTAGAGTACTATTGGGGCGAGCACATCCATCTGGGCGTGTACAGCGAGGCCGAGCGCGCGGCGGGGTACACGAAGAAGGATTTCAAGCAAGCCAAGTATGACTTCATTGATGAAATGCTCCGCTTCTCCGGTGCCCCGCCCAATCCTCAATCCATCCTGGACGTGGGCTGTGGGTTTGGGGGTACAAGCAGGCACCTTGCTAAGAAATTCCCTGGAGCGCAAGTAAAAGGCAAGTGCTGGTGACATGACATTGGGTGTGGAGCATGCCTGTTGAAAACAATGGTCCAAAAAACATTCATCACAAGAACCAGCTTTTGAAGGTATCATGTTGCGAGGTTACATGCTTATTTTAGCGTAATGCTCAAACGGAAGCAAGAGCATGTCTGGGCGCACACACACACACACACACACACACACACACACACACACACACACACACACACACACACACACACACACACACACACACACACACAACGATCATGTGCTAATGTGCACACTGCATGTCATTGTGCAGGCATCACCCTGTCGCCCAAGCAGGTAGAGCGAGGCACAGAGCTGGCCAAGGAGCAAGGGGTGCCGAACGCCAGCTTTCAGGTATGCATCCCTGTATGCATCGGAGGTAGCTGTATGGAAACATGCTTGTTGTATGTTTTCATGTTTCGGGTTCTAGCCTTTATTTTTTAAATTCGGTCAATTGTGGAGGCATACAGCGCTGAGTTCCCCTGTGATGTTTTCACGATGCTTGGACACTGCTAGCATGTTTGGCGAGCATTCGTCTGAAGATGCAGAGTATCAGTGAGCATCAAAAGCCGATCCAGGCAAGTGAGGGTCTGATTCCAATCTTCATTGATTGAACATTAGATTGGTGTCCATATGCAGCCTTTCCGTCTTTGCTTCAGGATTATACTCATACATCTTACTTCTTGACTCGACTCTGACCTGAGTTTCATGGAATGAGAGGTAATAGGAACTACATCTTTATGTCTGCCCTATTTTCTTGGCTGCATTTGCTTACTGCATTCAACCATCAAGGTCTGAACCTCTCTGCTTGAAGGCTACCTTTCTTGCTATTGGGTATTTAGCATTAGTCATCTTATCTGGAGCATTAGTTCTGCAGCGCATTGTTGCCAAAACCCAGCTCTTTCTTTTGGTGCTCTGACTGAATTTTCCGTCCCCATTGTTATGCAGGTGATGGATGCTTTAGCCATGAGCATTCCAGACAACAGCTATGACGTAGTGTGGGCCTGTGAGAGTGGTGAACACATGCCGGACAAGAAGAAGTACGTCGAGGAGATGGTTCGGGTATTAAAACCAGGTGTGTTTTCCCTTCAAATTGCTTTTGTCTCACAGTTGTTGAAAAATGTCAATTTAAAGACAAAGACGAGAAAGGAAGGTTGTCTAAGGGGTTACATGGGTTACAATACATTAGCCTATAGCCTGGGATTCTGACTGATGGGCTGCAGGTAAACATCCCCGACCAGCATCAAATATTGAAACAGGCTCTGACGAATACTTTGATCTGTACGAGTTTTGATTCAGGATAGCGTTGGTCTCGGGATCAGTTGTAATGTGAAAGCTTGTCAAGAAAGGAATAGAATCAGTGTTTGGAAGCCAGGCAAAAAGTCTGTTGTCTATTATGTTTGAGTGTCCATGCCATGTAAGAATCACTGCCACATTATGGTGTCAGCCTGAATAGCATGAAGATGTTTCTACCTTAGATAGCAAGAACATGTTCGGATCCAAGGGGACTGGATTTATAATGTTGCCCTTTTGGAATTGTCAAAGTCCTGGTTGGATAGAGGCTGCCGATTTTTGCATCCTCTGAAACTTAAGGAAGGTGCAATGCTGGGCCAAAAGAAGGACAGCCTCGGTATTTTCAAATCACTCTCCTGCTTGATGGGGCTTGAGCACAAGACCTGCTCCCAATAAGCACGCTTTAGGGTAGTTTATGTGCTGGACTACTAAACCGAGGCTTAGGCATCCTTCTCTCTGGCCCTCCTTAGCAAATGCTTGCCACGTGAGATGGTCTCAAAATTGATAAGCTGTACTCAGGGTTGTTCAGTGCGACGAACGGCGCACTTTATCAAACTCGCACTTTACACGCATTTTATCGCATGTTAAAAGTGCCGTTTGTCGAACTTTTACCCCCCCCTCTGCGAAATGCAGCCTGCAAAGCCCACTTGAAGGCCACCTGAAGGCCATTGTTATGGCATATGAACTCATCAGGACTTCTCATCTTCATTAACAACGCTTAAAATTGAAAGGACAAGGGATGGAAGGCCTCGGCAAGCTCCTATGGGCTCTGCTGACCCTTGGCCCGGCCACCCCCCTCCTCGACCAAATGTGCGATCGAACAGTTCGACAAACTCGCATTTTACACGTATTTTATAGCATTTTTCATCTCAGAACGTCGCACTGAACAACCCTGGCTGTACTGCACCTTCCCTACATGTGTGGCACTCGCTGTCTTCATCCTGACAGGTGGTACTCTGGTAATTGCATGCTGGTGCCAGCGAGAAGAGACACCGGACAAGCCCTTCACAGATAGAGAGCGAGAAGAGCTGCAGTTTTTGTACGATGAGTGGGCACATCCCTACTTCATCTCCATCCAGGAGTTTGAGCGCTTAATGAAGGTGGGGATGGCAGTAATGCACTGGCCATTCTAGCATGTAGGCTGGCTTGGTGTAAGGTATTGACCGGTTTCAGACTCACAAATGTGTGTAATTGATACTTGGGGTGTATGTACAAAGGAATCATTAGCGAAAAAAGTCCCTGCGGAAGGCAGTGGATGCAGCAGCTTGAGTGAGGGATTATTTTTTTGAAAGGGAGGACACTGAGGGCACCAACCCAGCTAATTTTGAGCAGCACTGAGTGGGCTGCCGAATGTGTGATGAGTCTTTCTGGATGTTTTCCTGTCAAAACATCCCCTGCCACTTTTTTGCTGCTTCAGGGAACGGGCAAGATGGAGGGCATTGTAGGTGAAGACTGGACCCCACAGACGCTGCCTAGCTGGTTGCACTCAATCTGGGTGGGCGTGGTTGACCCATGGATCGTGATCAGCAAGGGCCCCAGAATATGGTACAAGACCATCCGAGAGATTGTGACCCTTGTCCGCATGCACAAGGTGCGTATGCTTGAAGCCAGGGCTTTTGTGCATATTGCAGCTGGCTTGCAGCCATGCCCATTCTTGCATGCATCATACTTGTTAAATCACAGAAAGGGGCTCCTGAGATTGCAATTTCTCTAAACCTGTCATGGTATCTTATGTAAAATCAAGAGAAGGATGTATCAGGAAGTTGCATTCGTAGCCCCAGATAAGGAAGGGCAGTAGAAATATTTTTGATTTGAACACCCCTGCCACGCTGGGAACAGACAATCTCCTTGCATGTAGACCTCATGAGTTCCCTCCCTTGTTGGTGAAGCATGGAAAAAGGAAAACCAAATTCTGTAGCAATCAGGGAGTGCATCCCCAGCACCACGGCATGCTTGCGTGTGTGTGTGTGTGTGTGTGTGTGTGTGTGTGTGCGCGCGCGCGTGTTTGCGTGTGTGCTGCCCACTGTGGTGTCATTTGCTTCCAGTTGAGGCATGACAACGTGTCGCTTGTGCGAATGCCAGCGCATGTGCCCATTTGTGCACACCCATATGGCAATTGAGTACGAAAAAAGCGCAACAGCAGCTGGAATTCCAAGAAAAAGCCGTGAGATGAAGGCCGACTACAGCAATAATGCCTGCATATGGCTTGCTATGTTGCCCCTTTGATTTTTGCCCTGGCTTTCCCTGCCCCCAAAGCCCTCCATGACTAGCTCTTGCCTAAGTTTCCGAGGATTTTTGTTTTTTATTTCTCTGCCCCTCCCATCATTTCCAATGCAGATGAGTCCTAGCCTGCTTATTTTCAATTCCCAAAAATCGTTTTTTGCAGAAGGTGTCCTTTCTCATCTTCGTGTGCTCCGCTGCTTCACCCCCCAATCGCAGGCATTTGAGAGCGGGCTGATGGAGTATGGTTTGATCCGGGGAGCAAAGCTGCCTGATGGCAGTATGACTTGGTCACAACAAGAAGCACAGAAGGAGCCTGTGGCCGCTAGCCAGTAGTGCACAGGCCTTCCGTGATAATACAATTTCAGTGAAGGACCGTTTGTGTGTATGGTACCTCCATTTCATTTTATCAACTTCAATTTTATACAAAATGTTTTCTTTTTGAGATGTAACAATGCTGCTTGTACGGGGAGATCATCACTTTGAGGATTAGACGCTTGAGCCATTGGGCAGATAACATAGACAGTACAAGCGGTTCCCTCCATATGAGTGGAGGAGGGCAGCCACAGGCCGGTGGGAAGACATCTTTCGTCTCAACGAGTCGAGCTCCCTCAGCTTCTTTTTAGGTTCAAGGTTTTACAAATTAAGCCATCAGTCAAGAAGTGCGACTGCTAGGCTGCTCATGTGAAAAACCGTAATATAAAATGTTCAGGAGTGACTCAGCTTCTTTTGATCCGGGGAGCAAAGTTACCTGAAATATAAATCGTTCACAACAAGAAGCGCAGCAGAAGGGACCGCGGCTGCTAGCCAGTAGTGCACAGGCCTTCCATGATACTACAACTAATGGAGGACCGTTTGTGTGTATGGTATCCCAATTTCATTTTAACAACTTCAGATTTATACCAAATGTTTTATTTATGATATGTAACAATGCGGCTTGTACGGGGAGATCATCGCTTTGAGGATTAGAGGCTTGAGCCACTGGGCAGATGACGTAGACAGTACAAGCGGTTCCCTCCATATGAGTGGAGGAGGGCAGCCACAGGCCGGCGGGAAGGCATCGTTCGTCTTAACGAGTCGAGCTGCCCCAGCTTCTCTCTCATCATCCGCCACATCAGCAGGCTTGGGCAAGTTCTTGCCGCCGCTTGTTCAGGGCCATGCTTCAAAGTGAGTGTGTCAAAAAGGGGTAAAAAAGAGTGCATGAGTTGTGAGCACAGTCTGAAAGAGGCACCGCAAGTAGCAACAGGGTGGCAGATGCAAGCCAAGCAGCTTGCAGAAGTGCAGTACCGAAGAAGACAAAAAAAGAAAAGATTCCAAATGCTATCGCACACACGCACATACACGCGCGCGCGCGCACGCACACACACACACACACACACACACACACACACACACACACACACACACACACACACACACACACACACACACACACACACACACACACACACACACACACACACACACACACACACACACACACATACACACACAGATGGACTTGACATGCCTGTACAACACGTTTAACACATGCGTGAATTATATATAGCACTCGTTCATAAGTATTTTCAGCATGTTTCTGCACGCTAGCTGTTGGTTCAAGCGCAGGTTCCTGCAAGTTCAGTATGAGAGATGCAAACTCATGCTCCTTTGCTGGAATACTCTGTGCACTTCAAGTCTGCACATTGGTCATCTCTAGAGCCGAAGCGCTCCACCTTGCATCCTCCCAGACAACCATACTCAGAAGTACGTCATGTCAAGGTTCTAAATCCCCACCCTCTGTTTTGCATGCGTCTCTGCCCAGGAGCTTCTGTGAAGGCCCCCCTGGGTGTACTGTCCCCCCTCCTCCAAGCTCCAGTGTGCTGCAGCCCCAGCCCACTCCTCAGATTGAAGACTTTGCCCTGCGTGGACGCTTGTACCGCCACTTTCATGGGGGTATCTACAACCCCGCGCGCCAGATACAGCACTTCTTGCAGGTGCGCAGGCAGATCCAGCACCCCTAGGATAGTGAAGGTACAGCGCATCTTGCAGGTGCATCGAGTTGCGGGTGCTCTTTGTTAGTGCAGGTACAGCACATGTTGCAGGTGCACTTCTCGCCAGTGCGCTTAAGTGCAGGTGCACTTCATTTGTGCAGTTACAGCGTCACTTGCAGGTGCACTCCTTTTGTGCAGTTACAGCACTTCTTGCATGTACACTGAGATGCAGGTGCACTTGATTAGTGCAAACACAGCACTTCCTGCAGGTGGCCCGCAGCGACCAGCTCAACTGTGCGGCACATTGCACAAGCTGGCGCGGCACCACCTGTGTTGTGATCAAGCCTCTGAATCGTGTGTTTCAAACATGGCAGAGGCTCAGCTGGAGTATGCGAGCAGAGGCAACTGTGGCTGCAGTGCCTACTTTCTCGGAGTTGGTCTCAACTGTGACGTTTGCGGGGTCTCTGCCGCTTTTTCCAGAGAGCACCAGAACACCCTCTTGCGAAGTTACCCTCTTGCACGCAGGACCATGGGGAGGTGTGGCAGCCCATCCTGAATTGGTAAATTGGCTCGGCCCACTTCTTCCACCAGCACACACCCTCTTATGCATTGACATGCCTGTGCGTGCAGGCTGGGCTGGACCCTGGGGAGGTGGGGCGACCCATCATGAACTGCCTACACGGCTTGGTTCATTTGCTTCGGCCCCCGCTCATCCACCTCCTGGCCGCGCATAGGCAGGCCATTGAGCATGCAAGCGAGCACCGCGGCCGGACGTGGTGGAACCCGTTCTTCCACCGTCGCCACAGGTGTGTGTGTGCGCGTACGCATGTGGGTGGTGGTGGGGGGGACCTGTCCTTCCAACGCCGCCACAGTTGTGTGTGTATGAGTGTGTGCATGTGTCTGCGTGTGTGTGTGTATTGTATATGTGTGTATGTGTGAGGGTTGGATGAGTGGGTAGGTTAATGAGGTCCTGCTGCTGCTGCTGCCAGCTTGACATTGTTGGAGGAAATCTCTGTGCATTGCTGCCAAAAATAGGATGTGTAATTTTAACTCTTCGTGAGTGCATGCGCAGAGGCGACTGGACTTGGTGTGGTTTATTGTGGTTCCTCTGCAGCTCTCTGAGCCACGTTGAATTTGCAATCAAGAGCACAGGGAGATGCATGGTGTGAAGTCAAGGTAACATGGAAATGCCTGTGTCGGACGTGACTGGCCTCCTTGTTTCTCAAAGTTTGCAATCAAGAGCGCATGGAGGTGCATGGTATAAGTCGAGGTAACATGGAAGCACCCGACATGACTGGCCCCTTGTTTCATAAGTAACGATTGCGCCTGTGAAGCTTTAGAAATTAGGCTAACATGAGGCCTGGAGTATGAAGCGTGTTTCAAGACAGGCTCAACATCTGGTTAGTCAGATGTGGAGGAGTGCCTCCATCAGCTTCAGTCCGCGGCCTTTTCCCATCAGTGCCGAGCTTCACCTGTGAGGCCGGAATGCAGTGCAAATTTGTTGCAAGTACCCCACAACTGATGGTTTTTAATGGTGCACTGTGCCCCTTCCCTGTCGATCCAGTGCACACAAATACTGTCAATGGTCCAGCATTTCCTCCTCCAGCCTTCTCATGAAGACTCTCACAGTTTGAACTTGCTAACCTTTCGTCCTGCTGTGTGCTTCAACTTAATTTGCGTGTGCGCGTGCGGACATGCATGCATACATGCAGGTCTGGCAGGGAGGGAGGAGAGGAGTATGCGGGGGGGCACTCAGGGCCACGCCCTGGCCGACATGCACAGCGCCTCCATGCTGCCGCGCTTGCCAAGGAGCGAGAAATGGACCCACTAGGTACGGGCACAGTTCTGTTGTCAGCTGCTTTGTAACCCAGCTGAGGCTTCCTGGAGTGTGGAGCCAGCACAACAGAAGGTCACAGAAACAGAAGGCCTCCAGTCAAACCGACTGACTGCTAGCCAGCACAGCCTGGCTGTGCTCTTTGCTTGTTTGTTTACGGGAGGACTATCAGGAGGCTCGGCCGATGCCGCACACGCACCGTACTTGTCATGCTTTTTGCCATGCATTCTGTTTACATACATCATACATGGCGTGCATGGACATGTCCGATGTTTTTGGAAATTAGAGCAGGAATCCGATATATTTGGAAATTAGATTAGGTATCTGTTTTTTTTGGAAGTTAGAATAGATATCCGATATATTTGGAAGTAAGAGTAGGAAAAAAACAAGAACAGGGGAACAGAGGGTGCTGCTGCTCAAGGCAGGCTTCCGTGGCTCAGGCTCAGGAACAGACACATGCATGTGGTCGAAAGGAAAGGAAAGGAAAGGATTACATAGCTGTACCTGCCTACGTGGGCAGCTTTGCTGAAGCAAAAACGGTGCCTGTGACCAAACCAGTCTGAGCAAAAGAATAAGAATAATGTGGTTAAATTGGGTTGTCACAGGGTTGGGTTCTAACTCAGGGTTGCAAGTTTCAAACAAAACACTTGGAGCCTTTGTCGTCAAGTTCACGTCGGTTACTCCTGTCCCTGCCATGTTGAGGGTTGTGACCAGAACCCCTAAGAGAAATCGAGGGATTGACCCTCATCTAATGCTGAACCACCTGTGGTCTTTCAGCCAGATGCTCCCCTGCTCTTGAGACCTCTCCATCATGCAGAGTATGGCAGCTCACCACACACTCTGATTTATGGTTTGCAAGCAATTGTAAGCTCACGTGCGCGCGCGCATACACACACACACACACATACACACACACGCGCGCGCATGCACGCACGCACATACACATACACACACGCACGCACATACACATACAGGCGCTGCCGCTCTGTTCAGGTAGGATTACAAAGGCAGTGCACTTAGATGTAACATACAATACGCACGCACGCACACAGGCACTGCGGTTTTGTTCAGGTAAGCTTTCATAGACAGTGCACTTAGATGTTGCACACAACACACACATACATGCACACGAATGCACGCAGGCGCTGCGGTTTTGTTCAGGCAGGCTTACGATGCGGACGTGCGCCAGCTGGAGTGGCTGTCCATGGAGGCTAAGCAGTGGTCCGACGCATCATACTTGGAAAACTGCTCGGATCAGGACTTGAAGATTCAGTACAACCAGAAGTACGTGGTAGTTGTCCACGGGGGCTAAGCAGTGGTCCGACATGCATGTCATACTTGGAGGACTGCTTGCATCAGGATTTGAAGATGCAATACAATACAAAGCAGCAGATAGTAGGTAGTAGGTAGTAGGAACATCCATAAAGTACCAAGATGGACTAAACAAGCCATTAGGTTGCGTGGTCCATCCCTGATGAGGCTAATAGGGAAGCCAGGCTTAGTGGGCTTAAAAAAAAAGGCTTAAGCGGCTTGGGCTTACAACTTTATATTAGCTTGTGTACAGCCCTATGAGTGGAGAATCTTTACTTGCCATTAGGCTGCGTGCATTGAGGAATGAACCAACGCCCCCACCATCAGGGTCCCAGCAAAATCCCCCAAGCCACTTTAAACTTAGTAGCTTATAGATTTCAGTGGCAAGGGTGCCCGACTGAGTTGCTGGTGCTCTTTGCTTCCTCTATGTTGTGTTCACCCCTCACTTGCAGTTTCTACTCTTGATGGATCATGGATTCGTGAACGCTAGGAGCCCTAAATTGGGCTGTAGCAGCAGGGGGTGTGAGGTTGCGGAAATTAGCAAGGATTCTCTCTCTCTCTCTGTGTGTGTGTCTGTGCTCACTCTGCCTTCCTTGTTCAGGAAAAGGGGCAGCAAAGGATCACAACTGCTGCAGGTGTGCCCACACATATGTAAGACTCACTCTGATTGGCAGCATTGAGTAAGGGTGTAGGTAGTGTAGATGAAAAGGGTGGAGAAGAATTGTCGGAGGAGAGAGGACCAATCAGGAAGAGCACACAAAGCTGTGGAAAGTCGATGATGAGCCTGTTGCTATAACGACAAATTAGGCGATTTCAAGCGGACAGCAGGCTCAATGGCTGCTATTCACTCAGCCACTACATGACTACTGCAACACTGCTGTGGCCCACAGAGCACGTTCCAATCGCGATATGCTTACTGTGTCAGCGTCCACTGCTCAGCTGACGGAAACCTGCACCTTACAACATACACACACATGCATACACATACACTCACACGCGACACACACACATGCTTCCCTTCTGGTGCTGACTCGTGCTACACAAAGGGCTATTGAGCTGTCCACGCGAGCTATCGAGCTGGCCCCAGAGTCCTCTCATGGCTACATAGCACGCTGCATCAGCAGAGGGCGCTTGGCACTGCTCTGTGATAATCGGACCAAGGTGTGTGTGTATGTTTGTGTGTGCGCGTATGTATGTGTGCTTCTGAGATAGCTCCTAATCAGTGTCTGAATCCAAAGTTGCGTGGTACACGTGAATTGCAAAGATTGTGGATGTGTCTGTGCGTGTGTTGGTACAACTTATGCCACTTGTAGTAGCTGCCCCAAATGGTTGCAACAGGAGGCTGCAAGCATGCTCTTTGGGAAACATCGTTAAGCTCTCCTGATAACTCAAAAAGGTTGGCTATGAGGTATGTCAGTTAAGAATGATTGAAGGTCATGACCCATTGCTACCGTCCTGCCTTTGAGTGTACAAAGCCTTTGTTGGGGCCTTTTTAGGAAATTCAGCATGCTCATCTTGTGCCTGGAATGCTCAGATCGTGTGTCCAGATCTTATACTAATGCTCCATTTTAGAAGGAAATTTGCAAGAAACTTAGGCTTAGCAGGAAGTCCGTGCTTTGGGGGCCACCTCCTGTACTTCAAAACTTATTTTCTTTGACTCATCTCCTAGATTTGCTGCATGGTGAGTGTATCATTATTCAATACGTGCGGTGTTGGAGCTGGGTTCTGAAGCACAAAGCCACATCTTTGGCTGAAGTCCTCTTTTTCTAGCTCCTTGCAAGCCCTAGGCGCGCGCGCACATATACCCACATACACACACACACACACACACACACACACACACACACACACACACACACACACACACACACACACACACACACACACACACACATCCACTCCTGGCCACAAACTTGTGTGCATTCTGCTTTGTACAAGCACGCTCAGCATTCTGGGGTGGGATTTTGGCAGCCCTATTTCCCCCTCCTTTAGAAGGTGTGGTGCAAAATCAGGAGGCAGATCAAGGGATGAATCTGAGCCGGAGCTGCCTGGCAAACATCTTACTGTAAGGTTCTTCCAGGAAGTGGCCAGCAATGGCCAGGGTAACTTCAACTTGTACCCCTGGTCCACCTCTTGGGCCTCAACCACACATCTCATGCAGAAATCCCAAGCGAATCACACTGGTCAGAGTCTGCAGTTTACTCCGTCTATCACATCTTGTTTCTGGGCGTAGCTCGGCTGATCTCACTGTGGACCCACACATTATGCTATGAGCTTCGTTCAATGTCTACCTTTTGCTGTGTATGCGCAAGGTGCACTGTCCTTATTGTGCCATGTGTTATGGCGGATGCGCAAACCAGCCACCTCCACCAGTGTGCTGTTTTGGTGTTGCTGCTGGCGCTGTGCTGGTCGCCCTTCCTGCAAGTGCATGACAGTACGCGCATGGTGCTTGCAAGTACCAAAACCAATGCAGTTGTGGCTCAGTGTCAGCACAGCATGGTCTGCACTTCTTCCGCCTGCAGGTGCATGATAGTGCGTTGTGCTTGCAAGTAGCTGTAGCAGTGTCAACGTGCCAGTCAGTGGTCTGCCTTCTTGCGTCTGCAGGTGCAGCTAGCAGCCACGTCTTGTGAGGATGCCAAGGCAGCCCTTGCGCTTGAGCCCAACAACGACTACGCACACCACCTGATGGGGAGGTGGCACTACGGTGCGTCCAGGGTTGCATTGGCTCTTTGGCATGCATGGCATTACTGGCACAGATTGCACCAGGAAAAGAAAGAAAGAAAGAAAGAAAGAAAGAAAGAAAGAAAGAAAGAAAGAAAGAAAGAAAAGAAAGAAAAAGAAAAGAAAGAAAAACTACGCAGGCAGTGTAAGTACCCCCCACATCAATGAAGGAAGAGAGGATACCTAGGGCCGAGGCGCCGCGTATCCCCTTTACCAAGAGAAACAAAAGGAATTAATGGGTAACAACGACTGCGCACACCATAGTGCCATCTCCCCCCACAGGAGGATGGCAGTATGGTGCGCAGAGGGTTGCATTGGTACCACTGGCTCTACTGGCACCAGGGCGCTGCTGGAACTACTGCCACTATTGGCACAAGGTCACTTACAGCACCACAGCACTATAGGGCACAAATGGCACTGCAGCACTGTTGGCATTATGGTGCATATTGTGCTGCATTTGCTTTGTGGCACTCAAGGCTGTACCATCCAAGGACTTTGTCTAAGTGCTCTAGAGCACACCTGGAACTGCAGCACTACGGCATACAGTGGCACTGCAGCACTGTCAGTATGACAGTGCATGTCGCGCTGCATTCGCTGTTTCCTGGCACTTCAAGCACTCTTGGCGCCATTGGCACTGCAGCACTATGGCATGCCTGGCTCGTAAGGGTTCACAAGGGTTTCACAAAAAATGGAGCCGTGTCAGTCAAAACGCTGGGCCGCTGTAGGCATGACAGGCACTGCGGTTCTGTTGGCTCCAAGAAGCATGCTGCGCTGCATCAGCCTGAGCTTGCTCTCGTACACTCGGTACAGCAGGCCTTGATTACAGTGTAGTGTAGGTGGCAGGGGAGGTGGAGAACAAGAGGGCCTGTGGTTGCTCAGCGCCTGTGCCTTACTGAACGACCTCTTTCACTTTCACGTTACCACAATCATGCTTGTGTGTGTGTGTGTGTGTAGCTTTGCAACTGTGGGAGTGGCCCATCAGGGGCAACAGCCCCCCCTGAATGTTTCTTGGCAGAGAAGCGCACAATTTGAACAGCTCTAGCATTGCTTGCTTGCAATTGTGTTGCATGGACATGGAGAATAGTATGCAGCTCCGCTGAGTCAACAACCATACGGCATGGCGTCACTCTGCCCTTCATTCTTTTACCTCTGCTTGCTGAGATGGCTGGGTGAAAGCTGTGGCTTGCTCTCGGTTTGCGGAGGTGTGTTGTGCAGAGGTGTAAACATGCAAGAGTGTCGTCACGCCCCCTGCTTGCAGGGATGGCTACGTTGAACGCTGTGGCTAGCACCCTCTGTTTGCAGATGTGTTTTGCAGAGACCTCAGTGATGCAAAGGTGTCAGACATGATGCCATGTCATGCCCCCTGTTTGCAGAGATGGCTGGGTCAAGTTTGTTGCTCGCACCCTGTTGGTGTTGATGAGGTGTTGCGCAGAGATGGTAGCGGTGCAAAGGTGTCGTCATGCCCCCTATTTGCAGAGATGGCTGGATTGAATGCTGTGGCTCGCACGCTTGTGCGCCTGCTGTACGGCGCAGCCCTCATGCAGGGCACGTACCCAGCTGCCCTGCAGCACTTCCAGTCCGCGGTCAGCCTCTCCCCCCGTTGCCTCATACACCGTGTTGAGCACGGCCGCACGCTTGCCAAGGTAAGGATCAAATCATAGCCTGCTGTCTAAGAGTGTCCGCAGCCTGTGCACAGTCCTGCCATGTTGCCTCATACACCGGGTGGAGCATGGGCGCAGAGATGGCTCTTTCGGGGCCAGGCTGCAATCTGCATCAGCCTGAATTGCCTGCCGTTGGAAGCAAGCGCTAATGGAAGAATAAGGGAGACAACTGTTGCAAGGTGCATACTGCTCCGTAATATAGAAATTCATTTGCCGGGAAAAGGAGTCTGCACTGGCGATGGACTGCTACGGCACACAGGGCAACGGAGTGCTTCTTGCGTCCTTACATAAGACAAGCTGTGGCAAGCACCTTGCATCCCACAACAGCATGTAAGGCTGGAGGAAAGGTCGGGCAGAGACAGGAAGAAGGTCTGGTGATGGGGGGAAGAGCAAGGTGGAAACTGACAGCCTGCAGTGTTAGACCACTGGCAGAAGACAGGGTAGGGAAAGATCAACCAGCCTAAGCTTCAAATTGAAGAGAAAAAGCCTGTTTAACAGACCAATGCTACATAAAGCCCTGGTCTGAGCAATCACTGCGCCAAAGATATGGCAACTGATCACAAGCACAGGAAGCCATCCTGTTGTGAACCATCTTCTTCCCCCCCCACACACCCCACCCCTCTTCCCCCTTAGCTTCAGGACCTTTGCCACCTCAGAGTCTTTAGGCATAAGCATTCTTTACTCACCCACTAACCTGGGGCGGAGCCCCAAACGTGGAAACTTGTTACGAGTAGACATTCATCCTTGTTAAGCCTCTCAGGGCAATACTTCAGCAATTAGGGCTATTTGGAACCCTGAGGTAAAATTGTGCTTTACTGGCTCTCTGGCCCTTGGTCACTGATTATGTTGTTGACTGCCGTAGAAGCATAAAGGGCGTTAGTGGCGAATGCAAGCAGTCCTCAACGACCATGTCAGGCAAGATAAGGCTGTGCCGCCCAGCCTCATGCCATCACTTGAGTGCTGCTTTGAAGATGCTGCCCACAGATTCTTCTCCTAGCATCTTTCAAAGATGGAGAGGGAAATACGTATCCTTGCATGTGCCCGCTGTGCACAAGCTCTTTGTAACGTATCCTCCCTTTGTGTACTCTGCAGCTGGGCAGCACACAGCTGGCCATCCATGAGCTGGAGACTGCGCTACAGTGCGAAGTAGAGGACTTGAATGGGGAATTGCAGGTGGGTTCTCCGCCCTGTGCTCAAAGCAGGCGCTCTGACTGGTTCCATTGGATTCTCTTGTTGGTAGGTGCACAGGGGCTGCAAATCTGAGCTGTGCCAGTAGCTCGTTTCCTGCGATTAGTCCTGTAGGGGTTTGTGTCACCTGCATCACATCCAAGATTATATGTGGGCATTGCTCTCCAGAGGTCATGGGGCTTTAGGCTGCAGACTGCATGCCAAGGTCCCTCATCTTTAGATTGTAAGTATTCAGAATAGTCAGGAAGTTGAGTGCTGGTGGACAAGTGATCAAGCAGTCAACTGTGTCAGTTGCATTGCGTCCTATCTTTGCATGCTCTGCTTGTTGAAATGCTGGCTGCTCTTGCTCTGACCTCCGTCATCCTTGTTTCAATGCACGACCCTTAGGAAAGTTCATTGGTGAGTATTTTTGCAGCGGCTGCAGGCTGGTGTTGCCCCTGACAGCTGGGCATGCTCCAAAACAAAAAATAAGAAAGTAAATACCATGTAGGCAGTAAAGCTCTCCTGCTTTATTAGAATTAAGGGGCCATACTGGTTTAAAAGAGTGTCCCACTCATGCTTGCACATGCAGAGGCAAGATGCAGAGCTGATGCTGCAGAAGCTGCAGTCCTCGTCAGCCGCCAAGAGCCTGTTCTTTAGCCCTGCTTCTTTAGGAGCAGGGCCAAAGCCATTTCTCAAGCCACCTGTACCTTCAGAAAGTTGAGCTTTTGGGCTCACCAGAGACGCAATCGAACCCTTGCTGTTACGTGCCGGACCATACACCATAGAATGTTGTTAATTAGTGGGGGTTTGCTTGCAAGGCTGACAGGTAGGGTGGCTTGTTGCAGTCCTGTGGCTTACTAGCCAATTTTCAATGAAATCCAGCCTGTTAAATGAACAACAGTGTGTATCTTCATATTAAGAGCAAGGATGCTGGTCATCCTCATATTTTAGGCAAGAAGGGTATGTACATGCATCTGCTATAAAGCTGATTTTGTGTGCTTACAATGCATCTACATGTCCTGCTTGCCTGCATGAGCACAGTGCGAAAAAATGGTGGACTTTTGGAAATAATGACAGTGTTATGGTTGTTTTGACCCCTGTACATAGCTTTTTACTGGCGACTCCTCATTGGATTCTCCTCTAATATGCATGACCTTGTCGGAAGTGCTCTGAACTTTCATATGTCCTTTTTAAGTTCTTGGATGAGGGAGTTTTTGCATTGATGCCATGGATACAGGAGACTGGAATTATGTTCGTTCTTGCAAACCTTGAAGTTTCTATACAATATTTGAGAGAGTAATATTTGGTGAACATGCCATGATGGATGAAATTTGGACAAGGTTACAGGAAAAAAGAAGGACTCCAGTCAAAACGGTTGACTGCTAGCCTGCTCATAAAAAAGCAATAATTCATGTAGAAAAGGAAAAATCATGTTATTGTTTTGATTTAAGAAAGAAGAGATATGATAAGACTGTACATGGGGAATGCCAGGCACGTACGGAGTCACCCTATTGGAAGAGTGAGATAAAGAGAGGGGAGGACCAGAAAATAAGGGAGCATATTCAAGCCGAAGAGAACAGACATGGGGATGAGTGCATTTGAAAAGAACGTGTTGCTCATCCTGCACATCATCTTGGGCATCACATAGATCACAGGCAGGGGAAATAGCATCATCCCATGTGGCCTGCTCAACTTTCAAGGTATGGACACGAAGGCGAAATCGAGCCACACTGTGGACGATGTGTTTAGGCAAATCCAAGTAGAAATGTTTGGGCAGAATCTAAGGAGAATATGTAACGTGTGCAGACTTGGTAGAAGGAAGCAAGTATTTGAGCTGACTTCAGAAGTGCAGGTTGTTATAGAGAATCACACGCTGTCACTCTACATGAAACAAGCATGAAAAGTGTATCCACTCGCACTCTATCAGGATGCAGAAATTGTTACTCCAAAAAAATACTTCCCACATGATGTGCAGAGAAGTAAAGAAGAGCATTTCTTTGTCAGGTATAATCATGATATGCATTGTGCTTCAAATTTCGGCGCCACTGGTCATGTATGCACTGCAATGTTTCAAAAGAGCAACCTTGTCATGCAAGATCAGCGTCAGTCACATCTTATTGTTCTTTGGAAAGCATATCACTTATGATTTGACGTGACAGCCTCTTAGGCAGCCTGACGCGTGCACATGTACGCATGAGATATCAGGTGCATTACATTGCTTGCCAAGAATCAGTGAGCATTCTACACACAGTTGTCACAAGACTCCAGATACCCTATCGGAGACTGTCAGGCCCCAGACGGATCCCATACCCCATACATGGCTCGGATTTTGGATGGATCTTGGACTCTCCCACACACACACACCCACACCTCACAGAGGGACCCCATGGGGCCTCCATAGCCTGAGACTTCTTGTGCACTCTGAATCGCGCGTCTTGGTCTGTGCTTGCTGCTCGTCCACCGACACCAGCCCTATCCCATGCCCTGTTGCTAGTGCTGCTGCTGCTGGTGGTGCTTGTGCCGGTGTCAGTACTGCTGTTGGGGGAGGGAACGTGTTAGTGCTGAACTGGGGCAGGCTCTTCACTGTTGATGTGCTGATGGCGTTGGGTGGCTGATGCTTGTGCTGGAGAAGGGGCATAGTGTTTGCATTTGGTGGGAGGGAGTGGTACTCCTCGTGCTGCAGCTGCTGTCGCTCCTGCTGCTGCTGTTTGTTTTGGTGGTGGGGCAGGCGAAGCAGGTGCTTGTGCTGCTGGCCTTGCTGCTGCTGCTGCTGCTGCTGCTGCTGCTGCTGCTGGTGATGGCGGAGAAGGCTTGCAGAGTAGCTGCTTGAGCTGCTGCCCCAGTCGGACTGCACTGCTTCAGTAAAAGAACAGAAAGTTTACGCTAGCCAGAAGGCCGCGTGCATAAAGGAAAGGTTCCCTAACTAGCAAGCTAGCTAAGGTCTCACCAGAGGGCCCTCATACCTAAACTAGACTTAGTTAGCTAAGCAGAAAGTCAGAGACAAAGCTAATGGGGATCTGGAGGGTTAGCCGCCATGCTCCTGGACGCCCGGACTCTCTTTTGCCTGCTCTCCTCAGCAGCACACACCCAGCAACCCCATCCCCAGAAGTCCTCTGAGTATGGAGTGCATGCCTTGTGTTAAAAATACTCGTTAAACGTTAAATAGCATGGCAGCTCAAATTGGAAGCTAAGGATTTCGCCTTTTGCCTGGTAAAACCCAAGTTGATAAGAAGTTTAATAGTGTAATCATTATAGATAGTGCCTGCAACACCAACTAAGATGATGTGTAAGGTCACCTTGTTGTTCCTGTTTGGGTTTCTTGAGCTGCGGGTTTTGAGCTTGGCTACAGTGCTGGCATGCTGGGCAGGTGCAGCTTCCAAAGTGGAAAAAGAAAAAGAAAAGAAGAAACTACGTAGGCAGAGAAAACTCTCCCTACATCAATTAAGGAAAGAGAGCTTCCAAAGTGGAAAAAGGGTTGGTGTCAGGGCGGAACTGAAAATCAACAAGATGAACGTCCCTGTCTTGAGGAAGTATCTTAGCAGAGTCAATTTGAGCGGGTCTGCCTGGGAATGAGTGCACAAATACAGCACCAGGGCGGCTCTGGTGTCTCCAGTCAAAACGATTGCCTGCTCATAAAAAGAAACAAGTTCATAAGGAAAAGGATACAATTTCAAAGTTGTTGTTTTGTTCATGAAAGCAAGCACATCAGTGGATTGTAAATGGTGATTAGAACATGCATGCTTAAGAAAGGACGGTACGATGGCAAAGTTGGACAACTCCCCCCAAAAAAGTTTTTTTTAATGCTCCCAGCAGAGGTGTTCCATAGCCTTAAACACTTAAGCCTGGTTGCATGGACCCTACATTTTGACCACCTAATCTCCATCTCTGACCACCCATTGCACCAAATTGGGAGATTTTTTGTGATTTGGTCCTTAATTGATGTAGGGAGAGTTTCCTCTGCCTACGTAGTTTGTCTTTGATTTGGGGTCCTCATACCAAAAGAGTATCATTGCAAAAAGAATGGAGCTAGATGCAGTAATCGGTGAGAAGCATAAATTCAGCCATTTCCCTCAGAGAAAACCCAGCACAAGGGGTGCCCAAAAGGTCAATTTCTGCTAGCTTGCTAATTAAGGGTCCTTTCCTCAATGCACGTGGCCTTTGGCTTGCGTAGATATTTATTTTCCTTGACATCCTTCTTTCCATTTTTTAATATCGCAATTGTCCGATTGCTTCGTATAGATTAATTATCTCAGAGTGATGTACCTTGTGCTACACCGCATGGAGCTCAGCAGCCTGTGGGCCATTTTTGGGTGATCTGAGGCCAGGAGAGTGACCTGGGGTCCTCTGATTTTCATCGTTTCTTGGTAAATATGATGTTTTATGGAATGATCGTGATTGGCATGGTTATATTTGAGGGGAAAAAACGGGAAAGAGCTTATCCAGCGATGTAGGAGAGCTGTACACCTCTAGTAAAATGTAGTCAAACCCCAAAAAATTGGTTACGTTGGTTTAGTTGTGCCCAGTAATTAGCTGCTGGGCATGGCTTTTCTTGGTTGGCAGGCTGACTGTGCTTGACTCTGCTTGCTGCTGAAGGTCTGGAGCTCCAGTCTTCCAGCTATCATCTTGCTCTCTTTCTCGTTGCTGGACCTGTCTTCGTTCTCTGCTTGCTGTGCTTCTCTCCTTCTGAAGTTGTGGTGAGGTGGGGTGGTCATATGGTCTTTGAACCACCGTAGCCCCCTTTCCTTAACTGATATGGGGTGTGTTTCACTGCCTACATAGTTTTTCTTTTCTTTTCTTTTGTACCTGCCTACAAGGGCAGCTTAGCTGAAGCGAAAAAGGCGCCCGTAATTAAGCCAGTCTGATCTAGAGAACAGGTGCAAAAAAACAAAATACACATGACCATATTAGCCTGGGCGTAAGAAGTTTTTTGCCTGCAGGTATAGGGCACTGTAACCTATTAATAACCAGTGTCCAATAAGAGGAACTCAGCAGCCAGTGCCCACACATGATGCCCTTGCACCAGAAAAGCCAAATTTGATAGTCTATCTGGGAACTGGCCCACAGTTAAAAAGTTTAAAACTGGCATTTAAGCAGCATAAGGCTGGTTATAAGGCTCGCAAGCGCGAGCACGACCCCTCCCCACCACGGATTTGCCCTCCATGATTTGGACGGTAGGCTTGGCAGTCCAAAAACGATTAATGTGTGCTCTGCTGGAAACAGAGGTACGAAAGAAAAATTACATGGGTAGTGAAAACCCTCCACATCAATCAAGGAAAGGGGGCCACATTGGTGCAAAGACCGTATGACCACCCACCGCGCAGTTTTAAAGGACAGAAGAACGACAGGCAGTGCGTTACTTTTTACAGTTGCTCTGAGCTAGTCCATACATGGGATGTAGGTCAGCCAGGGACCCAGAAAAGAAAACAATATGTGTGGACAGCAGAAGCGATAAACGTGTGCATCCCTTTGTGTATCCCTTCATCAAGGAAATGAGAAAAGAAAGAGGGGGTCAGGACTGGCCACTTACCTGATCTTGGAAACGATGAACCTGGACAGTTAAACAACCAGGGCGCTTAGGCGTTGGTGGAACGTGTTGCACAGAACATACACTCAACCAGTTCAAACAATTGGAACTTGACCACCAACGTGCCATTAACCTTGCTAACAGACTTCATGCTCATTCTGTAAAGTATGCCCACAAGCTTGTTACCACTAGGCGTGCTATTGATAATTGCAATACTTCTCGCAGCCATGTTTTGGGGCTGGGTGCCTCAAATAAGCCTCCAGATCCCCACTAATATTTTTGATCCATCTTGGTGGTGGAGGGGACTCACGGCTCTTCTGAGCCGATGTGTCTCCTTTTCCTTAATTAATATAGGGAGAGTTTTCTCTGCCTACGTAGTTTTTCTTTTTCTTTTTCTTTTTCAACCGGGGCCATAGAATGTGGAAAGACTGGACATGACTCAGGCAGCGAAGCACACCCTTAATTAATGGAAAAGGAGACATTAGTTTGCACAAGAGGCACACAACACAGGTTTCGAGCTGAAGCGCATCCCTGATAGATTTACATCATCCCCAACGCATTTTTAAAATTGTATCATGCAGCACCTGCACACATTTTGAGGGGGACCAAGATTATTGCAGTAGATTTTTACTTATAAATGCGAAAATAATACAATTTGTATTATACTAACATGCTTTACCTCACCTACGTTCCACATTGTAACCTATAAGATGTTTTTAATCAGTCTCAATCAGCAAATTAAAATTTGAATAAATTTTGGAATACATTGTAAAAATGCACATACTTCGTGGCCAGCCTGCGTGCAGTAGGGGCCACACAGCCAGCAGTAACCCGCCTCATCCTTTTAGATGGTGTATACAATGTACACAGGTGTGTGTGTGTGTGTGTGTTTGTGTGTGTGTGTGTGTGTGTGTGTGTGTGTGTGTGTGTGTGTGTGTGTGTGTGTGTGTGTGTGTGTGTGTGTGTGTGTGTGTGTGTGTGTGTGTGTGAGTGTGTGTGTGTGTGTGTGTGCGTGTGTGTGTATGTGTGTGTATGTGTGTGTGTGTGTGTGTGTGTGTGTGTGTGTGTGTGTGTGTGTGTGTGTGTGTGTGTGTGTGTGTGTGTGCGTGCGTGCGTGCGTGCGTGCGTGCGCGTGCGCGTGCGTGCGTGTGTGTGTATGTGTGTGTATGTGTGTGTATGCGTGTGTCCATGCAGCATCTGCAGGCTAGTGAGTTCAGGACAGGATGCTCGAAGTTTGCGTAAATTTCTTTTTTAAATGCTCTGTGCCTGCACGCTGGTACTTATCATTGTGAGCATGATGTCACACCTGCAGGGCTATCGTCGCCTCAATGGCAACCAGAAACATTCTCTCACCAGGCTTGTAAGGCATGCTCAGAATGGTGAGGCAGGACTCCAAACAGGTGGATGTCTTCTGTTTGACATGTATTTGGATGATATATATGCTTGGAAGCGTACAATGGCTGATGGCTGTCCTACCCCCAACGCTTTCAAATATGTTCCGGCAAAGTGAAAGGAAAAGCTTTGATGGCCAGGCTGTTGACTTTTAAAGCCTGCAAGGCTTTTTCGTCATCTTGTACAAGAGGTTGCAGCCCTGCCGTTCTGGATTGGCCCCAAGGAAAGCAGCGATGGCCAGTTCCCACTCCCATACCTTGCAGTCAAGCACACCCTCCCATACTAATACTCAACTCCCATACCCATACCTTACGCTCAAGCACTACCTCCAGGGACCTCCCAGCTGCACATCTCTCCTGATGCCTTACAAGATCATCACAACTCCTGGCAACGCCCTGTTCAGGCACTAAATGAGGATTGGCTGAACGTCCATTCATTTTAAATTTTTGCAGGCGGTGGCAGCTTGGGTGATGAGGAGGGCATGGATATGGCAGTGTTTCGCTTCACGCTGGGCATCCCAGGCTTCGAGGACCGCTACATCCCAAGGGTGGTCGGAGGTTTGGGTGCCTCTCTGGTACTGATCAACCACTTCTTGGCAGCGCAAGTGGCTCCACCATCTCAAGTGTGTTGCTGCTATCGTGATACTACCATTTCAAGTGTGTTGCTGCTGTGGTGGTACCACCATTTCAAGTCAGGCCTTTTTTTTCATTTTGGCACAACCGAGATTTCAATACTACGAGGGAAATCCCCCTTCACGAGAAGTGCCATTTTAATACTTTGCCCCCCAACCAAGCCCGCCACAAGGCCGCAGGCCTTGCGGCAAGGTAACATCTACTTCCCTCACTGCTGCACTGTGCTGTGCCTTAGCGCTTAAATTACAAGCACAACTCCATGTTCATCACCTGCTCATACGCTTTGCATGCCAACCAGTCCATTAAGCGAGAAAGTGTTAACATCTGTGTACCTTCAAATGTTCAAGTTATGAAAATCCAAGGGTCCCATGGTCCTGCCAAGCAGACTTTGCGTAACAAACATCACCTCCTAGCCCGCATCCTCCACGCTTTTTTGCGTCTAGCCAATTGCAACAGGGTCAAGGGAGGACATCAATCAAACTCCATGCTTGTCACTGTTGCAGGCACTGGAGCCTGCTTCTTCCATGCTGGCTCATGCTCAAATGCACTGCTGCACCCACTGTGCAGCTGATGCTGCTATCCCACTCCTCAAGCTTGCCAGCATCACCCCTGCACCCAGCAAGCCTCAGTCCAGACTGTTGCTCACTCCTTGCTCAAAAAGGACGACTTGCATTGCGTTGAGCTGCTAAAACGACGACTTTGTTGCTGCTGACCGCTGATGCCCGAATCCAGGTCCCTCCAGAGGTCTGAAAGGGGGCCAAAATGGTCGATGCGCCCCTTCGGGGCACATCACCCATTTTAATACGAATTTCAACTTTCAAAATCCCGGATTTTAATACGATCGTATTACTTATACGCGAAAAAAAGGCCTGTTTCAAGTGCATTGCTGCTCTGGAGAGCAACCCAGTGCTGTTTGTAATGTGCCTTGCCATCAATTGCACACAGCCGATCACACACAACCAATACCTGCCTCCCTCCCTATCTCAAGAGTTGGAGCTTTCATTTGAGGGCTAGCATTGTCGGCATGCGCCTTTCTGCCTTCTGCTCCCACCTCTACTCCTCGCATGTTTTAAACACTCCCTTGTCTGTTTCCTTGGGTGCTCTGCAGGTGCGAGGTGAATTCATATGCATCATACTTGCTGCAGTCTGTGCCCTTGCGCCAGACCTGGAGGAGCGGCTGAAACAGGTGTGTTTGGACGGCCTTTTTTGTTTACGGTCAAGAACTACAGTGGCCTTCTGCAGGTTGCAATCCTGAACTAAGGCACTCATGCTAATAAGTGGCTTTTTTTTTCAGATGACATGTTGATGAGGGAGTTTTTCACAACCCCTCCTCGTGAGCTGGTGATCTTGTGCTCGCCCATGCTTTCTGGTGTGTCTCAACCGCAGGCGCTCCCAGGTAGAGGTCGGCAGGCTACATCTGCAAACATTCCTGGCGCAGCGAATGGCTTTGCCTTTGACCCCAGCGTGCAGGACGCTGCCAAAGCGGTGCGTTACATCTCAGTATTGCACACAACATGAACTTTGTTTTCCACCAGCTGTCCACCTTCCTTCTTATAGCCTGGTGACCTCATCTGCCTTGTCACGCCAAGTGCAGTCTCCTGATTCATTGCGCCTGCTTTAAGATCAGGAAATGTGCAGTGACGGCAATGCATCTCAGCTGCCTGCATCACGTGGCTGCCTTGGTACCACAAACACATGGTGGTTTGTCTATGGGCATAGGGCAATGCCCCACCGCCGGCTTGTGACTTGTAAAATATGACTAGAGTTTTAGGCCGATTTGTTGACATATATCTCGTATGATTCAGCTTTTCCTTTCATGGAAAATGTGAAACATGTGGCGTATGTGTAGGGTTAGCCAATCTCATGTTTATGCCGTATATTCAGCTTGGCAAAGACAATGCAAAAATTATGGCGCCTATAAATATGGATTATGAAATTGGCCAACCCTGAACATATGAGCGGAATTGGCTGACCATCCTTGTGACCTGTGTGAAGGAGGACCCATCTCTGTAGCTTCCCGCCTGACTTACTGCGCAGTGCATCAGCTCTCTCTTCACTCCCAGTATTTTTGAGGGCTACATAAGCCCTCTCTCATCACTTTTCTTCTCCGGCCTTCAAGCCTCTGGAGCGGGTGCGGTGCACACCTGGTCTTGAAATATCCTGGCTGTCTTCATACACCTCCAATACACTGAATCTTGAAATGCACCTGGTTTTACAATACGCACCTGTTTTTGAAATACACTTTCTCTGCATTCCCTCCTGCCATGTCACAGGAGCTGGCCTGGGCCTCCTTTGCCCTCATCAAGAACACCAACTCATGTGGTGTCATCCTGCTAGGACCTGCCCAGAGGGTGCTGCTGGCACGGGGGGCCCTCGGCAGCTCCGTGCTCACACCAGGCAACTCTGCTGCCACTCTGGAGCGCATGTCACAGGTGAGGAGGGAGGACGGGCAGCACTTGCTACTATGGTTACTCATGCATCCATGCTGAGCTACTTCTGTGCTTAGCACAGTGTCTACAGGTCAGCATGTACCAGTATGGTGCGTACTTTCTGTGGTGCGTTTAGTTGGCATGTTAGCTAGAGGGTCACGTAGTGCACGAGCTTGGTCGGCTGAAAGGAGGACCATGGGCGGGACGCAAGGCATTGTCTAGTTTACAAGCCGTTGACGCAAGATCAGCTTTGTGTGAGGATTGGCCCAGCAGCTAAGCCGAGTAGCTGTAGCTTTAAGCAGCAACCACTTTGCTCTTTCCAACTCATCAGGTACGTGCTATCTCATATGAGAGCTGAGGTCTTCTCCAAGGGCCGCCGCCCGACTGGTGTGCGATTCTGAAGGCTGCACAGTTCAGCCCTGACCAGCTGTCTTCCCACCTCCACCTTTTTTGCACCATCTCTGCTATGCTTCTCTGCGCCTTAACGGCTGAGTTATTCAGGTTTAGGCCAAGGTACAACGTCATTGAGCTTTGTAGATCAGGAGGGCAATTTCAGGGTCACTACCCTGAGATGCTTGCCGAGTATGGACAGTAAAGGATGCCTAACGAGGCTTGTTTGAGCCCAAGCAGAAGTAGCTGGGCTCCTTTGGGACAGAAACGTTATAAGGGTGTAGCCCGCATCCTTTTAAGAGCTTCATGTTGCCACTGTGACACTTAACCAGGAAGAATGCTCAGAAAGGCTTGGCAAGCAGCCTCCTGTCATTTTGACTGGAGGCCCTTTGCTTCTGTAATCTGTTACAGGTAATAACCTGTAACCTGACACTCAGCCAGGATGGATGCCTAGGAAGTCCAACTAGCTTGGTAAGGCTCTTGCTCATGGACGTGCTTCTCTTGAATGCGCGCAGGACCTCTCGCAAGTCACCTCTCAAAGTGAGGTGGCAGGACTTCTTGCGGGGGAAGGAGCTTCATCCTCTGGCACTTCACAGCAGCTGTATCTGCCTGACCCACTTGCCATGGCCAGGTGTGTGCCAGCATACTTGTTAAGCTCTTCAAAATAAAATGCACTGCTTTGGCCTAATTGCACCCTACAATTCCAGGTTAGTTTGAGGGATATCGAGGAAATGACGTGTTCAAGGATGTTTCGGGCCCAGTCACATGTGGCCAAGTTCAAAATCTATAACACAGGTGTTGGAACATTAATCCAAGTGTGACTTATGGTGCCAGTGTGCAAGGCAGTCAAGTAAGCTCTAGAGCTTCATAGCTCATATCTTCGGATTGATTAGATCTGCGGGTAAGATTGAACTTTCATCACAAAAGCAATTGCACTTATAGTCACACTCGGGCAGTTATCTGTGATCTTTGAAGTTGGGAATTTACAGGGCAGTCGCAATTGGAGTACGGTTGATCCGTTCCAGGCCTTCTAAGATGATTGCAATTCCATGACAGCGCAATTGCATCACAAAAAGTTGCACGGAGTCTGATAGAATGACCCCAGCAAAAGCTGTAGGTCTGGCCATGTGACATGCCTCTGGCTTCCATGCCCCTGCTCTTCTGTTGCAAGAGCTGCACGTTCCTTCCATATCAAAGGTATGAATGGGCTGGTGACTGCCCTCCAGGTGCAAAATTTCAGCAATGAGTCGTGCTGTCCAGACCTAATGCTTGGGTAGCATATCATATGATGCATACACCAGTTGTTTATTGAGCTTGGCCATTACCCAGGTACAAGAGGCATTGCTTGTTCCTTTGTTGTCGCCCTTGTCAGGCATGTGCTTGGTGTTTTATATCCACCGTTTTCGCAGTCAGATCTCCCACACAATTGGCACGGGTATTTGACATGAATCTTTTGCTGCATTGCTTCGTATTCTCCTTTCCATTTCCCTCCACCATATCTTTTTGAAGTGTACACTGTACACTCCGTCTGGCAGACAGACGCGCTGTTGGCACTATGCAGGGCAAATTGTCAGGCAAAGAGTGTACCTACATTAAAACCTTGGTGGCCCCCTCCCCCCCTTTTCTCCCCGTCTCCCCAAAACAAGAACCTGAGTTGGACAATTACTTTGGCTGGGTCCCTAGATGTGCTGATGAGTGGCCCACATGTCTGACTGATCAGCTATTTTCTCAATTACTTTTTTTTCCGATTCATTTGTTTCCAATTCATTTGCAGGGTCGGCGCAAATCGTTGGGCATCTGTGCCCCAGGGAGCACAATCACTGCTGCTGCAGAGGGTTGGGGGAGGCAACAGTGGCAAGCCAGCAGGCCTGCTCCTGGTTTACTCAGAGCGGCCCAGGTATGACTAGCAGAGAGTGTTTCAATGCACGGTAGTGCTTTCTTCCAGGCTTTGCAAGCTTGTTTCTCGATTTGCTTTAGGCAGTAAAAGCAGCAAGACCCTGCTACAAAGTTTTTACTGCGCAATTTTGTAGAAGCAGACTTTTGCTCTCACTGTAGATTGGGTACCGTGGCGACGCTGGGGGGGTTTGCAATTAATAAATTAATTATTGGGGTCCCTCACAAGATCAAGTGTCTTTGAAATTACTCTTTTCAAGGCCTCGTAAAGGGTATAGGTTTATATTTAGCAAGCTATAAGGCCCCAATACGCAGCCCCGTGCCTAAAAGGGGCAGAGAATCCTTTATGACATGGGCTGCACAAAACGGAAGCGCGAGGAGGGCGATGGCCTGCCCAGGGAGCTCTGCACTCGTCCCAACCTTGAGCTGGCACGTATGGTGGAAAAGCGTGACAAGAGGGTGGCTGCCGCCATTGCAGCCTAGCATGGAGGATGTGGCAGCCGAGGCAGCAGCTGGGAGCGTGGGGGAAGCAGTGCAGGCAGTGCAGGCAGGGGAAGCAGGCATGGAGGAGCTTGCAGCCATTGCCCCCGAGGAGTTTGTGGACCCACAGCCACAGCTCCCAGCTGAGGAAGGGGACGAGTAGAGACAGAGCCAGTGCATGAGACACAAAAACGCAGAAGTTCGCAAATTCTGAGTATTTTTGATGGACCTCGTAAACCCTTGAGTCTTGTAAGGTTAATCAATGAAATTAGTTTAGGACCTCATAACTTATTTAATTAGAGTCGTAATAAATTAGAGTCGCTGCGGTACTTTTAAAGAGCGCCGCCTTTTTCAATGCAATGTTGTAATGTCGCGCATGTCGCAATGGAAACATTTTCTTGGTTGAACTCGTAGAGGCTGGGGGCTGGGTTCGCTGTCTGATGCAGCAACACAGATGATCGCAATAGGAAAGGAAAGAAAAGGGTTACATAGCTGTACCTGCCTACGTGGGCAGCTCAGCTGAAGCAAAAAAGGTGCCTGTAACCGAACCAGTCCGATCTGGAGGACAAAAAAATAAAAACTCAGTCGCAGCGTTTCAAGCATGTAGACACGAATGATCGCATAGCCTTGGTGCTTTTTTGTGCCCATATTGCTGATCTCGGCTGCATCCTTGTGTTTTTCATGCACCAACTTGTCACAGGCCATGCAGCATGATCAAGAGCCCAGATTCTTTATTTGTCCTGCTCATCTCTAACACGCAGGGAGCTGTCAGTGAAAGAGCTGCTCTGGATAGGGGAAATCGGCGCGAAACTGACTTCAGCCGTGAACACATGAGCAAGGATTCCAAACTCTTTAAAGGGCGCCTGCCTTTTTGAGGTGTCCACTGCAAAGTTTTCTTCTAGGCTGATGGCTCTAGAGATCTGGATGATCTGGATGAGGCATGGCCACGTATCGAAACCCGTTCTTCGCTGCAAGCTTCAGGATGCTTATTCCCTTGTGCATCCCTATTCCTCTGGCTGGATACCTGGAGCCCAATTGGTTTCTGATTAACTCAAGGTTTCAGTCCGTCTTTTCTTTGGATTTTTTCTTGTGGTTGGATTTTATTCATGTTCATAAATCCCCCCTGCTGCATGTGCCTGTGGACTTGGCTGTCATTTGTTGTCTGTTTGTTTCTTTTTCGGTCAACGCTGAGGCGATTGATTTTCGAGAGTAAGAGTGAATTAATTACGAGGAAAAAATGGAAGGTATCGTGGCGCACATTCAAGCACTGTCAAACTCGCCGGGTGACTTGAGCCAGCTCGTGGCGCACCTCCGGAACCAGACACCGCAGCTCATCGTTCAGGCCGCAGCCCTACCCGATGCTATCCAAGCGCTGGAGCCTGGTGTTCACAGCTTGGGAATGTCCTATCTGCTGTGAGTAGTACGTGCTTTGGTCCCAGATGGATGCAGGCTTCCATGACCCCATAACTACTTAAGCTTCAAAGTGCTTTACACAATCTGCAGGGATGCATGGTGTAGAGCCGGGCTGAACCAGAACGGGGATGCGATCTTCATCAGTTCCACGTCAAGATTGTTGCAAGAGGCACAGCCCCAGATACGCACCAGCCCTGATGTTTGTAAGTATGCAAACATGGAGCTTGGTAATGCCAATTGGAATGTGCTTCCCTGCAGTATCCAAATGCTTGTGCCCTTCACCACAACGCACTTTCACAAATGCATCGCGCTCGTTATGGTTCATAGCTTGCAGTGTTCATGAGGAAACTATGCTTACATTCCTGCTCCTACCTTTTGCACCCAGTCTGCCGAGTATGTAGGGCTTTCAAAGACCAAGTCATTGCAGCAGGCTGCCCTCGGATGGGCATCCTCCCCCTCATCTCCGCTATCCGCGCACTGCAAGAGAGCTCAGACATGCTGACACCCATGCACGCAGATTGCTTCCAGCTGTGAGTATGCAGCGTCGTACTCCTTCAAATGCTGGAAGCTGAAATGTGCACAAGGCTACTGGAGTGCATTTGTAGCTGCATCAAAAGCAAGCCTTTGCCGAGAGGTGGAAGCGTGGCTTATTTCGTGAGGCTGGAGAAGGCCTAAGCTGTGTGCTGTTCCTAGGTCCCTTTTGGGATGTATGAATAGCATCAGCTGAATGCCCATTCGCGTTTCTCCGCAGACTGCGCTCTGGACTTATTCTGCACTAAAAGGCGTAATGTTGTTGCATCTCGCTTTCTAGGTGCTCTTGCTAGCATGAGCACTTTGCATGTTGCGTGTACAAGGGTTCCATTTAAGGTTTCGTGCATTAAAACTTCATAGCTGCCTGTGAACACCTGGACTGAGGCAAGCGCTGGCGGATTGCTTAGCAGAAGGACGTATAGATGCCAGGCCAACATGCAGGTAGAGCGACAGGCATCAATGAATGCGTCCATGTTCCCCCCTTCTTTTTGCAGATGCCTGTTGTCCAAGTGCTACAATGCTTCTACCAAGCTACTGGAGGAGGACATTTTCAACGTAGATCCCAGCAGGACAGCTTGCACTCCTCAAGACCTTTTGCTGTACAGTTATTATGGGGGCATGTTGTGTACTGGTGAGTGTCTGCATATGTGGATTGTGTGCTTTTTTGGTGCAACCGATCATCCAGGCTGCCTAATTTGGATCATCCTCTTATGGATGGGCAGACCACCATTTGGCTTCAATGATTCAGCAATGGGCAGGACTTACAAGCTGGAATGCTCTGTTTGTATGCCTGCTTCTCTGCCAAGACAGCCATGAGCATCAGCAGGCCTTCTCGACACTGAAAAGGCATGTGGTGTATCGAGGATAATGAGAACGCATACAGTGCCAATTGCCAGACCTGAAACTCATGGCGATAGATTTAGCTTGTTATAGCGCCCCGCGTGTGTACTCGCGCATGCAGATTACAGGATAGACAGATATTTCAAGGTTGGCTTCCCGCATATGCAAACTCTGTACGTGGCATTCATCCAGTGCTTGACTTTGCTCATGTAGGCCGTGTCATTCTCATACTCATTAGGCAAGGGCCCATCCTTGAAATGACCTGCTGCGGCGTTTGCAGGTGCCCTCCTCTGATGCTGCATGCATGCATGCATGCATCAGTGCACACACATGCGCGCACGCGCGCGCGCGCGCACACACACACACACACACACACACACACACACACACACACACACACACACACACACACACACACACACACACAGGGCGCAAGCAGTATGCACGAGCCCTGGAGCTGTTTATGCTGGGCCTCACAGCACCCTCCATGATCCAGAGTGCCATCGCGCTAGCTATATTCAAGAAGCACGTGCTCGTGTCCCTCATCCATTTAGGTGGGTGTTCTCGTGTCCCTCATCCACTTGGGTGGGTGTGCTCTACAGGGACTGCTCGGCTGGAATATGTGTATCAGCTGGTTTATGTATATCAGCTGGTTTATGTGTAGGTGCTGCTACATGCATGCATCCTCAGACTAGGTGTTCAGAGCTTGAGCGAGTGCATAAGTGAGCGCGTATGCTCGTCCTGTCCACTGCATGCTTAGGCAAGTGCCCCAATGGGTCCAGCGATCCCCTCCCTTTGAGCTAGCCATTGTGGCCTGTGCCCAAAGCATGACGTGCCCCGCGCCTGCACGCCTTCTTGTGTGAGTATGAGGATGTTCCTGCGTGTTTGAAGCGGCAGTGCTGGTTCAGCACAGGCTGGTGCAGGGCATTGTGCGCACCAGGGTGCAGTTTGGGATGAGCTCCACCCAGGGAGAGAAGGGAAGTATCGAAACTGGTGTTCTCTGCTGCAGGCCACTGTCTGACTGTGATCATGTTTTGTGTCAACTGTTTTGTGATTTTGTGTGCAAGACTCTCCTGATGCCTTGAACTATCAGTGAACGCTGGCAGCTTCAATTTGGGAGGAGCCCTATTAGGCCCAAGCATCAGCATCCATGGACAGCTCTGTGGTAACAGTTTAAATGGTGTGGTATTATTGCACATAGTTTCTAGAGGGTGTGTGGTCCACACTTGTGCTCCCACTCCACGGCTGCACTCGCAGGCCACTTCCCCGCTCTGCCAAAGTTTGCGCCTCAAAGTGTGCGCAGCATGGCAGACACGGAGGCTCGCTTCTACCTAGACCTAGCCCAATCCTACGCCACGCACAGTAGCCAAAAGCTGGCACGCTCTGTGGAGTCTCACGCACAAGCATTTGAAGCGGTAAGCTGTGTGTGTGTGTGTGCCTTTGTATGCCTTTGTGTGCCTTTGTGTGCGTGCGCGCTCCGTGTCTATGCTCCACATGGAAGCGTGTGGGTGCATGTGAAGTGCCCTGATGCCCATTCCATTCTCTCTCTCTCTCTCTCTCTCTCTCTCTCTCTCTCTCTCTCTCTCTCTCTCTCTCAATCTCTCTATCATTGTACATATATCAGAGTTTTAACCTGACTAAAACAGGCAGCGGCAGATGCTGCCTTGCCTAGGCTTTCGTCCTCTGCTCTTTTATGCTGCAAGGCCGCTCTTGCCAACCAGGCCTGGCGGCAATAGCAGATGCAGGCAGCAGCAGGCACTGCGTTCTCGGCACACCCCTGCCTTAGAGTACTTTGTGCCCTGAGTACTTTTTACTGCTGCAAGGCCGCACGCACCAACCAGTCCTGGCGGCAATCATTTGTGTGCCGAAATGTGCTCAACACATGAGCGCGCAACCAACCGTGTGCATGCACTGAGCACCATGCACCATGCACCGAGCACCAAGCACACCACCTCGTGTTCTGTTCGTCTCCTTGATTCCTGGCCATTCTTGCAGCTGCTGACCTACCTTCCCCCTGGTTGTGCTGTTGTGCCTGCAACAGAATGGAAACATAGGGGCCAGTGCAGCTGGTGGTGGCCAGCCTGACCACCGTCACTTCCCCCTCCCCCGTTGCGTGCTTGTCCATCTGCAACAGGATGGCAGCATGGAACTGGTGCAGCTGGTGGCGGCCAGCCTGGCCACGCTTGCAATTGACCCCTGTCTCTCCCCCCTTGCTGTGTTGTTTACCTGCAACAGGATGGCAATATGGGACTGGTGCAGCTAGTGGTGGCCAGCCTGGCCACGCGCAGTATCCAGCGCCTCACTCAGACCTACCTCACGCTGTCTTTGGCGGACATCGCGTCACGCGTGGGCCTGGCCTCCCCGGAGCAGGCAGAGATGCATCTCATCGGCATGCTGCAGGTGTGTCTGCCCATGTGGGGCTTTTTATTGATCAATTGATCCAGATTTGATCGAGCGTGTGGGCCTCTGTCCTTCCTTCCCTCCCTGAGCGGGCAGAGGTGCACGTCGTTGTCAGGCTGCAGGTGTGTCTGCCTGCCCGCTCGGAATCTCAGTGTGATTCGACCCATTTTAGTGTGATCTGATCCATTTTGGAGCGAGAGGTGGATAAAAGGCAGGTGTGCGGGTCAGGGGTCACCCTGGGCTGCGTTGACAATTGGCCACGCGAATTTGTGTTTACCTGTGCCCTGGGTTGCCCACTGGGTTGCAAACAAGAGCTGTAGGAAGACGTGTGCTTGAATTATCGCATTGGCGCGCACAGCTGCATCAGGGTCTGCAGCTCACATTGACACCCAGGCCAGTAGGAGATTCTTGCCCCCCATCTCCCTCCACCTCCCCTTCCATCCTGGCTATTGTGCGAGAATGTGTCCCTGGACAAGCATTGTAGGCAGCAGGGAGGGGGGGGGGGGTGCTCTGTCGATCGTGGCCTTGGACATGGTACACATTGCTGTGCATAAATCACTAAATCACTGATTGGCTGCTGCTGCTGCTGCTGCTGCCTGCAAACAGGGGATATCATAGATGCCATGCTTCCATCAGTGAGTGCTACATCTCCTCAGATTAGAAGCCCCTGTGTCATTGCTGCCGCTGCTGCCTGCAGACTGGGGACATCCATGCCTCCATCAGCGAGGAGGGTGGGGGCATGGTCCGCTTCCTGGAGGAAGCTGATGAGGCCGCAGGCAGCTTGGCTGGCAAGACAGGCCTAGCACGCAGGTGAGCATGATGCAGGAGTGCTCTTACACTCGCAACCTTGCAAGAGAGCAGAAGGATGAGCCTTCCGTTGTTTGGTGTTGCAGGCTTCAGAACTTTTTTTAGTGTTGAAAAGTGGCTGGTGCCTGAATGTTTGATGTTTCAGGCACCTATTCCCTCTGTGGTGCTGATGAGTGGGAGATGCCTAAAGGTTTGGTGTTTCAAGGGCTCCAGTACTCTCTTGAGTGCTGATGACTGGCTAATGCTTAAGGTTTGGTGCTTGGGGCTCCCTTTCTCTCTTGTGTGCTGATGAGTGGCTGGTGCCGTGGGTTTGGTGATTCAAGGGCTCCAGTGCTCTTTTAGTGCTGCTGACTGGCTGGCGCCCAAGATTTGGTGCTTTGGGCTCTCTTTCTCTCTTTAGTGCTGATGAGTGGCTGGTGTCTAAGGTTTGGTGCTTGGGCTCTCTTTCTCCCTTGAGTGTTGATGAGTGGCCAATGCCTGGAGGCGTCCTTGCGTCTGTGGTGGCTGTAGATTTTAAATCATAGTGCTGATGGCTGGCTGGTGCCTGGAGGCATCCCTGCGTCTGCGCTGGCGCGCCATTGACTTTGATTAAATCAGAGTCTGTGGCGAGCTACCCACTGTGCACGCTGAACCGTGGTTGCTGCAGGCTTGAAGCACATATCCGGAACTGCATGGGCATTGCTGACCGCGTGCAACAGCTGCAGGACTCTGTGTCCACAGATAGAGAGTACCTCAAAAAGGTGGGTGTACTGGGATACGGAGGGCATGGGCCTGTGGGTGCATCGAAAGTGCTGCACCTCTATTTTCCATGGGCTCACCATCAGCTGGTTCAGCTCATCACTGTTTTTCTTCAAAGGCATGCACTTGCTCATTGAGGCTTGTGCAGATGTATGTCATGGTCCCATTCTTTCATTTTGGCGGTGGTGATCAACAGCCCAGCGCCAATGCCTTTTGTGTGATACTTGCTTCCTTGCAGGCGGGTCAAAAAGAGAGAGCCCGCTTTGACTTGGGCAGTGAGTTTGAAGGGTTTGCGGGTGGCAGCACAATGTTCCAGCCGTGAACACCTCCGAGCATGATGTACGATCTTGCTGCTTGTAAAGGAAAGGAAAGGAAAGGAACGGGGCACATAGCTGTACCTGCCTTCAAGGGCGCTTAGCTGAAGTTAGAACCTGCTGCTGCAGTTAAGGTCTGCCGTTTGTAAGTATGGCATCCAGCAATGCATGCCTTCATGGGATGACTGCAATATTTTTTAGAGCTCGATTGACTGACTATTATATTTAGTGACACGTGTGTTCTCTGATAAAATGATTTCGTTTTTGGTTGCTGTCATGCATGGCTTTCCTCTAGAAACGCAGCTTTCATCGCACTATTTACTGAACAAGTCTGTCGACTCTTTATACTATTGTGGTTGAGAGAGGGGGGGTGTTAATGTTGAAGGGAAGAGGAAGCAAAAGAGGGAAGGACTCTTGTAATTCCCTTCCAATCTCTTGAAAAGAAAAACTACGTAGGCAGAGGAAACTCTCCCTACATCAATTAAGGAAAAGGAGACACATTGGCACAGAAGAGCCGTGAGTCCCCTCCACCACGAAGCTACAAAAAGAAGACTCTAATGGGGATCTGGAGGGTTATTGGAAGCACCCAGCTCCACAACCAGGCTGCAAGAAGTAATCTTGTTTTCAATAGCACGCCTAGTGGTAACAAGCTTGTTGGCATACATGACAGAATGGGCATGAAGTTTGCGAGCAAGTTTATTGGCGCGTTGGCGGTCAAGTCCCAGTTGTTTAAACTGGTTAAAGGAAAGGAAAGGGTTACATAGCTGGTTAAGGGTGTGCTCAGTGTAGCAGGTCCCACCAACACCCAAAAGGATGGTGTGGAGAGTCACAACTTTTGGAAGGGAAGGGAAGGGTTACACAGCTGTACCTGCCTGCGGGGGCAGCTTAGCTGAAGCAAAAACGTGCCTGCAACCAAACCAGTCCAAACTAAAAAGCAAAATGAGCTAGAAGCTCAGTCACAGTATTTCAGGCAAGCAGACACGAACTTGGCTAATCCTCAGACATCAGCCTGATTCATGAAGTCTCTAAGGCGTGATGCACTGCTTGGGGGTGCAGAGCTAAACAGATGCTGGAACTGAGTGCGCAGTTCTGTTAAATCCTGAGATGGGCAATCCAGGATAACATGCTCTTCGTCTTGTACAGTGTGCCAGTCGCATTTGTTGCAAATTCTAAGCTCGTATGGGCACCTATTTCCATGATGCCGTTGTGTTTCTACTCGAAAGTTGTGACCGGAAAGGCGTAAGCATGAAATACTGCGAAATAATTTATGAGGAATATCTTGTCGTAGGTAGAGAGGTAGCAATGGCTTTTTGTTTCTCTTCTTTTCATCCCACCAGCCTGGTATAGAGCCCAATGGAATGCCAAAGTGTGTGTGGTACGTCCTCATGATTCTACTGGAAGCATGGGCCTCTTGTGGAGTCAGGCTGTCCAGACTCCTCCAATCATGGATAATATGCTCACGAAGAACACCCTCCAAGTCGTTCATGTTAATCTTGGCCCTGGTACGTATAGCAGCAGCAAACTGTTGAGCATGAGGCACGTCATTCAAGGCTGTCAGAACCTGGTGAGTCCAACTGCCCTTTTTATCAGCAAGTCGTAGGTCTGCTTGCGCAACTTGGCTCAAAAGGGCATTGCTCGTACTGAGAAGAGAGTTCCAGAATCTCATGATACACCTGAACCAGTAAAAATAAAGGGGCATCTGTCCCGTCACAACTTTTGCATTAATGAGTTTGCAGAGGTCTGCATGCTGCCGCTGTGCCGCCTCCAACTGATGTCCAGGCCTCGTGTCTTCACAGTACTTGATTTCAATCAAGTGCACATAATCTCTCCAATCTCTTGAAGAGAGAGGGGAACTCAAGCTCAGAGTTAGATGTAATCAGCCCTCCAACCAGCTTCTTTTCCTAACCTGATGCAGCATCAGTGATGCTTGTTAAGGCACATGTAGGAAGGAAATTGCTGATTAGCAGAGAGAAGAAAAATATAGATTATGAAGGCTGTAAGGGCACTCAGGGATCATCCGCAGCTAAGCAGGTTATAGGTTACAGGAAAAAGAAGGCCAGTCCAGTCAAAACGGTTGACTGCTAGCCTGCTCATAAAAAAGCAATAATTCATGTAGAAAAGCAAGAAGCTTGTTATGAGTTACAATGGGGTTTGACCTTCAGCCAGGTAGTTTGGCTGCTCGGTCTGCTCAACTGTTCCAACTGCACAAAAAATATCCATGAGATCGGAAATAAAACGATAAGACTCATTAGTTTGCTTCTGCAAGTAATGAATAGCATCCTCAGAACTAGCTTGAGAATAGAAGAAAGTGCCTGAATCGTCCAGAAAAATCCTATAATAATGAGTTACAATAATGAGTTACAATGGGATTTGACCTTCAGCCAGGTAGTTTGGCTGCTCGGTCTGCTTAACTGTTCCAACAGCACAAAAAATATCCATGAGATCAGAAATAAAGCGATAAGTCTCATTAGTTTGCTTCTGCAAGAAATGAATAGCATCCTCAGAGCTAGCTTAAGAATAGTAGAAAGTGCCTGAATCGTCCAAAAACATTCTACAAGACGAGGGGAAGTCAGAAAATAATTGTGCATAAGCCCTTCGAAGAGAACACACAGAAGCGCAAGAACAAAGGGACACGGCATGCTTTTCATCTTGGAGTCCTTGTTCACATTTATCACAAGTTGATGTGTGCTCCTGCCAAAGTGATGTCTCAACTCTTAAAGTATGAGCATGTAAGCGAAAACGTGCTATGTTTCTTAGCGTGCGCTTGCCCAAATCAAGATGCAAATACCTGGGGACAGAAAAGGGCGAACCATGAACAGACAAGGGTCTCAAAGGAAGTGCCATCCAGTGATGATATTTGGCTAATTTGTTTGTGTGGTCACCATGTTCTGCCAAGGCATCAGCATTCCACACACCTCGCAGCCTTTTTCTCAGATCAACAACAAACTCCCTCATGACTATAGGCTGCCCTGACCGAACACAATGAGTAAACACGTTGCACCTGTCCAAGCCTGTGCAGGCAGCCAAAAATTCTGAAGTCCAGCATTTATGGGAAAGACTGCTCATTTCAACATCTGCTTGCAGTACCTTACTGAGTGTAGTGCTGTTGCTGCGCAGTAAAGCATTGTAAAACCTAACTGCTGCACGAAACCAATAAAACTGTAAAGGTTCATGCCCACACTCGCGCAGTACAGACCAATTAGGAGTGTTGCGCTTTACCCCAAGGATACGCTTCAATAAGCACAGATGTACAGTTTGCAAAGGACAGTCCATTTCAGCTCCTTCTTTCATAAATCTAGTGCCCCAAATCTGGCATGCATACATGCTAGCAGGGAGAGCATATGCTTTAGTCAGCCAGAGCATGGTATGCGGCCTATCTGTCAGGCGGTGCTCAGATGCGAATTGCCTAATCCGTCTACAACCAGCTAGGAAAGGGGCACACATATACTCAGCAGTAGCTTGCGGGTTGCGTTGTTTTGTGAACAGCATGCCTAAATACCTAAAAGAATCTGCACACGCCAAACGAGCTCCACTTAACATGAAAGCTGGCACATTATCACCCTTTGAATTAAAGTGCACAATCTCAGACTTGGCAGTATTGATCACCAACCCTTTCCGCTGAGCATATGTATGCAGCCTATCTAACATCAGTTGGAGCTGATCAGGAAGGTTACTAGTGAGGCACAAATTGTCTGCATACAGCATGTGGGTGAATCGAACGTCCCTAGTGCCTGTAATAACCCCTTGCACATTTTCTGCCAAGCAGTCCACGTCATTGTTATACAAGGAGAACAACAAGGGGGCAAGTGGGCAGCCTTGCTTAACTCCAAAATGGGGGCGCACACGAGCTTGCTTGTAGCCATCCACCAAGATGTACTCATCGTTAGCATACATGCTTTTAATGACAGCCAACAGGCACGCAGGCATACAAATGCGCTGCAGGTGAATCCAAAGAGCTTCCCTAGGAATTGTATCGTATGCCTGCTTGCAATCAATAAAAGCTGCATGCAGCCTTGGGGATGCATTTGGGCGCTTGACCTGAGCAGCATGCTGCAAGTGCCGCAAAATGAAAATGGGCTACAAAGTGTTACGGCCAGGATAGAAACCAAATTGAGTGTCTGGAATCTTGTTTTCATCTTTACACCACCCAGTGACCACCTTCCAAAGGACGTTAGCATACAGGCTGTACAGGGTGCCACTTACTGCGAGCATGCGATAATTCCCTGGGTCCAGCACAGAGCCCTTCTTGTAAAGAGGAGTTATCTTAGCCACTTTCCAACAAGCAGGAATTTCAATCCTCTCCATCATGGCAGCAAACAGACGTGCAATGTAAGGAGCCAAAACATTCTTCCTATCCGTGCCTCTACCATTAACTGCTGGGATTCTCTTTTCAGCGTGTTATTGCTTTGATTTAAAAAAGGATAGGATAGGATAGGATAGGATAGGATAGGGTTACATAGCTGTACCTGCCTACAAGGGCAGCTTAGCTGAAGCAAAACGTGCCTGTAACCAAACCAAACTAAACTAAATTCAAAAAAGAAGAGATATGATAAGACTATACATGGTGAATGCCAGGTACGTAGGGAGCCACGCTATTGGAAGAGTGAGATAAAGAGAGGAGAGGACCAGAAAACAAGGACTCCTCCGCAAGCATATTTAAGCCGAAAAGAACAAGCATGGGGACGAGTGCATTTGAAAAGAACGTGTTGTTCATGCAGACTTTAGTTCTGCTCAGCAGACAGCTGCTGGGCATGGCTTTCCTTGGTTGGAAGGCTGACAGTGCAGACTCTGCTTGTTGTTGAAGGTCTGGAACTCCAGTCTTTCAGCTATCATCCTGCTTTCTTTTCTCGTTGCTGGACCTGTCTTCTTTCTCTGCCTGCTGTGCTTCTCTCAGTCTGAACTTTGTGGTGGGTGGGTCATACGGTCTGTGCACCAATGTGGCCCCCTTTCCTTAATTGATGTAGGGTGTGTTTCACTGCCTACGTAGTTTTCTTTTCTTTTCTTTTCTTTTCTTTCATCCTGCAAATCATATTGGGCATCACATAGATCACAGACAGGGGAAACAGAATCATCCCACGTGGCCGCATGAAAACCTTGTGAAGTAGAGCGCTGTTGCAATGGGTGAGAGAATTATAAAAGCGTGCACAGGCTCTGAACCAGTTGAATTGAATAGGTTCGATTCCACACTTACAGATGACACTCCAGGAAGGAGTTAATATTCGTACACCCATCTCCCTCAGCCCCAGGAAATCCTCCTGCTGGACATCCCATCTATTGCCTGCCATGAATGGCCTACATCATGCCCATCATTTTCAGCAAAAGGTACGCTCTCCTGATCCTTTGGACTTGAGTCAGCTTGTTGTGGATCTCAGGTCTTGCCATCTCGCATATTGGAGACGATTTTCTGGTTACGACCCACAAGGCACAAACAGCAAAAAATTTACTTATCATCACTGGTGTCACACGGTGCTCTCCCAACCAAGCCTGCACACGTTACATATTCTCCTTATATTATGCCCAAATATTTCTACTTGGGTTCACCCAAACACATTGAATGCAGTGTGGCTCAATTTCGCCTTCGTGTCCATACCTTGAAAGTCGAGCAGGCCACATGGGATGATGTTGTTTCCCCTGCTTGTGATCTATGTGATGCCTAAGATGTGCAGGGTAATACGTTCTTTTCAAATGCACTCATCCCCATGTTTGTTCTCTTCGGCTTAAATGTGCTTCCTTATTTTCTGATCCTCTCCTCTCTTTATCTTACTCTTCCGCGGCCTCTTGGCTGGCGTAGACTTTTCTTTTCTTTCTTACTCTTCATTTAGCATGGCTCCCTATCATAGTATGTACCTGGCGTTCACCATGTACAGTCTTATCATATATTTTCTTCCTTAAATCAAAGCAATCATTGTTTTGTAATGATTACAAGCTTTTTCCTTTTCTACATGAATTATTGCTTCTTTATGAGCAGGCTAGCAGGCAATCGTTCTGACTGGAGCCTCCAGTGGAGGCCTTCTTTTTCCTGTAACCTACCTGGTATAACCTGTAACCAAACACGACTTTCAAAGTTAAGTTATAATAAGTTATTCCTTTCTTGGCAAGCTTCGCACTCAGTTCCAGCACCTTTTTAGCTCTGCACCCCCAAGCAGTGCATCATGCCTTAGACGAGCCAGCGTCCAGGATGTTTCTGATTTCCAGGAACTCATTTCCTCTTGCAACACAACAAGCTTTTTTCGTTTGTTTTTGAGCTTATGGACATTATGTTGGCTGGCGAGGACCAGTCGCAGGCCGATCAGCCGAACAGTCTGGCTGAAGGTCCCCCCGTGTAAATCTAAATCTAAATCTAAAACAATCCTTAGAGACTTCATGAACCAGGCTGATGTCCTAGGGTCAGCCAAGTTCGTGTCTGCATGCCTGAAATGCTGTGACTGAGCTTCTAGTATTGCTTTTAGATTGTAATGCTGTGACTGAGCTTCTAGTGTTGCTGTTAGATTTTTAAACCTTGTAACCTTTTAGATTGGAGCAACTTTTTTACAACAAGACCCTGATGTGCATGAAATGCTGAGGCGATCTAAGCGTACTCAGACCACACCTGTGGCACATTCTGCGTGGGAGAGGTATCTAAAAGCGCACTTTCAGCCCCGTGAGGCAGCTCAATTGGTTCGTGAGGGTGTGGCTTTGTCTGCAAGGGATATGGCTGTTCCTTTGGGTCGTGGGCGCGACGTTGAGGCTCTTTTGAGACAGGGCACTCAAAATAATTGGATGCCTGAGCCGGATACAGTTGCTGTGCCTTCAGAGGAGGAGATGCAAGGGCTGGTAGCCAAGCAGATTGGCAAGATGAATGGGCGTGCTTCCCCTGGTTTTGACTGTGTGGCTGCTCCTTTTATCAAATATGCTGCTATGGTGTGCCCGCGGGTCAATGGCCGGGGCACTGAGCAAGTGAATGTGCTTGTGCCATACATTGCCCGACTTTTCAAGCTGTTCTATGACAAGGCTCGCATTCCTGAATGTTGGAAGAAGGCCAAGCTAAACCCCTTGTACAAAAAGGGTCCCCTCATTGAACCAAATAGCTACCGCATGCTGACTGTCAGTGGCACAATGTACCGCTTGTATGCTAACGTGAATCGTTCTCTTGTCACGGACTGGTGTGTGGCCTCAAAACAGATTACAGACACACAATTTGGCTTCTACCCTGGAAGGAACACCCTCCAGCCCGTCTACATTTTAAGGCACCTACAGCATGCTGCACGCACAATCAAGCCTGGGCGATCTAGCCGGCTGCACACTGCATTCATTGACTTCAAGCAAGCATATGACACCATCCCTAGGCAGGCACTCTGGCAGCACCTGCAGCGCACACGCATGCCCATTTCTTTTTTGTCCGTCATTAAAAACATGTACGATGCTGATTAGTATATTTTGAAGGATGGAGAGAAGAATGCTCAGGTGCACCCTAACACAGGTGTGAAACAGGGCTGCCCTTCGTCCCCTCTGCTTTTCTCTCTGTATATTAATGACATTGATGAGATTGTGGAGGGGGTGCAAGGTGCTGTCACGGGTACGGCTGAATTCTATGTGATGCACATGTTATATGCTGATGACCTGACTCTGATGGCCAACAATCCTGTTGCGTTGCAGACCATGTTGAACCGCTTGCATGCGTATGTTCACAGGAAGCACTTAGTCATCAACACAGCTAAATCTGAGGTGGTGCACTTCAATTCTTCTGGGTCGGACCTGCCTGTTTTTCATATTGAGGGGGTGCCACTGGCACACAAGGAGTCTTTTAGAAACCTTGGCATGATGTTCCACAAGTTCATGAGCATGGCCAAGTCCTCTCAGCATGCAACTGGCCCCTTCATGGCGTCTGCATTTCGGGTTTGTCAATTTGTTCGTGAGAATTTTCTGGCAAATAGGCCGTACGTGTCTCTGTGGCTTGGGAAGACGTATGTGGTTCCAGCTGGAATGTATGCAGGCCAAGTGTGGGGCACTGAATACATTGAAGCGGGCAAGGAATTTGCAAGTGATCTGCAAGTGCGGCACATGAGTTATCTTAAGAGCACGCTGGGTGTTAAGCGTACCACTACAAACTGGGCTGTCCTGAGGGAGAGTGGTCATGAGCCGCTTCAGTTTTACTGGTTTAGGTCTGTTGTCAAAATGTATAATAGCATGCTGAGGTCTAACAGTGAGACGTTGAGAAGAGTGTTGAAAGCAGACTTGAATATTCATTCGCGTGAGCCAGCCTGCTGGACTGCTCAAGTTTTGGATGCTTTTCAAGGCTTACGGCGCTGTGATTCCTTTGTGCAAGCTCTGCGGCAGGGCACTCCTATCCCTATTCAAGAGTTTACTGATGACCTCAGACACAGGCTGCGGGCAGTGTGGAGAGATGTTGAGGGAGTGAACCCGCGGGACACATATAGTAAGCTGGCAACTTACCAGTCTCTTTTTGCAGTGCCTTTTGACCATAACGTGCGTGCCCCTGCCCGTTTACCAAGGCACATGCATTTGGATTTGTCTCCACATGTCGTGACGAATGTTAGCCGTTTCAGACTTAGGGCACACACACTGAAGGTGGAGACAGCAGCTTGGGATACTCGGAACACTCTTTTGTGTGATCGCTGTTCTTGTGATGAGATTCAAGATGAGGCTCATGCCCTTTTGGTGTGTAGAGACGCAGATGTTTGTGCTTTGAGAAGAAAGTACGCTTACCTGTTCAACTGTTTCTCTGGTGATTTTTCAATGGAGCAACCATTTTTACAACAAGCCAGTGTCCAGGATGTTTCTGATTTCCTCTTGCAACACAACAACAAGCTTTTTTCGTTTGTTTCTGAGCTTATGGACATTATGTTGGCTGGCGAGGACCAGTCACAGGCCGATCAGCTGAACAGTCTGGCTGAAGGTCCCCCTGTGTAAAATCTAAATATATTTTTACAACAAGCCAGTGTCCAGGATGTTTCTGATTTCCTCTTGCAACTTACAGTTTCCGCCTCCGTGTGCTGGAATGTACCAGCACCAGGCCTATTAGTCCAACGTTGTGGCTAACGGTCCATTCTATAAATCTGTAAATCTGTAAACCTCTTGCAACACAACAACAAGCTTTTTTCGTTTGTTTGTTTGTTTGTTTGTTTGTTTGTTTGTTTGGCAGGATAATGGTACCTCTGTGTGTGACAGGTGTCCTTGCAACCAAACTCAAGATGAAGCACATGTCCTTTTTAAATGGAACCCTGAGCGTGCTAAAGAAAATGCTGAAGTCCTTGCCAATAACAAAGAAATCCAGGAGCAATTTGAACAGGCAGTTGATGAAAGTGATCATGAGAAGGCTTACTTTTTCCTGCGCTCTATGATTGTGCATGCTGCGACAGATTATAGAGTTGGCATGTCTTAAAACATCAGTGTCTGTGCACCTCTACGTGCTAGTCGTATTGGTTCTCGCTATCCTCCTTGGTTTGATGCTGTGTGTAAACAGAAAAGGAAGGTTTTTAGGGAGGCTGTGCAAAGCAACCAAGCTGAGCATGCTTGCAAGTTTGCTCACAAACAATTCCGTGCTACTGCTAGGCGAGCAAAACGTGCTTACACTAAAACGTGCTTACACTAAACATCAGAAGGCTGAATTTCTGGGTAGGCTTTACAGTAAAAACCATGAGTTGCATGCCATGCTGAGGCAACCCAAGCGGACGCAAATAACACCCTTGGCTGAACCAGCCTGGGTTGTATATTTGAATGAGCATTTTCGTCCTGCTACACATCATCAACCACAGCGTCCCCTTCATGGGCGCCAAGGTCTTTCAGCTAGGGAAATTGCAGTGCCATTAGGACGTAATCACCCTCCTCCTGAAGTTTTGTTGCGGCAAGGTGCCCGTGCTGATTGGATCCCTGAGCCTGATTCTGTATCTACACCGAGCTTGGATACTATGCGCAGTCTGGTTGTGGATCAAATTAAGAAAATGAATGGGAGTGCATCTTCTGGCTTTGATGTCTTTGATTGCTGCACCTTTTATTAAAGGCGCTGTTGTCTTGCGGCCCAAACTCAATGGGCGAGGTACAGAAAGTGTCAATGTTTTGGAGCCCTTCGTGGCTAAGCTTTTCAAGTTGCTCCATGACAAGGCACGCATCCCTGCTTGTCGGAAGCATGCAAAATTAAGCCCACTGTATAAAAAAGGGCCCCTGCTTAACCCGAACAGCTATCGCATGTTGGCAGTCAGTGGCACTATGTATAGGATGTATGCCAATGTTGTACGTGCTTTACTGACTGACTGGTGCCAGGGGGCTAACAAAGTACCAGATACTCAGTTTGGCTTCTATCCTGGCCGTAATACACTTCAGCCTTTGTTTATTCTTCGCCATCTGCAGCATGCTGCACGCACTTTGCAACCAAACAACTCGAGTAGATTGCATGCGGCATTCATAGATTTCAAACAAGCCTACGACACCATTCCTAGGGAGGCTCTCTGGCAACACCTCCGCCGCATCAGCATGCCCACTTCTTTGCTGTCAATTATCCAAGACATGTATGCTGCTGATGAGTATATTTTGAAGGATGGTGCAAAAACTGCACGTGTGCATCCTATGCGAGGTGTTAAGCAAGGGTGTCCTCTTTCTCCTCTCCTTTTCTCACTTTACATCAATGATGCTGATTTGATTGCTGAGGATGTGAGAGGGGCAGTAACTGGCACAGAGAATGTTCGCGTGACCCACATGTTGTATGCTGATGATCTCACATTGCTTTCCAATGAGCCAGGTGCTCTTCAAACCATGTTAAGCAGGCTGAATGTGTATGCTAGGAAGAAGCATCTCGTTATCAACACCTTAAAGTCAGAGGTTGTGCACTTCAACTCAAAAGGAATCAATCTCCCTGTTTTTACGATTGGCAGTGACACTCTTGCTCATAAGGACTCGTTTAAATATCTTGGCATGATGTTTTACAGGGCCTTGAGCATGGCTAAATCGGCAGAAAATGCAGCTCGTGCTATGCTTACATCTGCTTATAGGATTTGTCGTTTTGTACGTGAGCACACACTTGCAGATAGGCCGCATGCTTCCTTGTGGCTTGCAAAGACGTATGTCATTCCAGCCGGTATGTACGCGAGTCAGGTGTGGGGTACAGGTTTCATGCAGGCAGGCAAAGAGTTCTCTAGTACTCTGCAAACTTTGCATCTAAATTTCTTGGAACGTACCTTGGGTGTGAAGCGAACTACCACTAACTGGGCTGTTTTGAGAGAATGTGGGCATCAACCACTGCAGTACTATTGGTTTAGAGCTGCAGTCAAGCTGTACAACAGCATGCTTGGTACAAATAGTAGTACTTTGCGCCGTGTTATGCAAGACGATTTGAAGTTACAACCTAAGGATGACAAGTGCTGGACAGCGCAGTTAATTCAAGCCTTCCAAGGTTTGCGTGGTTCTGAAATTTTTAAGCAGGCTGTGAGGTCAGGAGGTGCCATTTCCATGAATGATTTTAGTGCAGACTTGAGGTACAGATTGCAAGGAGTTTGGAGAGAAGCTGAGTCAGTGGATCCAAGAGAAAACAACAACAAACTAGATACTTACCAAGCTTGGTTTGCTACTCCTTTTGCTTGCAACGCTCGCCAAACCTATGCACCCCTGCCTTGGTATCTTTTTTTGGATTTGCCTAAACAAGTTATGCGTAATGTGAGCAGGTTCCGGCTTCGTGCTCATACTTTGAAAGTTGAATCGGCTGTTTGGCAGGATGATGGTACCTCTGTGTGTGACAGGTGTCCTTGCAACCAAACTCAAGATGAAGCACATGTCCTTTTTAACTGTACTGATGAACACGTTTGTTCTCTGCGCCGCAAGTATCAAGTGCTTCTGAAGGAGTGTGGTCATGAGCCGCTTCAGTATTACTGGTTTAGGTCTGTTGTCAAAATGTATAATAGCATGCTGAGGTCTAACAGTGAGACGTTGAGAAGAGTGTTGAAAGCGGATTTGAATATTCATTCGCGTGAGCCAGCCTGCTGGACTGCTCAAGTTTTGGATGCTTTTCAAGGCTTACGGCGCTGTGATTCCTTTGTGCAAGCTCTGCGGCAGGGCACTCCTATCCCTATTAAAGAGTTTACTGATGACCTCAGACACAGGCTGCGGGCAGTGTGGAGAGATGTTGAGGGAGTGAACCCGCGGGACACATATAGTAAGCTGGCAACTTACCAGTCTCTTTTTGCAGTGCCTTTTGACCATAACGTGCGTGCCCCTGCCCGTTTACCAAGGCACATGCATTTGGATTTGTCTCCACATGTCATGACGAATGTTAGCCGTTTCAGACTTAGGGCACACACACTGAAGGTGGAGACAGCAGCTTGGGATACTCGGAACACTCTTTTGTGTGATCGCTGTTCTTGTGATGAGATTCAAGATGAGGCTCATGCCCTTTTGGTGTGCAGAGACGCAGATGTTTGTGCTTTGAGAAGAAAGTACGCTTACCTGTTCAACTGTTTCTCTGGTGATTTTTCAATGGAGCAACCATTTTTACAACAAGCCAGTGCCCAGGATGCTTCTGATTTCCTCTTGCAACACAACAACAAGCTTTTTTCGTTTGTTTCTGAGCTTATGGACATTATGTTGGCTGGCGAGGACCAGTCACAGGCCGATCAGCTGAACAGTCTGGCTGAAGGTCCCCCTGTGTAAATCTAAATCTAAATCTAAATCAAGTGCTTTTTGAACCTTACTTCCAGGTTATTCTTGAGACGCAACCTTTTTTACTGCATCAAGTGAGCTCTCACTTTGTTCATCAGTTCCTCCATCAGCGAAACGCAAAGCTTCTCTTTTTTGTGTCTGAGCTTATGGATTTATTTTTGGCTGGCAGAGACCAGCCACAAGCCGATCAGCCAAACGACCTGGCTGAAGGTCACCCCCCATTGTAACCATTGTAACCATTTCGTTCGTTTCTGAGCTTATGGACATTATGTCGGCTGGCGAGGAACAGTCACAGGCCGAGCAGCCGAACAGTCTGGCTGAAGGTCCCCCGTGTAAATCTAATCTAAATCTTTAGATTGGACTGGTTTGGTTACAGGCACGTTTTGCTTCAGCTAAGCTGCCCCCGCAAGCAGGTACAGCTATGTAACCGTTCCCTTTTTGGAGTTGCATATTGCGGTACCTAAAAGGCAGACATTATTGACAATTACTGTGGCTTGAGTTGTTCCTGTCTACTTCTGGTGACAAAAACAAGCAGTTCAAGCAAAGCCCCTGTTACATACACTGTAACTGTCAATGAGAAATGAGACAATTGAGGCATCCAATGATGAAGCGGGGAATGAATGATACAAGTAAAAAACAAAATAGTAAGTTCATGAATGATGCTCGTTACCGTTCCATCACCTTTATAAGTACAAGCAACAGTGAGAATTAGCTCGTGCAAAAGGTCTGCAGGCACTCGGTTCAGTCAAATCAAGGAAGTCGGTGGTTAAAAGATGAATTTGCAGGTAAGGAAAAAGAATGAGAGAGGGAACAAAGCACACGAGGCTACCAGGCCAAAAAGTGTGGAAAGAGCTAAAAAAATGATGCAATAATCACAAACATTACTTATGGTTCAATCAACTTGCAAATAGCTAGGAATAGGCGTTGCTTAGGTGCACACCAACCGTCTCTGTTGACAGTGGGGCTTGCAAGGAACAACAAAACTAAAAAGAAGCAAGATTTCAAACTTTTCACAGATCTCAGCTTTTCATTCTATCCTGCCATATGTCACAGAAAGTCAGCAAACGTTATCGACCGATGCAAAAGAATTGGAAAAAAAGGAAAAGCACATGCTACGTCCATGTCTCATGATCTGGAAAAAACAGACCGACAAGCTGCTCCAACAAAAGCATCATGCCTGTACAATTACATCAAGAAACACCACATCGCTCATTCAGGACTGGATTTGATGAACTTACATCAGAGCATTAGGTCGTTCAGCATGCGTTCATCCTCCTCATTGAATAGGGAATCAGGGATGGGGGAGCGCGGGGCAGGGGAGGCTTGGCTTGGCTTGGCCATGGGGGACAGGCTACGCTCATGCTCAGGATGCGTAGCAAGAGGTGTGTGCGTGCGCACGGGAGCAGCTGGGGAGGAAGGATTTGAAGCTGTCAGACGTGAAGATCGGCCACCACCCACTAGGGGTGGCAGCTGTGATTTGCCGCGTGCTGAGCCACGTGAGCCTGACGGGGAAGGGAACATGCCAGCAGAATTGTTGAAAGAGCCCTTGAAACTGCCGACCCCTTCTACGGCTAACGCGTCAGGTCCAGCTGAGTCAGCCTTCTCACCGCTCAGCTCTGCGTCCACCTGTAGGTTTGCATGTTGCACACAGGTAAGCGGTTTCATTGCTGTGTGCGCTTCTATTTGATGGTCTGTGCAAGCAGAGCACATGGTCATCCCCAAGTGACTCCTCAAGATGCCTTGACAAAGGATACTCATGCATGAGGACAGGTGCATGGGCCCCAGGAGGTTTCTATCCGATGCCTTGGCTCAAGAAATCTAAAGCAAACCAAATGTGAGGCACAATTGTGAAGTAACGTTTTACCAGTAAGGCTAGTATGTTTCTTTGGAAGTGCTGCGAGAGAAGACATGAAATGAAAGCATGATACGCTTGTAACAAAGCCGGTAGCCGAACAGCATGTGTTCACTTGCTATGGGCCTCCTTCAATTCTAGATAGCTTGGAAGCTGAAGGGTGCCACAAAGGGATACTTTACGCCAGGTCACGCATAATGACAGAGCTTGTATAGAAGCCAGGCGCATTTCAAAACACGAACAATAAAGGTAGACAGGGAGGAGGTTGCACAATGATCTGATGAAACCTCACACAGAAAGCTTCTCTGCAGGCGCCCATAGTTTTGCTGTGTCACTGTGTCAGAGAAAATGCTGTAATCAGCCCTCAAGCGCCGGACATACCAAAAAAGCATCATAGAGAGCAAGCACCTCTTCCACAAAGACAAGTGGGCGTTGTCCCTATTTACCTCAGCAAAGCGCCGTGCGAGCAGGGATGCCAGTGCCGGCTTAATGGTACCCACACAGTTGTCCGGGTCCAAGCCTGCTCCCAGCGATGGTGACACACCCTCTGATGCAGCGGGTGAGGTGTTGCTGCTGCCCTCAGTTCCCTGAGGCTGTCTGCCTCGCACACGCTTGAAGCGATGCAGCTCAGCGAGGGTTCGCATGCCATGCATGCGGGCAGACGCCTCTGCAGAGTCCAGCCCCTCTCGGCAAGTCTGTGCAGGGCATGAAAAATGACATTGAAGCTTGAAACCTTGATTAAGCACTGGATATGTGCCTTTGAGACTAGCCAGAAGGGCATGTGGAGTGGTATGTGTTGCCAGAACAGAGGTTATGCATGTTTGAGATACGCAGCGTTTTCCAATTTATAAGCTAGAAGAGCAGGGTGACGTACCTGCGCCAGCTTCAGGTAATGCAACCTCACCAAATCAGGGCAAGAAGCACAATGCACACGCTGGGCAGCGGCCCGCTGCTTACCTGCAGCACAGCCTCTTCTGGCATGCCCACACTTGCAAGCTCCTCTTTGCCAGCATCGTGGGCAGCTTGTGGGGACGAGGGTGAGGAGCTGAGATGGCGCAGCAGCTCTGTTAACAAGCCCAGGCGCGCAAACAGCTTGACCTCACGCTGCGGCTGCTGGCTACCATGCGCCATGGGCAGGAGATGGGGGGTCACCATGACCATGCCCAGGCACGGGATGGTAGAAATGTTCAGCAAGGCCTGCGGGGTGCAGAGATGAGCGTGCACACATGTGTGCATGAGCGAGTGCAATGGTGATCCGATGCATTCATGAGACTAGATTTTGGAGGCACACAAAATGTGCAAAAAGTGGTTGTTCCAGGGAGGCAAATGAGTGGGTTGCCGTTTCAGACTTCCATTCTTGCCAACTTCATCAATCCAAAGTTCGCTGTACAACATGCCGATGCAGACATGGATGAGAAACGAAGTGCACGTTTTCTTTTGCACATTACAAAAGTAGACAGAGGATGACGCAACTTTAAAGAGGCCTGATTCTCCCTTTTCCCAAAAGAACCAAATTCAATGATATTCCTGTCATTGCTACTTGCCTGCAAGGAGGTGTCCTGGATTCTGGGGTTTAGGTTGGAGTAGCGGTGCACGAGGATGGGCACGATGGAAGTCATGCCCTTCTTGAGGCTGCATGATTGGGACAGAGGAAGCAGGGCTTGAATGTTTCCTCAAGGGAAAAGAGAGGATGCAGGCATATCATACCATGCTCACGCAGGGTGTCAATAATTGGTCTTGCTGCAGATCTTTTGGTGCGCAAAGGAGGCACAAAGCCTGACGGAACAGGAGCTTTTAACTAGGACCCCTCAAGTTGGAACTGAAGCTATGTGTCCTGGTGCCAAACAGATTGCGCCGGCCCACCTGTCAATGGGAACAGCTGCCACAGGTTTGGCAGCCGCGCTGGGCCCAGTGCCTACAAAGGCTTGCAGCACGGTGCTGAGCAGCTCCAGGGACACAAAGTACATGGGCACCACCTTGTCCCTGTGTGTGTATGTGTGTGTGTGTGTGTGTGCGTGTGTGTGAGCACATATGCAATTGTGAACGAGGGTTGCTGGACAAGAAATGCAAGCCGGCCTACGGAGCAATGGGCCAGCTAGGGACGTTGAAGGTGCCAGCTAGGGAGGCTGAAGGTGCCAAGGGACACAAAGAATGAAACTTTTTGGTGCGCAGGTCCAACACAGCTCTACAGCAGGAATGCACTTACTTAAGGGTGTGCTTCAGCACTTCACAGCCCACATTGAAGGCAGGCTCGGCCTCCACAGGCGACTGTGCAGCGACCTTCAGCATTTTGCTGCACCCGTTCACACCTTGCTCCCTATCCTTCCAGTCTGCGCTATGCAGTGAGCGGACCACATGTTCTGGCAGCACCTACATTGTAGGGGGATTCACAGGTCATGTTGGACGCACTTGTAGCCTCAGCATGTCGCACCTGAGAATGCTACTCAAGGGTAGCGTGCTGAAAAGTGCACACATTCACCTTTCATGCAGAGCTTTGTCTGATGTGAGAAGTTCATACATACATTGTGTGTGTGTGTGTGTGTGTGTGTGTGTGTGTGTGTGTGTGTGTGTGTGTGTGTGTGTGTGTGTGTGTGTGAACTCCTCAGCTTGCAAGCTGCATTTTCCACTTGCACATTGCTTTTATATCATTTGCAGAACTGGCACGCATCTAGTACCTGTGCTACCTTGCCGGCACACATGTGAGATATGGCACGAACCTGTGTCCACGCTTGAGCGCTTTCGGGGATCTGCACTGCCTGGGGCAGCAGCGTTGCAAGGCCTGGGCTGGCATCTGATGCTTGTGGTTGTGCTTCTTGTTGGGGCTTGGGCTTGTCCTGGGGCGTAGGAGGTGCCTGGTGTGAACATGACATGGAAATTAGAAGTTTTGTCAGTGGGACGCGTGTGAAAAGCAGCAAAGCGCACGCATCCAAGCGGCTTAGATTTAAAATCGTGTTGCCTTGGCGTGGATGCCATGCCTTGCAGCCTGCCTAGTGCATTTGCACCGTCGAAGTGCACACGGGGCTGCTTACCGCTTGCGGGCTCTTCCTGCCAGTCTCCTTGTTTTCCTTTTCTTCTCCTCCTCCTGCGAAGCTTTCACCGTTGTCCGACAAATGCCGTGGCGCAGCCTGCTGCCATTCCTTGTCCACTTCTAATCCTGCAGGTGCGGAGCTCGGTTTCCGCTCTACGGGCGCGCTCTGAGGAGCTACCTTGTTGGACTTCGACGAGCCGAAGCACCCCATAGTTTCTATTGAATAGTTTGAAAATGTGGCAGGGCGTGGGTCACTATGGTATTGTAACCGACGCACTTTTATCCCAAATTCCAGGCACCTTTGACGGGGAATATATTTTCTTTAAGTTTCGTTTTTTTGTCCTGCATGTCACAAAAGTCGTCAACTCCTTCCTTAGAAGTGATGATGAAGTGCACTAAGCACCTAACGTGCACTAAGCCGCATTAAGTAGCTTATTGTGTGATCTGTTTAGAATATCTCAGCAACTGTCCCTCTTTCCTTTTGTGTGTTTGAGGAGGTGCTGACAGACATGTGCATGTCCCATCCGTCCCATCAGAGCATCTGCCGGAGCAAGAAACCTCAGGTTCAGCCTCAAAAGGAGGTTTGAATGGTGGGCTGGCACACCTCCCCATTTAGGAGAATGATCTACCTAAGATTTCGGATCATGCACAGTGACAGCTGCAGGTTCCTTTCGCCTGAGGGTTTGGCCTTCGAGGGTTTTTGTTGTACCAGCCAATATTCTTTCATTATGGAGGCCCCTGTGGAAGTCTTGTGGAGAATTGCCCCCCGCCTTTATAAATGTTGATGCACACTTGTGCATCACATGCCTGACGTTGCTCAACATTTTCCTGGTTTCAGTTCAATCAAGACAAAAAAAAAAGAAAAATGTAGCTCGTAAAATAGCTCGACGTTGCAGCGGACACTGCAGAATCCAGGGCCACCGAAGCAAGCAACGGACCAGGCTTGCATCCGCCCCACACAGCTTCATGACCGGGAAGTAGCCAACTCAGAGGGCTCTTTGAGCTCCTCTGCTGTTCTCAACTTTGCTGGAATGTCCTGGACCAGACACACACCAATGAACCTGACTTGAACACCACAACTCATGAGGTCCGGGCAATCCCACTTGCAGTGCCCTCCCAGTCACGCAATGCAAGAGTCTGGATGCAAGCACTGGCGTCACACACACAATGAGAGGGGGAGGAAGGAAGGAGCACACACAGAACCTACAACTGAAGACCTCCAACACACGTGAGGTGCCAGTGCTGAACTTACGCTATATGATACAATGAATGGGATGGTTAACAGAACAGAGGACGTGGTGTGTGCATGGATGAGAGAGGTAACAATCATGTTGACGCTTGCCTGTATACAGAGAATGCTTTTACTCACATACAGCAGTGCTTCCCCTGTGTGAAGAACAAACATTATTCTACCTTGGCTGCACGGTGCTCTGGTTCCAAGGCAAGAAAAAAAAAGAGTCAAAATACACTTTCGAGAACAAGTCCTTGTTTCTAGCTGTGCTTGCTGCTGGGGTGTTGAAACGACTATGAAAGGGGAGCGCCTGCATGTTTTTACAATCTTCTTTTCAAGGTGTTTTAATCAACAACTTACAGTCTAAGCCAGGCAAGTGCTGGTTCAAAGCTTTTCTAGCAGCAGGGCCCGCAGCAAGAGGGTGATGAACCAGACCATGTTTGATGTTCCTGACCCTCTCATTGTGCATGTGCTGCTCCTCCTTACGTCAATTTTATTTGTACTTATTTGCCCCCCTCGTTCTTGGCATGCTCAGTGTGACAGACCGTGCTTCTTCCTTCAATTACCACATGAACACACATATGTTACTCTCCTCCCTTTTTTTGTTGCAGTCGGTTGGTCCTGGCAAACTCCTGATCTTTATTCGCCGTTGCTTTGTCATACAAACACCAGTGGAAATTTTTTCCCTTGTTCTTGGCAAGGTTTTTTTTTTGTACAATTACATGCACGGGCTACACAAACACTCCTGAACATTTTTTAATACAGTTTTTCACATGAGCAGCCTAGCAGTCGCACTTCTTGACTGATGGCTTAATTTGTAAAACCTTGTAAACCTTGTAAACCTTGTTCAATCAAGCCTCTTGTTTTTCAGTTTACAAATGCAAGTGCAATCATCAGTGCCATCTCGCATATGCAGTTGCCAGGCAGTACAGGCAGGAATATTGGAACCTGCCCAGAATCATGAAAAAAATACTTTGTCCTTGTTTGTGATCGTGCCACATATATCGGTTTGAGGATGCAGGATGTCTCCCAGTACCGAATCAAATCCTTGAAGGGCTATGGAAAAGTGCAAGCCTGTGAGAATAGGGTAGTTGTAATGAAAATCAGGTAAGTGAGTGCTGTTCACCCTGTGGGGTTGTGCAGGATACTGCAAAATGAGTAGGCCTACGGAATATGTGCGGGAGTGTGGGATGGTCACCTACGTGAATAATAGCCCAACACTCTGGAGCTTTCATGTTGCCTGGTTTCAATCATCTGTGGAGGTGGTTCACGGCTTTTTTTGAGCTAATGTGTCCTTCTCCTTCATTGTTTTAGGGAGAATTCCCTCTACCTTCGCACTTTTCCTTTTTTCTATCAGAATGTGTCAGTTCATCTGAAGTCCTCTGCACACAGCCTTCTTCAATTTTCCTTGTGAAACTTCCAAGACTGGTCAATCTTACTATTAAAGATGCATAATGATGAAAAGAGAAATCTACGCCACAATGTTGCAGGAAGAATGATCATCAAAGCTCTTAGCAAAAGCCCTTGGGGAGCAGGCTTGGTTAACATGGACATAGGGAGTGGTGATAGGTTGGCGCAGCACAACCTTTTTTTTTAATACAAGGGGTTTAAAATGGTGGCCTACAGCCCGAGACTCTGGCTGATGGCACAACCTTCAAATCCCTGCACATGCATCAAACAGAATTATACCCCCTTAACTCTTTCCAAGAAAATTTTCTGAGAGATCTAGACTCACCTCCAGCCGTCCTGATGCTATACTGATTACTCCCTATAAAGCCAAACCCACTCCTTCTTCTCCTTCTACCTCCTGCTCACACCATCATGTGTTACGCAGCAGACACAACCCCACACTGAGGACCTCAACAGCCAACCGCGTGAGGCAACCCCACCAACTGAATGTAAACCAGCGGCATGTGCACTTGATTGAAATCAAGTACTGTGAAGACACGAGGCCTGGACAACAGTTGGAGGCGGCACAGCGGCAGCATGCAGACCTCTGCAAACTCATTAATGCAAAAGTTGTGACTCTCCACACCATCCTTTTGGGTGTTGGTGGGACCTGCTACACTGAGCACACCCTTAACCAGTTTAAACAACTGGGACTTGACCACCAACGCGCCAATAAACTTGCTCGCAAACTTCATGCCCATTCTGTCATGTATGCCAACAAGCTTGTTACCACTAGGCGCGCTATTGAAAACAAGAATACTTCTTGCAGCCAGGTTATGGAGCCGGGTGCTTCCAATAATCCTCCAGATCCCCATTAGGGTCTTCTTTTTGTAGCTTCGTGGTGGAGGGGACTCACGGCTCTTCTGAGCCAATGTGTCTCCTTTTCCTTAATTGATGTAGGGAGAGTTTCCTCTGCCTACGTAGTTTTCCTTTTCTTTTCTACGCCAGCCCAAAGGCTGCGTGCATTAAGGAATGGTCCCCTAGCTAGCAAGGGTTTCACCAATGGGCCCTCAAAACTGAACTAGACACAGCAAGCCAAGAAGAGTGCCAGAAACAGAGCTGATGAGGATCTGGAGGGTTGTCAGCCATGCTCCTGGACGCCCAGACTCTCCTTCTCTTGCTCTCCACCGCCGCTCGCCCAGCAACCCTCCCCCCCAGAAGCCCCATGAAGATGAAGAGCATGTCTAGTGTTGATAAAAGTTGATAATCTTTGGATCATCATATGATAGCATGGCAACTCAGATTGAATGCTAAAGACTTTGCTTTTTTGCTTTACCAGACCCAAGTTGATAAGAGATTTAGTGGTGTAATTACTGTAACCCGTGCCTGCCACACCAACTAGGATGATATGTAAGGTCACGTTGTTCTTGTTTGGGTTTCTTGAGCTGCAGGTTTTGAGCCTGGTGATAGTGCTAGCACGCTGGGCGATTGCAGCTTCCAAAGTGGGAAAGGGTTGGTATCAAGGCAGAACTAGTATTTATTACTATGATGAGATTAAAAAAATGTTTACAATGCAATAGTATGAAAACGCCCGGCCCAAGAATCAACTGAAGGCCTCCAAGCAGCAGCACTGCGACCTCTGTCGTGATCTTTCAAGGGCCTCAGCTCAAGTCACCCTCCATACCATTTTGTTAGGTGTGGGCAGTTTCATCTACACCCCTCAGACTCTGGAGCCCCTTAAAGAGCTTGGCCTTGACATTCCTGAAGTCACAAAGCTTGCTTTAAAGCTTCATGCTCATTCTGTCCAGTAAGTATGCTTACAAACATGCTAGCACCAGACATGCTCTTGAACATACTTCGACTCTCATCACCAAGATCAGGCAAGGGGTACTGCTAGTAACCCTCCTGATCCCCATTGACTTCTTTCTTTTGTTTCTCTCGGTGAAGGGGATACACAGTGCCTTGGCTCAAGGTATCATTTGTTCCTTAATTGATGTGGGGAGTGTTATCACTGCCTGCGTAGTTCTTCTTTCCTACAATGCATTATAATCAGTCGCGTAAAACTCTTAGATGATAAGCCGCTTCTGTTTGCACGTGTCAAGGATAATTTGATCTCTTTTTGAACAGCTAGCAGCGGCACACCTTGAGTGTTTTTTTTTACTGGTAGGCTTAGTTAGGAATTTAAAGTGCCCAGCCTTGATGATGTACGTGCAGCTGGTGCCGTGCATGCACTGCATTTATAGAATGCATGATAGTTACAGTGAAGGCGACCAAAACTGGAATGGAAAGCAAAGAAATGCCATGTTGTGTAGAAAGCAAAGAGACACCACTACATAGACTAAGGAAGCAGGAAAAGGGAAAAATCATGTAGGCAGCGAGAACACTCCTTACAACAATGAAGGAAAAGAAAGCACGTTGGCTCAAAGAGCCATGAGTCTCCTTCGCCAGAAGGTATGAGGGAAGCTAAGGTGGGTCTCCTGCAGCACGCTCCTCCAGGGCATCAGGAATCTCAGGGTCTAAGCACACTGTATCCTCTCCACCAACAAATAGAGAAAAGAGAGAGGCCAATGTGGATCAGCAGGAGGGGATTAGGAGGTTACCAGCGGCTTTTCATGCCTGATCATAGCGATGAGAGCCTATAGATATCTTTTCGAGAGTGCATCTAGTGCTAGCAAGTTGATAGGCGAGCTGGACAGGATAAGTATGAAGCTTCAGAGCAAGTTTGGTGAATTTCTTACTATGACACCTAGTAAGTGTCAAGGCCGAGCTCTTTAAGGGGCTTCAAAGTGTTGGGGGTGATGACCCCGCCTACACCTAACAGAATGGTATGGAGGTTGACTTGAGCTGAGGCCCTTGAAAGGTGGCGCCAGCTGTCTTGACATCTGGTGCTGCTGCTTGGGGACTCGAGATGATTCTTGGGCCTGACGTCTTCACAATATTTGACCTCCACAAGATGTGCCTTTGTTCTGGAAGGAGCTGGTTAGGGTGACGGACCTTGGAAGCAGGTGGGGTGGCTATGGCTGGCGCTGAGCGATCCCTGTTCCCTCCCCCCCCCCCCCCCCCCTCCCCACTCACAAACTGGAATGCGTTTGCATCTTCCTTCCATCTCCTCTCCGTTCTCAAGAGGAGCCACCACTTTTCCTTCTAGGAGCTGGTTTGTTCTTTCTGTCTGAAATTCCCAGCATCTCTTGCTGGTTGCTGACCTTGGCCTCGCTTGTCTTTTAGAGAACTTAGGAGCTTGTCTGTGATTCTCATCTGTCTAGGAGCCCCAGCCAATCCTGCTGGTTTTGGACTTGCGCCTGCCTCTCTTGCTTTCCTTTTCATTGCGCCATATTCTTTATTAGCAGAGGCCCTTCTTGGAAATCATTAGGTCCTTGGGCGCCTGTACCAGAAATAAAATCTCCCTTGAAGAGTCTCCTTACATCACACTGTGGACTTCTGGACTTCTGAATCAACCCTTTCTTTTCGCTGACACAACATTACCACAATATGCTCACTAGAATTTATCAGAGGTGAGCGACGAAGGCCTCAAATAGGGGTGCTTTTGAAATGTTCACAGCGCAACTTGCGCTTGAAGTGGCCGTACTTGCTACTTTTTGTGCTTAGCATCAAATGGTAACCCTGGTCATGGGCTTTCCATAGCTGCCATAGCTGCTGAATTTGAAAAGTAGCACTCGTGGCCACTTCTGCTATTTGCCAAGATGTGAACCCTACTTTTTGACAACCAAAACCTAATATCTGACCACCTACTGCACCAAATTGGGTAATTTTTGGTGATTTAAAGTTGTTGTAGCAAAATATTATCATTGCAAAAAAATGGGGTGAAAAGTCCCAGTGGTTGGTCAAAAATAGAATTTCAGCCATTTCCCTTAAAGGAAATCTGGCAAAGAGGGTTCCCAAAAGGTCAAATTTTGACCCTCTTTTTCCCCACTTTTGAATATGCAGGATGTTAGCATCGTACACAAGAGTTACTAATACAAAGTTGTTGGAGTGACAAATGGTCCCAGGGTGGACCTGTGGGCGGTGATCTGAGGCGAGGAGAGTGATCTGGGGTCAACTGATTTTCGTCATTTCTTGGTGAACATAATGATTATAGGTACTATAATGGTTGGCATGGTCAGATTTGGAAAAATATTGACGTGAAAGGACATTTACAGCAATTCGGGCCCGTCGCCCACCTCTGAGAATTTATGCGCTCTGGTGAGGCATGGTGGCTCAATTTGCTTATCTGGGTATCTAGCAACGGCAATAATGAGAACAAAGGTTGTCCTCTTTGCAGCCAGGACTCCTCCACCTTGGACATGGAGCCAGGGACTGCTAAAATTCCTCAAAATCCGCACAAGCCTTATGTACTTTAGCTCTTTGAAGAAGGAGACTCGCGGCTCTTTGAGCCGTGCCTCCTTACCCTGAATTGAAGTAGGGATCCTTTGGTGAGAACTTAGCTAGCTTGCTTCCTTGACTAATGGGCTCAGCCTCACTTGGCTGGTGCAGTCTTTTCTTCTTGTTTCTTTCCTTCACAAGGGATTTTTTTCTGCTTTCACAATTTCCTTTGTTTCCAGCAAAGGCAAGCCTGCATCTTAAAGGGGCAATGAAGAATCCTTATGCTATGCTGCTAGAGTCAGCGTTCTTACCAGCACACTTAAATCAAATTACGTGCTCTGACGTGATGCAGAGACTTGGTCATGCATCATGTTATCATTAAGAGGTCCGAGCTTTGTCCAGATGACCCCGGTGATGTAAGTGTATTTAGATGTGCAAGTGGTTTGCTCTGGATGGGCTTGGCATTTGAACACAACTGCATACATCTCCCAGCAGGGAGTGCCAAGGGTTCAAGCCCATCCTTGACTATAAAGCAGCCCGTGCATGCCCCACTCTCAAGGACTAGATCTTCAGCTCTTTGGGAAGCTAGGACCGCATAGCCTTCCGCACATGCCCTTGCGTCAGCAGCTTGCTCAACTCACGCTTGCGGCTACTGCCACTAGATGTGACCTGTGCAGCTAGCACCTGGCAAGGCATATCCTTGATCCTGCTGTTTCTGCTACTGGTCTCAACTTTGTCACCCTCAGCTCCAGCACAGACAATCTCGATCTTCCCTCGACCTCTGACAGTTGCCTCTAGGCCGCTGTACTGCCGCTGCCTGAACTCCATGGCCTGGGTGAGGACAGGCACGCATGCAAGCGGGACCACAGTTGGCCTGCCATGCGCGCAGATGTGCCACAGCTGGCACTGCTCCAGGAGCCTGCGCACAGGGATTGTATGCAAATGCTTGCTCTTGACAAGTTTTTTGTGTTCATGCTGGGCAACACAAGCATGTCTGTGTGTGTGTGTGTGTGAGAGAGAGAGAGATGTGCAGTGCTGCCAAATCAAAGAAAGCTCATGTTAAGCTGGCCTGCAGTCATGTATAGGGATCGGCGTTGGCCTATAGCGCGATATCGCGTATAGCGCGATATAGCGCGATATCGCGCTATACAATTTTGAAATATAGCGCGTGCTAAAATGTAATACGTTAAAATCAACCATTAACTGCGTCCGCAGCACCTCAGCAATCGGGCACAAACCAATGAATTCGCTGTTCTCACATCCAAGGGTAATTGTGCAATATGGAAAGCCACTAGGGAGGAGCAAGAGCCTGGCAACACCCTGGAGAAGAGGCGTGGGGGCCACCCAGCCACACCCAGCCACCCAGCCACACGCGCGCACACACACACACACACACGCACGCACACATGCACACGCACGCAGACACACACACACACACACACATGCAGAGACACACACACACATGCAAACACACAAACACACACAACATGCGCACACGCACGCTTGCACTCCTGTGTGCATGCACATACCAGCACGCATGGTAGCATGCGTAAGTGCGTGCTCATACGTGGCATTGAGGGTATGCATGCACATGCAGGAGCGCATACACACAGGAGCGCTCATACACCCAGGAGCGCACACATGTACCCACACACACGCTGGCAAAAATGGGCAGGCAGGCACACAGGCACGCTCAAAACACAGGCCGCGTGCGCATGCCTGCGCGTGCACACACAGCCACACACACAGCCACACACACACACACACACACACACACACACGCTTGCACACACACACACACACACACACACACACACACACACACACACACACACACACACACACACACACAAGCTTGCACACACACACACACACACACACACACACACACACACACACACACACACACACACACACACACACACACACACGCTTGCACACACACACACACACACACACACACACACACACACACACACACACACACACACACACACACACACACACACACACACACACACACACACACACACAGACACACACACACACACACACACACACACACAAGCTTATGGGCTGTCCTGCAAAGGGAAGGGCAGGGCTAAGGGGATGTATGGCCATGAGGGAGTGGGCACACCTGTAGTAGGTCATTTGGCCTGAGCAAATATAGCGCTATATTTTGGCCCAGAGGTGTCCAGAGCTCGACAGGATTGTTTCCTGGCTCTCCCTTTTTGCAAGGGAGCATTGTACACGGTGCCCCACCAGCCCGCCGAGTCTGATGCCGAAACTCGATCCGCGAGGGGGGTTTCTGGCATTATATAGCGTTTCAATATAGCGCCATATAGCGCGATATCGCGATATCGCGCTACATCGCGCTATAGGTTTGGCTCATATAGCGCGATACGCCGATCCCTAGTCATGTATAGCACTAGCAACTTTGTGTAGTCCTCAAGGTGCACACAAGCAAGGAGGCACGCAGGCCATCCAAACAAACCCTTGCTGCAAAAAAAAGGCAAGTTGACAGGATTGCGCATGCATGCTGCCGAGCACTTCTGCCACACAACTCCCCAGGTTGTGTCTTCATTCTTCTTGTTTTGTCCTTCCAATCTTGATCACCTTCGACCTTCTATGCATGATCAGGGAAGATAAGGGTAGCTATCGGCGTACCTCACGAGATCTTCACACTCTGCTTGAAGCAGGTTGTCGCCAAACATGAGGGCTGAGCGGCACGACCGTGAGCGCAGCACACGCACCACACCAGAGGGCAGCAACTGGACAGCTGCAGCTCCTGCCACCTCCCATGCCAGATCAGAGCTTTCAGGCCCTTGCTTGCTTGGTGCTGAATTGCTCCCCTTGGGCTGGGTGCTCTCATCGGCACCCCCTTGTCCTTGCTTACCACCAAACAAAGACTGGCCTTCTCCTTCCCCTCCCCCTCCCCCTCCTCCTGCAGAGCTTGAAATGCCCATAACTGCTTGCACACTACCAGTAGCCAAGGCAGGCACACTCCCGCAGTCTTGTAGCAAGGTCAAGTAGGAACGCAGGTCAGGGGCACCCAGGGGCACGCCAAAGACGACGGGCACCTGCGCCACGATACAAAAAGGGGAGACAAGAAAAATTAGGAAGGCAGCAAAGACACTCCCTGAACCAGTTGGGCGCACCTGCACCATGAGCAGATAGTCATGCATGATAAATGCCACAAAGACTGGTTTCTCTTACTCGTGCTAGCTCTGATGGTCTTGGTAAAAACAGTTGAGGCTGGTGAACAAAACAAACTTGTAGGGAGCACCCGGCTTTGCAATCTGGCCGCCACTGCAATATCCTGATGATGAGAGCAAAGTTTTGAGAAATACCACTTTGTCCACAGCATGCGTTGGAGGTGCTGGCAGAAAGCCACATAGACCTGTGCTTGTGTGAGCACACACGCCTCTGCATCTGCACCCACACCTGCACCAACTCATCCAAGTCATGTAGTGGACGTTCTGGCAGAAATCCAAAGAGACCTTTGTTTGCGCGGGTACACACGCCTTTGCATCTCTACTCACACCTGCAGCAACACAGCCGGCACGCTCAATCCTCTGCACTCAACCTCCTCCACAATCAGGCTGCCACCACACCCAGGCTTCTCCATGGTGGCAGCTGTGGGAGCATAGCCTGGCTCATCTGTGTGCCCATGCCTGACAAGCATTGGTGTCCCTGGCCCAGCTCCTCCTTGGGCGGCAGCTACCAGATCCCAGCCCCACCTCTGTACCAGCTGCTTGTGCTGCAGCCACGCACACCACTCCTGGGTACTCAGCTGAATTGGCTCGCCATTCATTTCCCCGCCACCCAGGCGGCGGCTTGTGAGGGGCTCAGGCTCAGGAACGCGAGTGGCGTGGTGGTTGGTGAGGACTGCGGCTGAATGGGTGCCCTCCCTCCTGGCTCTGCGCTTTACCACGGCAGCAACAAGGCCATGGCTGGGTCCTCCCATGCGCGGCACGCGGCTGGGGGCTGCAGCTGTACCATCTACACGCACGCCTCCAATCATGCTACTTTGTGGGAAGCAAGAGGAGGGTGAGATGAGCTGCTGGCTGCCTTGTGCGAGGGCAGTGGTGCTTCGAGGAATGCTGTGTTGGCCTCCAGAATTTAGAGCAGCGCGCAGCTGGAGCACCAGGTGCTCAAGTCGCACGCGCTCGTGAGCAGCATGCTGATCCACTGCCAGCATCACGCCCCTGGCACTGATACACATGATGTACTGTTTGTCAACCTGTGTGTGCGTGTGTGCGCTATGAACGTATGCACTCAGTTGTACAGTATTGCGCAGACACATGTGAGCAGTGATCTAGGCAGCGCCTATCAAGCATAGGAAAAAAGAGTTCATTTTTGGTTCTCAGGTTTTTCCGGACAAGCCAGGAGGGCCTCACATTAAATGATGCATTTTCTGGCTTTGCCAAAGTAGCATTTTACCGTTCCAGGATTGCGCCAGGTTCAGATCTGCAACCTACACTCATGTATCCTCCTGCCCCCTGCAGCCCTTTCCCTATGTCCACACTTATGCGCCAAACGCACCCACCTGCACCCCGCAGCCGTGCCCTGTATCCCTACACTCAAGCACTAGAAGCACCACACTCACACGCACCCTAGCTACCTGCATTTATGCCCTATATGTCCGCGCTCACGCACCACACCCACCCACCTGCACCCTGCTGTCCTGTCCTATACCCACACATGCCCACCACACGCACCCCACTCACACACCTGCCCCAGTACCCTGCAGCCCGGCCCTATATCCTGGCGTGCCACTGCACTTGGCAGCATGGGCTGCCCTGCTCGTTGTGGCAGTGACGCGCGCTGTGGCAGTGCCACTCTTTGTGACAGTGATGCTTGTTGCGGCAGTGATGCCTTCCCAGCGGCTGCAGCCTGGCTGGCACCGCCCTTGCCCTGGCAGCTGCTCATCTGGTTTGTGATGTCTGTAGCAGAGGGGGCACTTTGACGGGCGCTGCCTGGCGTCCGTACGTTGCTGCTGGCCCTGCGACTTCTGCAACAAAGGAACCCCTCACAGACATCATACTGATCCCTTTCATAAGGTGCAAGCAGGCAACTGGAGGGCATGCTGCGTCCTTTGCCCAATCAAGGAATGTCACCATAGCCATGTTTAAAAGGATCCTGATCACCCCCCGATGGCTGGAAACATGGCAATGCACAAGGTCACTTGCAAGTTTGTCATGCTCATACAAAGCTTACAACCGAGCACAGGTGGCCTCTGTAGCTTTTCATTTCCACTGAGCTACCCTAAACCCCAGTCCAAGGATAGCACAACACACAGCACAGGAAATGCTGCGTTACGTACAAAAAGAGGGAGACAGAGTGCCAGGTCAGCGACTGGCACACTAATGTTGTGGTCCTTGACACGCTTGAGTGTGTGCCATGCTCAGCAAACTGGCAGCATGTCTGCACGTGCGGTGTGATGTGATGTGTGCTTCCAAAGCCAAGCTACCTGCACTCACACAAGTCTGCTGGGTCCGCATCAATGCTCACAACTAAATTCGAGAACAAGAACCCTTGATCAGCAGCGCACAGTTTCTGTTTTGGTCATGTGCCCAAGCCTGAACGATCTGTGAGGTAAACCAAATAGCATTGACCACCTTCTGTTGCTGTGCAGTATGGGACCTTGCCCTGACGCTGCACTGCCAGGTTCTGACCCGGACAAAAGGTCCAGCTGCAAAGAGAATGGAGTGAGGAGCGTGAACAAGACTGGGGACTGCTTTTGAGTGGCAATACATGGAAAAGAAAGAGAAAAGACTACGCAAGCCGAGTCCGGCTGTGCACATTAAGGCAAAGTTCCCTAATTAGCAAACTAGCTAGGGCCTCACCAAAAGAGGCATAGAACGGAAGGAATGGGGGTGCGAACTGACTCATTTGAGCATAGGTCAGGACCTGCTCAAGCAAACCGTGAGCTGATGTACTCCCCTCCCTGCATGGCTGCTTTGTGGAAGCCCATAGGATAGCTACACATGGAGTTCCTGATCAATGGACAGCCCAGCCCGGAAAAAGTGATACGTGGAAAACCAAGGAACAGCAACACACAGAGCACCTGATCAATGGATAACACAGCCCGGGAAACCAGGGACAAACGTTGTTGCTTCATGGGGTTGTTCCAGCCCTGCATGTATGCACAAAGCACGTGTATGTGTGCATATGCTTACATGCTTTGCGCATGTGTGCATGTGTGTGTATGCGCCTGTGTGTACCTATGAATTTCACAATATGTCCTTCATTTGCCACCTCACTCCCTTCCGAGCAAGCATTCCAGCTAGCATTTCATGCTTGAGCACGCAAGGCTACTTCTTTTGACAATGCATCGTTTGGCTCTCACCTGCAGCAGCTGCTGCACGAGGCTCGGAGGCTGGCCATCGGGTGATGCCTCGACCATGTTGCTGCCTGATGCTGCTGTCTGTTGTCCTTGCAGCTGTTTGTTGCTGGCCAAGCTGTTGGCCGCATTTCTGTCCATTGCTGGCCAAGCTGGAGGGGGTGCAAGTGTTTTGGGTGGACCAAAGAGGGCTGGGTTGGCGCACAAGGAGTCATGCCGCTCAGGGACAATGGTAGTCCGACACTGTGCTGGGTTGCCTGTAAGAGGGGAGCCTGAATCACGTGTGTCAGGAGTGGGGGCTGCACGGGCATGCACAGCCGGTGGTGGGATCTTACTACTTGATGTTTGCTCCTCCTTTGCAGCAGGCAGTGGTAGCAGCGTGTGTCCCTGCTCTGGTGAATTTGCACAACGAGATGAGCGCGGCTGAAGCACAGGAGCTGCTGCTGATCCAGTTGGGGCAGCAAGCTGCAATGCGCGTCCCTGCTCTGGTACATTTGCACAAAGAGATGGGAGCAACTGAAGCGCAGGAGCTGCTTCTGACCCAGATGGGACGGCTGGTTGCAGCGTGTGTCCCTGCTCTGGTGAATTTGCACAAAGAGATGAGCGCAGCTTAAGCGCAGGAGCTGCTGCTGACCCAGATGGGGCAGCAAGCCGCACTGCTGAGTAGGCAGGGGGTGCTGGAGCTGTGCATGGCACTGGATCTGCCTGCTGGGCAAGTGGTTGTGCTGAATCTGCTGGATCTGCTGGCTCTCCTGGACGAGTGGCCTGTTGAAAAGTTGACTCTGCCTGCTGGAGAGGTGTCTCTGCTGACTCTGCCTGCAGGAGAAGTGCAGACCCAGAGCGCTCACCTGAGTCTAACAACTTTGATCTGAGGGATGGTATGGTGGCATGGAAGAAAGGAGGGGCGGGGGATTGTGGTGCTCGAAACTGCAAGTCCCACTGCCCATTCTGCTGCAGCATAACACCATGCTGCTCCTGTGCTATATCCTTGGATCTCTCGAGGTGCTGCTTGTTAGGAGGAGAGTGCGGGTGCAGAGCATCGTCTTGCTGCTGCAGTGAAGGCTCAGTTTGGCAGCCCTCCTTAACGTCCAACACTTGCCCCCGCCGCCGCTTTTTCTGCTGCTCCTGCTGCTGCTGATGACGATGTTCCTGCTGATGGTTATGCTGCTCCTGCTCCTGCTCCAGCTGCTGCTGCTGCTGCTGCTGCTGCTCCCGCTGCTGCTGCTGCTGCTCCCGCTGCTGCTGCTCCTCCTGCTCCTGCTCCTGCTGCTGCTGCTCCTGCTCCCGCTGCTGCTGCTGCTCCCGCTGTTGAGTCATGAATAGTCTTTGCTCCCCACTTCGACAATCCCAATGCTTGCGCGATTGGTGCACAGGCAGGATAGGAAGGGGAGGAGCCACGCAATCATTGGTGTCTGTGAGGCATGGATGGTCCACTGGCTGTGGACTGGCAGAGGTTTGAGGGAACAGGCACCTTTGGAGCAGCATGCTGAGTTTGCGATGGCTTTTGTTGTTCTGCAGCAAGGAAGGCGGCACAGGTGGTGAGGGTGTTGGGGACGTGGACGCAGTGGTGGTGACGGGAGAGAAAGGCGGTGATGCTGGCGATGAGCTCATGGTGGGCATGAAGTGGGCGGGTGGGGATGCTTGTGAAAGTGGGGGGCTTGAACCGGATGGTGAAGCACAGACTGGTGAAGAACATGGGATGAGCACGCGGTGGGCAGATGGGGATGCCTGTGGGTAAGGGGGGCTTGAACCGGCTGGTGAAGCACAGACTGGTGGTGAGCTCGTGGTGAGCACATAGCGGGCAGGCAGGGTTATCTGTGGGAGTGGGGGGCTTGTACCAGCTGGAGAAACACAGACTGATGATGAGCTTGGGGTAGGAACACAGTGGGCGAGGGGGGATGCCTGTGAATAAGGAGGGCTTGAACCAGCTGGCGAAGCACAGACAGATGCTGGTGCAGACAGGACGCTGGAGGGGGAAGGGGTAGCAGGGCTGGTTATGGCAGATGTGTCGGGCAGCGGCAGTGTCAGGAGTGGCTGCAACGGGCTGGTTGGTGAGGGGGTGCGAGATGCTGATGCCCGTGATCTGGAATACTGCAAGGAGCACGGGCTGCATGGTGAGCAGAGCTTGGCTACTTTGTGAGGCATGGAGGGGCTGGCTGGGTCAGAGGCCGGCGGCGAGGGTTTACAGATTGCTTTTGCTTGTGTGGCCTGATCAGGGACGCCAGGGAAGTCAGCAGGCTCTTGCCAAACCTCTAGCCAAGGCTTGCAGTGGGGTTGAGGCCCAGCTGCAGTATCATGACGTGCAAGCAACCCGCTCCTGCAATGGTGGTGAGCTGGAGAGGGGCGATCAACGTATGCAGGGTTGGTTCTGGGGTGCGGAGAAGACGGAACCACAGCTGGTGCAATTGTCCTTGCTGGGTTGGCTGATTGGCTACAGCGCAGGGGAAAGGGGCTTGAAGAACTCGCAGCTGCTGTGAATAAGCAATTTTGGAGAGGAGAGGGGCTGGATTCAAAGGAAGCTGTACCTGATAGACAGCTTGGAGGATTGCGGATGGCATTTGGTAGTGGTGCTGCACAGGCCCTGTGTGACCGTGGAGGCGAGGGACTGGCCAGTGTGGCTGGTCCAGTGTGGTAAATTGGAAGGGATGGGCAGGCCAGTGTTGGTGCTGCTTCTGGTGCTGCTGCTGCAGCAGTCCTCTGAAAGCTGGGGTGCAAAGGGCTGGAAAGAGTGGCTGGTTCGTCATGGTGGTAGGAAGGGGTGGCGCATGCACTTGCTAGTGCTCCTGCAGCTGCTGCTGCGCTGGCCCTGTGTGAACATGGCAGAGAGGGACTGACCAGTGGAGCTGGTCCAGTGTGGTAAATTGGCAGGGATGAGCAGGCCAGCATTGGCGAAGGAGCTCCTTCTGGTGCAGCTGGGGTAGTCATGTGAGGGTCAGGGTGTGAAGGGCTGGATGGTGAGATGGGATTGCACTCGTGGGAGGAAGGGCATGGGCACACAATGGCTGCTCTGCAGCAATCATGAGAGGGCAGGGCTGTAGTGTGTGCAGGAGGATTGGCAGAGATGGAGGGAAAGGGGGCCTGCGTTGCCTTATGGGTCCTGTGGTTGTCGAGGGGTGTGGCGTTTGCTGCTGTGCTGCCTCCGTTGAACCTCAGGGGAGAGGGGCTTGCAGGTGGCATTGCTCCCTCCGTATGTGGGACTGAGTACACGAGTGCTGCATGCCTGCCTGATGTGGGGGTAGTAGTGGAGGGGCTGGCAAGATCTGCAGCTTGCTCTTTTCCCATGCCCTCCTGGCCATTCTCCTCCGTATGACATTGCTTGCTATGTGTGCTGACCCAGCCATCAGCCTCGCCCAGATCAAGGCTGCCAGCTGCTGCTCTGCCACACTTCTTGATACCTCCGGCAGCACTCCCATCGGACCCTCTTTTGACACCGCTCCTCTGTGCAGGTGCGTTACTCGCCTGTGCAGGTGCGGTATTCATCTGTGCAGGTGCCCCACTCCTCTGTGCAGGTGTCCCACTCCTCTGTGCAGGTGCAGCACTCCTCTGTGCAGGTGCACCACTTCCGCTGGCTGAGGCCTTCAGCCATGGCATCATCCCACTGAGGCAAGGCATGAGGCAAGGATCAGGGAAGGAGGGGTGGGTAGGATCTGAGGCCTCCTGCGCCTGCTCCTGGTGTCGCTGCTGCAGTCCCTGCTGCCAGCGATGGTTTTGGTGTGAGTGGTGGTGGTGGTGATGGTGCTGCTGCTGCTCCTGCTGCTGCTCCTGCTCACACTCACGCTGCTGCTGTGGGTGCCCTTGAGCACATTCAGCATTGACTGCATCGCGCACTGCATGCAGACTGGCCACGCTTCTGTTGCGTGACTGGGGGTGCAGCAAAGTCGGCTTCATGCTCAGCACAGCTGCCTGCATCGCATCCCCACGTGCTACATGAAGAGGCAGGGACACCTGTGCAGGGCCACCTGCTGATGAGGCCAATGATGGTGGTGGTGGTGGTGGTGGTGGTGGTGCGGCAGCAGCTGCTGCCCCTGTTGCACCCAGGTTCCCTACTTGCGCAGCTGAAGCTGCTGCTCGAGCTGCTGGTGGGAGGGAAGCGTCGGAGGCTGACAGCGCGCGATGCACGAGGTGCTTTAGCAAGGCCTTGGCAGTTGGCAAACTGCAGACGTGCAAGAACAAAAAGCAGGTGTAAAGTGCTCCAGAGGCATGACTGGAAATTCAATCTTGCATCCATGAAATAGCGTGGGAGCATGGGAGAATAAAAGTGTGGACATGATATTTGCGGTGGCTAACACAGGACAGGACACAATGCTACTGGTTGCCAGGGAGCGCCACACCTTGGATTCAAGGCACGGCAAAGCAAACATCTGCTGTTTGCAAAATTTGGCTGAGTGCAGGTGTGAATAGAAAAGGAGAAATTATGCAGTGAAAAACCCTCCACAGCATCAATAAGAAGGAGGCACATTGGGCCAAATTGACACAATGAGCCCCCTCTGCCAGCACAACTGGAGGTATTTCCAGTGTTTGGGGTCGTGCTTTTGCTTGACCTTTTCCAGATGCTGCAGGCATAGTGACCCTTGAACAAAAAGCCCCTTACACGCTCACTACTTGTGCCTGTAGCCATCATTTCTGGTGAGGGAGACTCACGGCTCTTGAACCAATGTGTCTCCGTTTCCATAATTGATATAGGGAGCGTTCTTTCTGCCTACGTAATTTTTCTTTTCCTTCAGCATGAGATCATGGTTATGAACAAAGCACATGGCCATAAATCGACTACAGATTAAGCTTACAAATGGCACTCTAACATACTTTGAAAAAGGATAGCTCTGAGCAACGCTGCTCAGCATGCAGAATCCGGGTTCTACGCTCACAACGGCAGGAAACAAGAGGACAGTAGGGGGCATGTCTCCCCCCGGCACAGTGATTTCCAGAGAAAGCATCCTAGTTCTAGCAAAACCACTTGCTGCTTTCACCCACTGCTTCAGTGTGATGCCAGCCTTGCTGTCCGACACCCCACTGCCTGCATCAATAATAACGTCGTCAGGGGGGCACTCCAGCAGCAGCACATAAGACGCGTGCACCTGCATGTAAAGAAAAGAAAGATAAGTCTACGCTAGCCAAAAGGCCGTGTGCATTAAGGAAAGGTTACCTAACTAAAATGCTTGTATGGAAATAAAAAGAGAAACTACGTATGCAGAGGAACCTTTTTCTACACCAATCAAGGAAAAGGAGACACATTGGCTCAGAAGAGCCGTGAGTCCCCTCCACCACAAAGCTGTGAGGTCAAAAATGCTAATGGGGATCTGAAGGGCCACTGGAAGCATCCGGCTCCATAACCTGGCTGCATGGAGGTGAGCTGAATCACATAGGGATGGAATGTCAAGATCTGGCTTCTGATTAAATGGCAGATGATCTAACTTACAGAGGAGACTGGATACTCATGAAGACCACAAGGCCACTATAGTATAGGAAAGGCAGGCATTCACTCTGTACTCAGCTCGAGCTGCAAATGCTTACTGGCCCATGCCTGACGCTGAGAGCCTCAGCTTCTCCAAGGTGATTTCCCCACCGCTCCTTCTCATCAACTTGATCTTCTGACACATTGGCTGCTTCTAATCCAGCCTTCTGGCAAGGTGCGCAGCAATCCATAGCCACATTGCAAATGTTCAACCACTACCATTGCGAGATTGTAAGGCATGACCTGCGAGTCCAGCCAAACTGACAGCCATGTTGCCACAGCAGGCATGTTAAAAGCTACAGCACACATACATACACGCACACACGTGTGTGCGTGCAGCCCTTACCTTGCCAAGGCTTCCCAAATGGGAGCTGCCATGTGCAGCTGCTGCGGAGTGCCTTTCAGATGCCCCTAAACCCTCAATGCTTCCTTGTGCTCTTGCGCTGCCCTGGCTTGCAGGGCCTCTTGACCCACAGCCCCCGCTTTTGCTGCCACCCCCATCAGCACCCTGGGCTCCTTTGCCAGTGCCCTGGCGCTGCTGCCCTCTGTAGCTTTCCTCCTGCAGCAGCCTCAGCACTGAACTGCGGAACGCGGACTCCACTACATCCTGAAGGATGTGGGTATGAGCAGTTATGCAATGTGATGCTGGATGTAAAGGAAGTCATGCGAAGCATACAACAAAATCTCTGGGAAGCCTTAGTAAGGAAGGACTAAGAGGACACAATTTCCTCGACACAGCAAGATCTGCATTGCAATCCAGAGCCTATAGACCAGACAGGTGGACAGTACCTTTTCTATCAATGTTCTGGAATGGTCACCACCTACCAGCCTACGAGATTCTGGTGTAATGCGCGTTGAGTTGCCATGCACTCCAGAGGTAGGCAAAGGCATTTAATCCAGATGCCAACCTCTGCAGAGTTCTTGTGGTGGGGGAGTTGCTGGGGCAAGCCAGTAAAAGGAAGGAGAAAAAGAGTCCAACCCCCCAGAAGCTTGGGAGACAGCTGCCAGACCCTCATTTGTTCTTGTCAAATCCCTGTTTAGCTTAAGCTAGGCCGGTGAGCCTTTGAATTTTTCTTAGACTGTTGGTCAACAATCAACAGTCAACAGTATCTTGGTGAGGCCCTGGCTAGCTTTAGAATTAGGGAATCATTTCTAAATCACGCAGTTGGACTTCACATACAAAACCTCTTCTATTCGTTTTATATGCGACAGTCATTTGAATCGTGGCACACTTACCACACTTGTGCATTGAGGTTAGCGAAACTTTTTGATCCTGATTATGGCAAACAGGGGAAGATGTATGTTTCAGCAATCTGCAACCTGAGGTCTCATTAGCTACATGATGCTCCCATTACTGAGCACAACAGCCACCAAGACTGGCTAATCTGTTTGTCACCTTCATGACGCACAACATATGGAAATAAAACATGTGGAAAGTAGCAATAATCAGCACATGAAACTGTTGAGGCAGTGGATAATCTATGGATAATAATTGCAGCTTAGCCTTATACACCAATTCTAGCCATGTGCGTGTCAAGGTAAGTGGTTATGTACAAGCTATCCTTTGCTGAAAACACAGGACACTTAAGCATCCTTCCAAAGTGACCATGGAAAGCATTTTTTCAGGTGTTTAGCGGAATTGCACTATCATGCTCCTAAGCATTCAAATTATCTTCAGCATTGTGCGGCTTTGGGCTAAAGCAGTGGAAAGTAGAAAGTGGTTTTCATCGCAGGAGCTTTGCTGGTAGAAGCTTCCCCTAGCCCTTAAGAAATAGTACCTTCAGGTCCTATTAATAAGAGGCTTTACTCAAATTGCAGCTTATTTCATACCGTTCAGCGATTGTGAACCTGAAATATCATGCAAAGATGTTCTTTTCAAGGGGCTCGGGGTGACTCCGGCCACCCCAAAATGACACAGCTACTGGACTTGCAAGAAAGTGTCGGGTAACAAAAACATTACTTTAAAGATGGATGGCCCAATTCATGTATGAGCAACAGAGATGCCTCTTTTTTCTTGAGATAGTTGCATGGAATTGCGGGGTCTAGACAGGCAAATGTCAATTCGTGGCAATTTGACATGGCCTCACTTGGACGGCAACTGCAGAATTTGTATGCAATTATCACAGGCTTATTCTACTTTGTTTTTGGACAGCTTGAAAGATTGTGGTCGAAAGGACCCTTTTGCCAACATGGGAATGTGCATGACACCCAAGAGCCCAATACAATTATTGAGGGGGTGCAGAAGTACAGTGCAGCAGAAATCAGTACTACTTTCTTTCAGGTCGCCAGAAGATAACTTCATCTATGGACAATATATTGTACATTTCAGGATTTGAAAACACTTCCTGGTTATTGCAAGTTAGTATCCTGTGATCAAGAAAACACCGGTTCGCTATTGTTGAAGTTGAGTATGATATGAGCATGGACGAGATGGAAGAACACGCAAGGCCTTTATTCTTGTTGCTGTCATGTTGGCAACTCTTAATCCTCTCAGGCTGGAATTAGTTCAAAGGTCTCAACCTCATCCTTCTGTCAGTAACAAACCACAAGAAATTGTGAGAGCCACACATATACTCGTGGACTACATCCGGATCTTCCAAAGCCAGGCCATTCTTGAGGAAATTGGCGAAGAACAGGTGCACTCTTACACTGCAAGGACACGATGAGGTCACAGTGAGCATAGTGACCCCCTCTGCGGCAGGCACTTTCCCCTGAAAACCCAATCTCTCATTAACATGGGTGGCTGAAAAGGCAATGTTGGCATTAGCAAGTAGTACCTGCAGCTCTGTTGGTAGCGCCACTCTACGGCCATTCACATAGGCAAATTGCAAGTCTGGGGCAGGCCGAGCATGGTCTGGGCCCAAAATCAACCCCTGTGGTCGAAGCAAAGTGTGATCACATGGAATCTAAGGATATCCATCAAATTTGCATCCTAAATGGCCGCATCAGCTCAGCATGCTCCTTCATGGCTGGCACTGCATTGAAAACAAAAGAACAGGCAAAACAACCGGCATTGAAAGTGCATGCGGGGACCAGAAACCAATCAGCATGTGTATTGGACAGGCTCAGCAGCCAGTGCCAAGCATGCTTTTGGCGACAAAAATCTTTGGACAGAACCCTCAATCAGTAGACACTGTTTAGAAAGAGAAATCTCACAAAACGCAGCTGGTCGCAACTGACAAAAGAATTGGCTCTGTAATCATTATTGGGACAAGCTTTGCAACGAGTTGCCATCTACCTATCCCAGCTTCAGAAGAAGAGTTTTCACAATTTGTAGTTGACCACATCTACACAAATTTTGGCTCAGGAACCATCATCGGGACAAGCTGTGCGGCGCATTGCCATTTACCTAGCACAGCGATTTCCTCACAAGCCCGTGTACCTGCTTGCAACAACTTACCCTGCTAGCGCCTGTTGAATGTGTAAGAGGTAAAGAGTGCATTTTAAAGAAAAAAGACAATGCAAAGGCACATTATACTCGGCACACCTGCAGCTTGTAGCTGGTGCCCTGCAGTAGTGATTCCTGACCTCCCGGCCCTAATGCTTCTTGCTGTGTGATCCAAGGCAGGGGGCTTAGCTGCTGCTTGCCTAAGAGGAGCACGCGCGCAGCCCAGGCAGGCAATGATCGGCCCTGCAATTTTGACATGTTATACATGTACTATAATGAGGGGTGACAGCAGCACTTTGCATGTCGAAGATAGCTGCACAATGCGACTGGCCTCTGACTCTTGGTTTTCCGCACCTTCATGACTGTCAGCACTGAGAGCTGATAGCGGGCAGCTCCTAACAGCTGTACAAGCTATGTAAGTTATTGTTTTCCTTGTACAGGGTGGTCTGCTTTTCAGCACAGACGATCATAGCATGCGCCGTTGCCCCCTGCATTAAAGATTTATATGACTGTTGATCATGCATTTATGAGCAGCACTTACCTTTGGCAGGCTCAGCAGTGTCCTTCCTTCTGCATCCTCAACTTGCACGTCAATGCTGGGAAAAGGCAGGGTAGTCCGCAGCACCTCGTTCACATACTTGGCCACGCTTGTTTCAGGGGATTTCCTGTAGCTGCAGGACGGGAGCACAAGAGGTGGCATGTTAGTCCTTTTCAAACATTTGCATGCAGGTGAACACCAAGTGTTGAATGCACAGGATGTGAGGTGGGAAAAGCTTACACCAGTTTGACTTGCAGAGGCAAGCATTTCAAGTGAGATCACAGTGTTGCCCAGGTGCTCAGCAGAGAAGGGTTCTCAGCATCCTCAGTAAAAAAAAAAACTAGATAGCAGTGACATAATAACATGCATTGCTGAACCCAGAGGCCAAGCAAACAGGGCTGAGGCGATGAACTCCATGAGCAGCTGCTCCTAACTCCCACAATACACACAAGCTCACATGAAGGTTCTTGCATGCTGCCTGCTGCTGTGCTGTGCTGCGGGCGATGCCCCATTGACTAAGAAGCCTGACACTTCTACACGCGTGCCCGAGCCCCCACGTGCAAAGAGCAGGGAGTCAGGGGGGCACAGGCTGCGCCTGACCTCCAGCCCGCCTGGTCCAAGCACAGCCTCCGCTGTTTCAAAGCACCCTTCCTTGCGGGACACTACGTGCAGCCGCGCCACTTGCGCAATGCTGGCCAGTGCCTCTCCCCTGTAGCCCAAGGTGCGGCTGGTGGTAAGGGTGGACTTGGAGGAGGTGTAGCGTGTGCCCAGGAGCTGAAGCACAGCTTCCGAGTCAATGCCCCGCCCGTCATCACACACGACAAAGCCCCCACAGCTGTGCAAGCGCACGGAGAGAGACGTGGCCTCAGCATCGATGCTATTCTCGAGCACCTCCCGCAAGCACGACTCGAGTGAGCTGACGGTCAGGGCAGAGCGCAGCGCATCCGTGCACCGCGAAGGCAGGGCAGAGATGCAGGAGGGCAGATGCATAACTGATTGATTTGTTCAAAAAAATCGAGTAACTCGGTTTAGCAACTACACAATGAACTGCAGCAGTCCACGCATCTGTATGTATGTAAACAGATTTGTTGAACTGGTCAGCCCTTTAAAACGCAAAAGGGCGTGTAACGAGAAATAGAAGATGCCACTTGAAATCGCTCTACTTCGAAATAAAGATTGTGTTGGTCTACTTTGGAATAAAGATTGTGTAGCTCAGCAGAAAGCCTGAAGCATGGCAGGATTGGGAGGACTACGCACGCAAGCCTTTGATGCTGTGGGACGGGGACAGCACTTCAAGTACGGACACACACACACACACACATACACACACACACACACACACACACACACACACACACACACACACACACACACACACACACACACACACACACACACACACACACACACACACACACACACACACACACACGCACGCACGCACGCATGCACACACACACACACACACACACACACACACAAACACACACACACACACACACACACACACACACACACACACACACACAACCACACACACACACACACACACACACACACACACACACACACACACACACACATACGCACACACGCGCCCGCGCACGCACGCACGCACGCACGCACGCGCGCGGGCACGCACACACACACACACACACACACACACACACACACACACACACACACACACACACACACACACACACGCAAACAAACACTCACACACACAGCACACACGCACACACATACACACACATACACACACAGCACACACACAGCACACACAACATGTTTCATGCCTTCATGTCACAAGCATGAACACATTTTTGGGGGGACACACAACATGCATGCAAGCGTGTGAACAGGGCTGCCGCTCGTCTTCTTGTTGTATCACAGGGATAACTTCATGGGCATGACTGCTCACCAGCGCCACCAGCTGCTGATCTCCGGTGAGAGGCATGCAGGACTGCGTGGTGCTGGCAGCCTCGGGCTCCTGTGTTGTCCAGAGCCAAATCCTTGCTTACTTGCACATTTCACCTTATAAACTACAGACTACATGAAATATTATGGGGGAGCAGCGGAGGCAGCAGCAGCAGGTGGCTTGGAAGCTCAGGTGCGGAGGCAGCTTTGAAACCTGAGGCTTCTATCGTTCCTTCGAGTGTGCAAGCCCTTCTTGTGCATCGTTGTTGTGGTGATCAGGTGTGAAGGGTGTCTAGACCCCCCCCACACACACACTGCGCTTGTAGGCTGCCTCCCACCGTGCCAACCAGCTGCGCCAGACTGACATGTCTGCCTTACAGCAGGGACACCGCTTTATCCGGACTGCAGAGGTATGCATGTGCTCTTGCGGCTCAGCAGTGCGTGTTGCCTGTGGGCGCGAGAGCAGGCATGCCGGCTCTTGTGAAGCCCACTACGCAAGCAGATGCTAAAGTAAGCATCAGCCTCTTCATGCTCCTGTGTGACCAGGATGATGCAGAGGATACCTTGGCAGCCCGCCTAGCACAGAAGTACTACAGCCGGCTGTTCAAGGAGTACTGCATTGCCGACCTGTCCAGGTACAGAGAGTCCAAGCTTGGCCTCAGGTAAGTTTTCCCCACCCGACGTCAACTGGCATGTTTGCTCACGCTCAGTTTCCTCAATCAGCACAGCTCCAACGTGTGATTGTATGCACGAACCACAGGTAGTCTGGACCTGTGGTTGATAGTATCTTTTTTTCCCTTTCCCACCTGGGCTGCAGATGGCGTTCCCAAAAAGAAGTGGTCGCTGGGAAGGGCCACTTCTCCTGTGGTGCCAAAGGCTGCGATGCTAAGGATGGTTTGGTCAGCTATGAGGTCAATTTCGCCTACCAAGAGGCAGGGCGTGAGAAGCAGGTGAGTGTGCCCTGATCACGTGAGAATGAGCAGGATGAGCATCATCTAGAAAGCTTGTGATGGGGCACCTGCCGATCACACTCTGCATCATCAATCAATAGCTGGTCAAACACTCAAAGAACCCAGCTCTCGCTCCTCTGAAGCTTCATCAACATCTTTCAACTTTTTCGCAACCCAATCAGACTGTTTTTGGCTTTACCACTTGGCAGGCGCTCGTCAAACTGCGTGTCTGCCCCGAATGCGCCTTCAAATTGAACTACAGGAAAGAGAAACAGTTTCGCAAGGCACAGGTGCGAGTGGTTTCAAGTGATCTCAGCTTTGGTGGGCTCATGTCTATGCTCATTCTGTTGCATGATCAGTGACTGAACTCCACAGTCATACTCCTTTGTAGCATGACGGGGAATGGCTGCGAAGTAATATATTTTGTGATGCTGGCACGTTAGCCCCCGAGATGCAGCCCGTCTATCCTCCATCTGCTTGTCATTGCCGGGGCAGATGCTGTTTCCGAACTCCTACTAGAATGGAGCTTTTAAGGCTGTTTGCATGCAAGCCGTAGATCCCAAATGATGCCTATGTCCTAACTTGCGTTCTCCTGCATGGAACAGGCCAAGGCATTGCCCTCCAAGAAAGAAGCAAAGCGAGGCAGAGCTGCAGATGGAGATGGAGCCCCAAGCTCAAAAGCAGCACGGTACACAGACGCTGCTTCAGAGCAGGGTGAGGACAAGGAGTACGTGGTTCCGCCTCCGTGCCGCTCAGGTCATTATGAGGAGCAAGTGCAACAACAGCAACAACAGCAGCAGCAATGGCAGCAACAACCAAATCTTCCAGCTGACAATTCAGTTTGGGAAAACAAGGCGCCAGTTGAAGAAGTGGTGAACTTGGATGAAGAATTGGATACTTACTTTGACGGTATGTTTGCATGATGGCCAGCATCAACAATTCATAAATTAGAAGATTACTTGTAGGCAATGTATTTGTCCGTTGTGAATGTCCATGCATCAACTGTGGAAAAGATGTCACCTTTGCTGTTGTACTGTGATGGTGAGTCTCAGGTTGTATGTGCTGGTGCTGACTCTTTTTGCCTTTCCACTTTCCACTCCAGAACTTGGAACAGGGCTTTTTTTTTCCAGTTGGATTTCTATTCCAAGATAGTTTGGTTTGGGTTGCAGGCGCCTTTTTGCTCCAGCTAAGCTGCCCTTGTAGGCAGGTGCAGCTATCTTGCCCTTTCCTTTCCCATCCTTTGGTCTTTCCTCAATGCTTGCTGGTTAATGTCCAACTCAGGGTTACATAGCTGTACCTGCCTATGAGGGCAGCTTAGCTGGAGCAAATAGGGGGATGGGAAAAGGGATACGACTCTTTAGATACTCTTTTGGCTGCTGCACGTTTTCAGCCAATGAGAACACCTCACAGCCAGGTTCTGGGTGCTTCCAGTAACCCTCCTAACTTATACTAACCCTCTGTGATTGAGGGGATTTACAGCACTTTTAAGCCAATGTGTCTCCTTAAACCTTTATTGATGTAGGGAGTGGTACTTTCTCTGCCTATCTAGTTTTCAATTTCCTTCTTCCGCCTGCCTGCACCCGTAGTGCACAATGTAGCGTGCCTCTGAAATGCAAAAAAGCAACTTTCTGATTTAGTCATCTTGGTTCCCAGGCAGTGCAAATGTGCTTGACATTAAAACATTTAATACCGAAGTTGAACTTTGGTTGAAGTCGTCTTCAACCGAGAGGAAAGGATCCACCGGATTCCAACTAGTCCTTTCTGTTCTGTGTTTTTGTGGTGGAGGGAATTCATGGCTCTTTTAAGCCAACGTGCCTCCCTTTCCTTGGTGTAGGGATTTATGGCTCTCTGCCTAGTTTACCTTGGGAAAGGCAGGCAGGGATCTTACAATCCCTATCTTACGCAGGGGTTTACAGATCTTTGAAGCCAACATGCCTCCTTTTCCTGTTAATGCAGGGAGAGTTACTTTCTCTGCCTAGGTTTTCTTTTTTTCCTGCCTGCACAATGTAGTTTAGTTTAATTTACATGGGGTTTTGGCCTTGAGTCAGGTGGTTTGAATGCTCGGCCTGCTGGTTCTGCCAGCCACACAAAAAACGTCCATGATCTCAAAGAGAAAGTAATGTGTTAGGAAAAAAGTAATTGTCACGTCAAATGGTGGTTCTTGCTGAATCATGGTTATCTGGCTTAGTTATTCGGTTGGAGGTTATTATTGCTGGAAGGCTGCATTGTGCCTTGTTTTAGAGAACTCTCTCTGTTTCTGGATTTGATAAGAGACGTGCTCAAAACCCTTTTGTTAAGTGCCCGGGGTAGAGAAGATGACAGCGTAAAGAGGCAGTCCTTGGGGAGGGACCTTGTTGGCAGAAGGCAGCTGGCAACCAGTGTACGTATTGTGTGTGTGTCTGTGAGCATCAGAACAGAGCAAGCAGAAGGAAGCATTGAACTAGCATTGCAAGAAAAACAGGTGCATGTCCCTCCCCAGGGATTTATTTAATGATTGGAAGATTGAACTCAGGAGAGCTCCCGCATTGTAGGGAATACAAGAGATCAGCAGGACATTTAGTACGCGTGCCAGCTCAAGCACAAGTTACAAGTTACAATGGGGTTTGACCTTCAGCCAGGTAGTTTGGCTGCTCGGTCTGCTCAACTGTTCCAACTGCACAAAAAATATCCATGAGATCGGAAATAAATTGATCAGTCTCGTTAGTTTGCTTCTGCAAGAAATGAATAGCATCCTCAGAGCTAGCTTGAGAATAGTAGATTTAGATTTAGATTTACACAGGGGGACCTTCAGCCAGACTGTTCGGCTGATCGGCCTGTGACTGGTCCTCGCCAGCCAACATAATGTCCATAAGCTCGGAAACAAACGAAAAAAGCTTGTTGTTGTGTTGCAAGAGGAAATCAGAAGCATCCTGGACACTGGCTTGTTGTAAAAATGGTTGCTCCATTGAAAAATCACCAGAGAAACAGTTGAAAAGGTAAGCGTACTTTCTCCTCAAAGCACAAACATCTGCGTCTCTGCACACCAAAAGGGCATGAGCCTCATCTTGAATCTCATCACAAGAACAGCGATCACACAAAAGAGTGTTCCGAGTATCCCAAGCTGCTGTCTCCACCTTCAGTGTGTGTGCCCTAAGTCTGAAACGGCTAACATTCGTCATGACATGTGGAGACAAATCCAAATGCATGTGCCTTGGTAAACGGGCAGGGGCACGCACGTTATGGTCAAAAGGCACTGCAAAAAGAGACTGGTAAGTTGCCAGCTTATTATATGTGTCCCGCGGGTTCACTCCCTCAACATCTCTCCACACTGCCCGCAGCCTGTGTCTGAGGTCATCAGTAAACTCTTTAAAAGGGATAGGAGTGCCCTGCCGCAGAGCTTGCACAAAGGAATCACAGCGCCGTAAGCCTTGAAAAGCATCTAAAACTTGAGCAGTCCAGCAGGCTGGCTCACGCGAATGAATATTTAAATCCGCTTTCAACACTCTTCTCAACGTCTCACTGTTAGACCTCAGCATGCTATTATACATTTTGACAACAGACCTAAACCAGTAAAACTGAAGCGGCTCATGACCACACTCCCTCAGGACAGCCCAGTTTGTAGTGGTACGCTTGACACCCAGCGTGCTCTTAAGATAACTCATGTGCCGCACTTGCAGATCACTTGCAAATTCCTTGCCCCCTTTAATGTATTCAGTGCCCCACACTTGGCCTGCGTACATTCCAGCTGGAACCACATACGTCTTCCCAAGCCACAGAGACACGTACGGCCTATTTGCCAGAAAGTTCTCACGAACAAATTGACGAACCCGAAATGCAGACGCCATGAAGGGGCCAGTTGCATGCTCAGAGGACTTGGCCATGCTCATGCACTTGTGGAACATCATGCCAAGGTACCTAAAAGACTCCTTGTGTGCCAGTGGCACCCCCCCAATATGAAAAACAGGCAGGTCCGACCCAGAGGAATTGAAGTGCACCACCTCAGATTTAACTGTGTTGATGACTAAGTGCTTCCTCTGAGCATACGCATGCAAGCGGTTCAACATGGTCTGCAACGCAACAGGATCGTTGGCCATCAGAGTCAGGTCATCAGCATATAACATGTGCGTCACATAGAATTCAGCCGTACCCGTGACAGCACCTTGCACCCCCTCCGCAATTTCATCAATGTCATTAATATACAGAGAGAAAAGCAGAGGGGACAAAGGGCAGCCCTGTTTCACACCTGTGTTAGGGTGCACCTGAGCATTCTTCTCTCCATCCTTCAAAATATACTCATCAGCATCGTACATGTTTTTAATGACGGACAAGAAGGAAGTGGGCATGCGTGTGCGCTGCAGATGCTGCCAGAGTGCCTGCCTAGGGATGGTGTCATATGCTTGCTTGAAGTCAATGAATGCAGTGTGCAGCCGGCTAGATCGCCCAGGCTTGATTGTGCGTGCAGCATGCTGTAGGTGCCTTAAAATGTAGATGGGCTGGAGGGTGTTCCTTCCAGGGTAGAAGCCAAATTGTGTGTCTGGAATCTTGTTTGAGGCCACACACCAGTCCGTGACAAGAGAACGAATCACATTAGCATACAAGCGGTACATTGTGCCACTGACAGCCAGCATGCGATAGCTATTTGGGTCAATGAGGGGCCCCTTTTTGTACAAGGGGGTCAGCTTGGCCTTCTTCCAACATTCAGGAATACGAGCCTTGTCATAGAACAACTTGAAAAGCCGGGCAATGTATGGCACCAGCACATTTACCCGCTCAGTGCCCCGGCCATTGACCCGCGGGCGTACCACAGCAGCATATTTGATAAAAGGAGCAGCCACACAGTCAAAACCAGGGGAAGCACGCCCATTCATCTTGCCAATCTGCTTGGCTACCAGCCCTTGCATCTCCTCCTCTGAAGGCACAGCAACTGTATCCGGCTCAGGCATCCAATTATTTTGAGTGCCCTGTCTCAAAAGAGCCTCAACGTCGCGCCCACGACCCAAAGGAACAGCCATATCCCTTGCAGACAAAGCCACACCCCCACGAACCAATTGAGCTGCCTCACGGGGCTGAAAGTGCGCTTTTAGATACCTCTCCCACACAGACTGTGCCACAGGTGTGGTCTGAGTACGCTTAGATCGCCTCAGCATTGCATGCACATCAGGGTCTTTACTGTAAAGCCTCCCTAGGAACACATCCCTCTGTCTCTGCGTGTATGCACGCTTCGACCACCGAATTTGGATCTTGTATTGCCTCCGCACAAACTCACCCGCATGCAGAGGCTGACCAGTTCGAAGAGCCTCCATGAACACACGACGCTTCTCTCTACAAGCTGCATCAAACCAGGGAGGGCTGTGAGCGCCCCTCCGGCTGGCACGCAAAGGCCCACACACACTGACCAGCCCAGTCATGCCCGCATCCCCAGCAGCTTGTACAATCATTGAACGCAAGCAAAAACATGCTGCCTCACAGGCAGACACAGGGTCCTTCTTTGCAATGGCCTGCTCAAACTGAGTTTGCATCTCACTGTTCCCCACAAGCGCTTCCGCATAAACCTCAGCAAGCTCAGGCCGCCATTTCATGGACAACCTGCTACCACAGCCCCCAGGCTTACACACATGCTCAGACTGCATTCCCCAGTCTGCATCCTCTAAACTAGAATCAGGCACTCGAAACGTCATGCTTATAGGGCAGTGATCACTGATGGCGCGATCCTCAGTAATGTGCACACAGTCAGCGATCCCAAAAACCTTGTCAGACATCAAAACATGGTCAGGTCTGCTCCCTGCAACACCAACATCATGCCCCAAACAAGTACGCTGCCCATTATCCCCGCACACCCTGCCCGTGCCCAGCACCAATTCACAGATGCTCGCAAGCTCTACCAACAGTCTGCCAGCGGCATTCACACCAGGAAACTTACATCTACGGGCGTGGTGCAGGGCAGGGTACGCCATCAAAAGACCACCATGAACGTCCGTGACCTCTCTCATCCTGCCAATCTTGGCGTTCAGATCGCCACAAAGCAGCACATGAGGGGAGACCTGAGTGACACGCGCAACCTCATCAAGGAGAGAAGAGAAAGAGTCAGTCACTGCTCGCACAGGAAAATGTTGACTAACTGGGTTGATGTACAACGCCCCTAGTATGACATCTTCCTGAAACCCAAACAACCGTTTATCACAACGCACCCAAATGCATTGCAAGCGCTGTGAGTCCAGATGTACATGCAAGAAATCAGCACACTGAACTGCTGCAAGCACAGCCACCCCAAAGCCTGGTTTCCCAACATCTCCCGTTGCAATGTGCGTGGCATATATGAGCCGATGCGAGTCATGCAAACCAGACATGAGTCTGTCCATAGTATTTGTCCGGGTTTCTGTGAGAACAACAATGGCATGATTCCTAATGAGCTCCTGGAGTGCCATGGTTTTGCTCAATGCAATCTCTGGTGCAGTGTCAGGGTCAGGTATGCCATTGACGTTCAGCACAAGCAGCTTGAGCTGCCCACAATCTGGCTGACGGTCAGCCCCCTATTGAGATCTATTATTGTTTCCACCACCGGAACGCACACCCCTACGAGCATACGCACCACCGTTGCCGTAAGAGTGCCGGTGTACCCTCCTCTCCTCCCACCGGTTCTGTTGGACCATGGCCTGTGAAGGCTGCCAGTCCTCAGCATCCACAGCACCAGCACCGCCAGGAGGGCGGGCTCCAGCCGAGGACATAGCTGGGCGTGGCATAGAGGAGGCTGCAGCCGCGTATGTGAGCTGGGGCGCACAAGACGTTGGGCGCGTGCACATGAGTGAGGTGGGGGTGGAGGAGGAGGAGGCACCAGCGGGGCCAGAGGGGCGGGGAGCGCGCGCAGCAGGGCCAGAGCGGGCATGGGCAGCAGCAGCAGCAGCAGCCACAGCGTGCTGAGGTAAAGGGCAGTGATTGGACTGGCGAGGGGAGAGAGCGGGGGAGGCAGCAGCCGGGCTGGGGGGGAGTGAGGGAGCAGCAGAGCTGGAGGGCTCAGAGAGCGACAGAGGAGGAGGGGGGGCAGACGGGGGGGGAGGGGGGGCAGATGGAGGTGGGGGGGGCATGCGCATGGGCGGGGCAGCAGCAGGGGGGCCGCTTCTTGTGGGCGAGGAGGTGAGGTGTGAGAATAGTTGAGAATAGTTGAGAATAGTTGAGAATAGTTGAATAGTTGAGAATAGTTGAGAATAGTTGAATAGTTGAATAGTTGAGAATAGTTGAGAATAGTTGAGAAGTTGAGAATAGTTGAGAATAGTTGAGAACAGTAGAAAGTGCCTGAATCGTCCAGAAATATTATATGAGAAGAGGGGAAGTCAGAAAATAACCGTGTATAAGTCCTTCAAAGAGAACACACAGAAGCGCAAGAACAACTGCCAGCTCAAGCACGAAATCAGGACCAAAGTGAAGACCAGGACCCTGCAGTTAACCTGGAACAAGCATTTAGGAGTGCTGTATCTAGGAGGGCATCTTCTGACTCTGAGGCAGCACTGAGGGCACCTAGTACGCTGCCCGCAACCTGCTTGCATAATAGCCCGTTGGCGAGTGAAGGACGGGTCGACATGGTGCAAATTCCACCTCCGCCTGGATTTCATGGTGACTCACCATGGACTCGGAGTCAAGGAAAGATAACCTGCAAGGATTCCTACAAGACCTGGATGCTTGGTACTTCAGCGCAAAGAGTACCAGCAACCTGACCCTAGGCAAGTTGTTTGAGCTCATAGCTAGGAGGGCTTTTCCCTTTGGATCTTCAGCCCTGGCCTGGTTTAAGACAAGCAGGGATGACATTTTGGCACGGGCCACTCAGGCTGAGCAGGAGGGGGGTGAGGATGCCTTTCTTACCCACTTGATGCATGCCCTGAAGCAAGAGTATCATCACATCAGGGGTGACCCTGAGCAGCAGCTCTACAGCATGCATTCATCTATATGGAGCTGAAGTCAGGTGAGGATGCAATGGGCTTTGCACTCCGCTTTCAGCGGCTAGCTTTGGAAGCGGAGGTAAGGGATGACAAGGCTGCGCGGCGGCTTGTGAAAGCGGTGAGGAAGCATGCGCCAAAGCTATCCAACCAGCTGGAAGCTCTGCAGATGCAAGGCAACAGCACCTTGGATGCTGCAGTGAAATTTGCTAACACGTACAGCAAACACGAGGCCCGCATGGGGCAGGATGGCCCATTAAGTGCTATAGGTGCGTCAGCTTCCCCTCATCAGGAACGTGCATCCAAAGTTGTGCAAGTAGATCGTGCATGTCCTATTGCTGGACACACTGGGCATTCAATGCATGAGTGCCGAGCGCTACAGAAGCACGTTGCCCAGCTCGGCCAGCACAAGCTGCAACGCAGGCCACCTGCACACCTGCACGTCACACAATCTGCACCAGATCATGTGATGCAAGAAATGCGTGCCTTGAGGGAGCAGTTGGATCACCTGCAAGTGCATGCTACGCAAGCTCCTGCACCCAAATACTCGCACTATGGTAACTTGCACAGTAGACAGGATGTGCGCCCGCAGCCGCATCACACAAGACAGTAGGCCACTGCATTTGCACCGTCGCAGGCACACGTGTACAACACGCAACTGCCGCTACAGAGCCCAGCACGGGCAATTTATCCTCCGCCACGCGCAGGTCATGCAGGTCATACAGGTCATGCAGATCATGCAGGCCCAGGTAATGCGGGGCCAGCCATCAATCGCCCTGCTTGCCCTGAATGTGGTCGCAACCATCCCTCCTATGCAATATGCTACGGTCGCAATTGCGAGCATTTTCCGCACGCTACAGGGCAGACCAACCGCCAGGTGGCTCCACAAGCACATGTCACCACAACGCATGTGCCAGAGTTTGCATCCAATGCAGACCTGCACTGGCCTCCGCCGATGAGCATGATGACAGTGGGAATTGGTAGTGCACACGTGAGCGCTGCAGGTGAAGAGGCACTTGTGTCTGCAGCCGCGCCTGTGCCCTTTGAAGCATCAAGCTCAGGTGCGGACTTGGGTGCGAGGAGCAGGGGGGTCCAGCAACCTGATCACAGGCCTGAGCTAGGGAGCGCTCCAATGCACGTCGGAAAAGTTGTAACTGTTGATTACGGCTTGAATCAACCAGAATCAACCAGAAAAAAGCCGGTTGAAACAGCCCGGGCCTCGTGTAGAAAATGGTTGATTCAACTACGGTTGATTCCTCATTGATTCAATGGGAAAAATGGTTGATTCAACTACAGTTGATTTCCTCTTGAAACAACTGCTGATCAACTGTGGTTGATTCTGGTTGATTCAACTGCTGATCAATTAGGATGATTGATTCAACCATAGTTAATTCCGCTCGGGCCTCGAATTGGATTTGGTTGATTCAACCGTGGTTGATTTGCTCTTGAATCAAGTGGTGCTCAAGACTGGTTGTTTTCTGGTTGAAACAACTAGCTTTCAATCCAGTTGGTTGATTCAATGCCGTTGATTCCACCCGGGCCTCGAGTTGGATTTGGTTGATTCAACCGTGGTTGATTTGCTCTTGAATCAAGTGGTGTTCAAGAGTGGTTGTTTCCTGGTTGAAACAACTAGCTTTCAATCAAGTTGGTTGATTCAATGCAGTTGATTCCACCCGGGCCTCGAGTTGGATTTGGTTGATTCAACCGTGGTTGATTTGCTCTTGAATCAAGTGGTGCTCAAGACTGGTGGTTTTTCCTGTTAAAACAAGTGGCTACCAAGTGCTTGCATATCAAGCATGTAATAGCCAAATAGGCGTAAGCAATAGAAGTCAAACGATTAGAATCCAGCCTTACAAGATGACATAGCAAGCCCTACATGTTGCCCAACAGAGGTGCATGGCATACAGGGCCACGCCATGCCAAAGTTGCATGCATGCAAGAAAGACCCAGTCTAAAGTACAATGCTTTGGGTTAGGAATCCAGGCACGTCCATGCCCATCAATCTTAAATGCATGTCTGACAGTTAAATGTTACAACATGCGATGTTTTGAGGTACTGATCTGCAAGGAGCATGCAGCACGCCAAACTCAGCCGAAGACTAGTGCGCAGCTCAATACACGGTGCAATGCCTACAGCAACCTTTCAATCACTCTCAATTCATATGAGCATCCAAGTCAAGGAATTCAGCTGTAGCATTTTTCCCTTCCACTCTCACAAATTTCACTTCCTTCAGATGCAGCCACCTCAGCTTCATGCTGCTCCATCATTTCCCTCTATTAAGGCTCCGCTGTTGGCCTCACTGCTTCTCTTGAAGGGGTCGATGAGATGCATTTTAACCTGCATTCACAGAGACAAGAAAGAGAGGGCAGAGCATCAAGGTTAGTTCTTTGTTACCTTCCTATGTGCACCTTATAAATCAGCTTTTCTCTCTCACGTAATGCACAAGCAATGAATACTGCTGCCTTGAAAGAAGCCAAATGATACGCTGTCCCTGCAATAGCAAGTGCAAGACCTCACATACAAAACCATGAAGTTGAAATCAAGGCAACATGTTCCTTTATTTAAACAACCCAATGCCGCCTTAGTACGCATACCTACTCTGTCCCAAGGCCCTCTTCCCATCTTTACATCTAAGCCATGACGCAATCCCAAACACAAATAAAGACATGGCAGTTTGCTCCACTTGAACTCACCACCAATCCGTGGAAGCCAGCACCTTGAAAGTTAAGACCAGCATGTCAATGACCTGGATTGCCTGCAAGTTGACCTGCCCGCCGAAGGTCTGTGCCACATAAAGCAGAAACGGCAGGTTGTCGAATGGATCTTTGACCCTGAGGAATGCGGCTGATAGGTAGGCCTCCCACTGCGAGCAAGGAGGCAGGTGTGGACGGGTAGGGTCAGCGGGCAGTATGAAAGGCTTTCATTCACACATGTACACAGATATGCAAGTGAAAATGACGATTCTTTATCAAGTGCCATGATTGCGCAAAGCACGCCTGCCACTTGAATGTTAAGTAGCATCAGCTCTAATGACTTGTGCAACTCAATGAGTTGCTCGACCAACGCACTGAATACCTTCGTAGGCAGTAAAGAGAGGGGGCACTTGATAAGAGAGTAGGGCAGCATATAAAAGATGAGGAGGGCATTCATGTCATGTGCCACAAATACCACCAACACAACCATGCCTCACACACACTCACTCTCGCATGCATGCACTAAGTATCACCTCTTTCACACCTGATACAAGGAACAAATGTGCACTGAGGAATGTAGTGGCTACTCTAAGTGAAGGAAAGCAGGCTGCACTCACTCCGGAGACCGTATAGCTGCCCTAGCACCTAGTGCGTAACAAAATATGCACAACATGCAAAGTAAAACCATGGAAGCACATCTAGCTCAAGCACACAAACTTACTTACCACAAAAGTGGACTTCTGTCCAAGTCGCTCCCCTCTCCTCAGCCTCCACAGCTGCCAAGACCACCAACCATCAACCAACCACTGTGGACGATATGGTAAGCCCTGATTGTGCCTCAATAGTTTTTGAGATGGCTAGCCCCACAATCTTCTGCAACGCGCACAAAGGTGTTTTTGCTTAGCAAAGCAGGAGGGTGAAATAAGCATAACTTTTGGCACTCACGTGTCAACCCACATAAAAATTATATATTCCTAATCCTGAGACTCAGAGGAGTCGATTGGTATATGTATGGGCCCATTCGGCGAGGGTGGAGAGGGGGAGGGGGGGGTAGAGGGGATTCTGACTTTTTGGGACCCCCCCCAGAATTTTCTGAGGCATGTCCTTAGAACTTTAAATACGGATTCCTCAGCTCGAGAACTGTCGATTGGCACCCTCTTAGAGACATTCGGTTGAAATGGGGGTTCATTAGGGCTGCTCAAAGTTTAACCAATGGACTGAGTTCTAGCATCACCAGCAGGAGCAGCTGCAGAATCAGAGCCCATGGATGCAGAGGATGTGCACACATGGAGTGCCCAGCTGGGTGCAAGGCGGTGGTGTGGAAGTACGGCTTGGAAGCACACTTTGCAGCCAAGCACCAGCAGCAGCAGCTGGAGCAGAATCAGCCTTTCAAGGGTCCCAAGGAGCAGAAGTACATGCAGCAGAAAGTGGCTAAGGCTGTGCATGCGCCTCGCTAGTTAGGAACGAGCAGCTTAGGTGTCTGTGCAAACATGCGTGCAGATGCTCAAATTATGTTTTCTGCTTATAGCGTCTCACAGGCTCATTTATTTTATTTCCTGAAGATGCAGGTAGATGCATAATTTAAAAAGGAGCAGATTGGTACCCTTTTTATTACAAGGGGGGCAGTATTGGATGGCCGGGGGGGGGGGGGGCCTTTTGGGCCTCCCACCCAGAATTTTGACGTTGTGTCCACTATTTTTTTTTACCCTCCTGGCAAAGCCACATTAAAATCCATCATGTATTCAACAACATGCAAAAAGCGGTTGCCTTCCCATTCAATCATGTGTACACCTTTCAATCTCTGAATGCTTTCCATGCCTCCAATGAACACTGTGGATGGATTAATCAAAATGATGCTTCGTGGAACACTCAGCGAGGTGCAGGTAAGAATGGCCACACTGTTCCTCGAGCATTCATGCCACATGCGCGCGTACTCCTGCAAGATACTTCTGACACACAAAAGCACAGCAATCTTTACTAACTCAGCCTGGGCCTGGCAATCGATCATCATGCCCTAGGCATCCAAAAATCCAGAAGATACATCAGAACGTAATGTCCTCCAATGTTCACAGCGGGAGATGACTGCCCATCATACATTCCCTAGCACTATGTTCCAGGCACTTACCGCTGCACATTCCCCGTAAAGCACAGAGACAGAGGATTGTGCCGGTGTCAGGGGTCACTGCCTGCCCAGTTGATGCCACCTCCCGACCTTCTGTGTGATGGCATTAAGCCAGCTGTGGATGTGGGTTGTTCATTGGTGGTTGTGTTGAGCCCCTGAAGGCACACAGTACAGCCAAAGACATGTTAAGACAAATCCATGGAGTTGTGATTCGGCTGGTAAAGCATGGGCTCAACATCAGGGGAGCTGGAACACCTAGACCTGCGGGACACCTCATCACTTCATGGCAAGGACGACTTGTGTGGGATGCTGCCCGTACTCCTCATCCTCGCCTCCATTTCCTTCATGCTGCCCAGGGATGGGGCACTGCGACAGACATCCCGAGTCAATCCCCCTGCCCCAGCAAGCCTGCTCCAACCCTGTGCCATCACACCTCATGCCCTGTGCTCCAACCTATTACACAAGACCATACGTGCCAGGATTAAGGCAGCCCTGAGGCTGTGGGTGATGCAGAACGCCCATGCAGGCTGGTCAAACAACCCACCTTTGCGCGTTCATTCCCTCCTCGGCCGCTCCCCCAGCGGGACCTTCAAGCGATAGAAATATCTCCTGCAGGCACCCGGCTCACACAAAGGAGGAGGGATGACCAGGGCGGGGGGATAGGAGCCCTGGCATGTCGTGACGATGCCCGGGCCCAGCGCTTGATAATTGTGGCCTATTTTTTGGGTACCCATCGCCGAATAAATGTTATATGTACAACAGCGGTTGCCGTGTAACGAAAGACCTGCAACAGAAATGTCTCGCGACGACCTTTTTTTAGACCTGCAGACCCAATTATACTTTGAAATGAGCTTCTTAATGAATTTACAGGATCAACATGCCCAACCTATATGCGAGGGGAAAAGTCAGTTCTATGAGCTGGTCGCTAGCTAGGAGGCTGAAGGTATGGCATAATATTTTTCTGTTTTATTCAACCCAAATGTTCTCCATAAGAGCCTTCATTATGCCTTTTGCCTTATGCGCTGTGCATTCCCTCTTTCCTGTTCAGGCTTTGGTCACAGATTTTCAGAAACTTGGAACAAAAACTGCCAACCTATGCTTTATTGATTGTATGCTGAGTTGAAATTACATAATGAGTGTAAGAAACCTTATTATAACGAGCACATGAATAGATGTAGTGTCATGCTGAATCACCGTTACTGCACTTCTGTTGTTCTCAAAGCAGGTAATACAGCAGATCCGTCCCCATTGAGGTTTGGCTCCGTTTCTGTTATCCCTGGCCTTGTGCCAGGGGTACCTTGTCTCTGATGTAACCCTAACCTGGTGAAGCTGGTCCAAACGCTGTGTCTGCCCCAGACATTCTCTACGTGCTGCAGCCGAGCCAGCACTGTTCAGCAAGACCAAGAGCAGCTTAGCAGCAATAAGAAGAAGAGCTAAGCCGGTGCACTCGCAACTCCAGCCAACAGCACGAGTGTACCCGTCCTTTGTTGCATGGTTATAGGCAACCCTGGACGTTAAACCAACTCATGGCGCCACCACGGGGAACGCACTCGAGAACCGTCTGTGCCAAGCACAGGCGTATTCTGCGCAGCGGGGGACCGAGCTATCAGCGTTTGGGGTTACATCAGCGGATGGGCGCGTGTCGGCGTGTGTCCTTAGAGGCCATCGGACTTTGGCCCTGGATATGTCTGAGCACAGACACGGATTCTGAAACACGGACTGAAGGTTAGAAGGCTGGGGGGACGCTTGCACTGCCCTACATGCCTGGTGGGTGACAGCAGCACTGGATGCAGGGGGGAAGCTACTCTTATGCTTGAGCATCACACAGCCAGGAGCATATGTGTTTGTATGTGTGTGGGGAATGTGGAGCCTTTGAAGGCATAACTTGTGAGCTGTGGCCAGATACATTGCCTTAGATGCATGATGGATTGTGCGCATTACTGAAGCCTGATTGTTTTTGGAAGCATTGAGCAGAGAGAGAACAGAGCTATAGGAGCACGAGAGTGTGCTGCCTTGATCATGCTGCTCCTGGGAAGAGCATGCCCTAGGGAGCGGCCGTGATTGTGGGCGTTCGTAAGAGGCTTCAGAACTGTCGTGCGAACTTGAGTTGTTATTTGAAGGCTGTGTGTTGAACCATTGGTCATGGGTTAGGGCTCAGGATGTGTCTATGTGAACATGCCACGCTCCTGGCAAAAACATTGCCATGTTTTAATGTTGCATCAGAGACAAACAATTTTGCACAACCAGCATTTTTCTGTGAGCAGGAGAAACATTAAGCAACATTTCTGCCTTAATGGTCATCAATATTGCTTAATGGGGGGGATGTATTACCTGCTTTGAGAACAACAGAAGTGCAGTAACGGTGATTCAGCATGACAGCTGTCACGTTAAATCGTGGTTATTGCTGAATCACTGCAAAACCTAGAGTGTGAGGTGTGACCTGTATTTAAGTGGGGTTCTTTTATTGGATGCTCTCTCTTATTTAACCTTCTGTTCCACCTTCCATTAAGGTCCCTGGCCTTGTGCCAGGGGTACCAGAAACAGCGCCAAACCTTAATGGAAGGTGGAACAGAAGGTTAAATAAGAGAGGATAGGATAGGATAGGATAGGGTTACATAGCTGTACCTGCCTACAAGGGCAGCTTAAATAAGAGAGAGCATCCAATAAAAGAACCCCACTTAAATACAGGTCACACCTCACACTCTAGGTTTTGCAGTGATTCAGCAATAACCACGATTTAACGTGACAGTAGGACAGGTGTGAAAATACTGATGATGAAACTGTGATAGAAAAGTAGACGTACATACAAGGTATACCTCGTGTGAAAGAAAAGAAAGAAAAGGAAAAACTACGTGTGATTAGACTTTCAAGATAAGACTCTCAAGAGCCTTTTCTTTGTTGGTTTTTAATCATTTTCACTTTTCTGACAATTCCACACGAACAAAAACTGAAGACTGAATAGGACGACCCTTTACTTCTTGGTGTAATACAACTTGCATTTACCACTGCAGTGGTAATTTACGGCTGGTAATTTACATGCCACTGGTGATTTGCAGGCCACTGGCAATTTAAAAACAACTTACCATGATCACTAGTATGTAAAATTTAGTTACTTGGATGATCATTTATGGATGGCCATGATCTATGAATGAAAGGTGGGGAAGGGAAAAGATTGTATAGATACAACTGGCACGCCTAAGTACCAGGGCAGTTGAGCTGCATTAAAGAGGTTCCATGTGTGAAACCAAATCAACCTAAAAAAGTTTGTCAATTAAAAAGGACATTTCACAGAGCCCATCCCAGAAAAAGTGACTCATGATGAGGCTCCACCAAAACGATAGATTCTTATTTGCAATACTTATGAAAAGGCATTGCCCGGGATGCAACAGAAGGTAATCGAAGACCTTATATGGTTGTTACACTTATGAACACTTGCACCAATTGTTTTGCTTAGCCACTGGCTTTTGGCAAAGCAATTGAAATCAGTGGCACTCTTTAAGTGCACCACTACTTGGCAACGTTGCCAAGTCAACTTGTGCCAACTTGCTCCAGACCCTCATTAACACTTTTTGTTCTAAAACTTTGTGGTGGAGGGTACGCATGGCTCTTCGTGTGTCTCCTTTTCCTTTATTGATGTAGGGAGAGTTTTCTCTGCCTATGTAGTGTTTCTTTTCTTTTTTCTTTTCTAACTTGCGAGCTTCCAATTGAACCTACTAGTGGGATGTTGGAGAGCATGCTCAGGGCTTAGGGGTGGGTCTTAAGCTTGCTGGGCAGGGCCTGCCTGACAGTCGTGTCGTAGGTCCCATGGTGGTGGCCAACTTGCTGGAGTAGACTTATGTGCTTGCTCTTTCTCTTGGTCTGTGTGGTGGGGCCCTGCCTTTCAGGACAGTTGACCTTTTCTTAATGCATGCGGCCAGACTTGGCAAGCGTAGTCTTTCTTTCTTTCTTTCTTTCTTTTCTTTCTTTCTACCTACTAGTAAAAAGCTTGTATTAAGATGCTGAAGTGCCTCAACTAGAACTAACTCTAATTGTACTGCTGTACCTCTATAGTATAAGTCACGTTCAGCATAAGTCACATTCAAGCTGTTTCTCCTCTTGAAGGAGGCATGTATGCATGTCGCCTGTCCTGCTTGCCATGGAACACTGTTTCCCAATACACCTCGATCAATACACATGAGAGCTGCCTAGAGTTTGGTGGCAAGCCATGACGATTGAGAAGAGTAGCTTCCTAGGGGCTCTAGAGGCAAGATCAACAAAAAAAATGGTTGAAGCACCCATTGATTCCTTGAAGAATCAACCAGCCTCTTGATTCAACCATTTTCTGGTTGATGCTGGTTGATTCAACCAAAATGGTTGATTCAAGCAGGAATCAACCAGACCTCATTGGCTCAATCCGGTTGAATCAACCTATAAAAGTTTGTCAATCAGAAAGGACATCGTCACAGAGCTCATCTCGTAAAAAGTGACTCATGATGAGGCTCCACCAAAATGATAGATTCTTATTGTAATACTTATGAAAAGGCGTTGCCCGGGATGCAACAGAAGGTAATCGAAGACCTTACATGGTTGTTACACTTATAAACACTTGCACCAATTGGTTTGCTTAGCCACTGGCTTTTGGCAAAGCAATTGAAATCAGTGGCACTCTTGAAGTGGCACCACTACTTGGCAACGTTGCCAAGTTAACTTGTGCTAACTTGCAAGCTTCCAATTGGGAGTTGAACCTACTAGCAAAAAGATCTTAAGATGCCGAAGAACCTCAACTAGAACTAACTCTAGTTGTACTGATGTACCTCTAGTATAAGTCACACTCAGGATAAGTCACATTCAAGTTGTTTCTCCTCTTGAAGGACTCCTTGGAGGCATGTCTAAATGTCACCTGTCCTGCTTGCCATATGGCATGCATGGAACACTGTTTCCCAATACTCCTCGAGCAATACACATGAGAGCTGCCTAGAGATTGGTGGCAAGCCATTACGCTTGAGTAGAAAAGCTTCCTAGGGGCTCTAAGGCAAAATCAACGAAAATGGTTGAAACACCCATTGATTCATTGAGGAATCAACCAGCCTCTTGATTCAACCATTTCCTGGTTGATACTGGTTGATTCAACCAAAATGGTTGATTCAAGCAGGAATCAACCAGACCCCATTGATTCAATCCGGTTGAATCAACAGTTACAACTTTTCCGACGCAGCCCGCTGCAAACGCAACTGTGACATTGCCCATAGGAGAATTAGATGAGGATGCATTGCTGCGCCTACGCAGGAATAACCCAAGGCCTCTATTACAGTGCCCCTGAGTAGCAAGACAGCTGCAGGTTTGCTAGCCCGCACTCCAATCCTAGAGGATGATGCGCGTCCAATGAGTGTTGTCTCCCTCATGCCCTCTACAACAAGCCAAGCTGAACCGCAGGTGCAATATCCTCAGAGCCCCGGTGAAGCTGAACGCGATGCGTACCTAGCTGAAACAGCCAGCCAATACCGCCTCAAGGAGGGCTTCAACAATAACTATAAAGGGGAGTACAAGGCTGGGTTCAGTAAGGTGCTGCATGATACCTATTCGGAGGTAGGTCTACTATCACAAGGTTATGCAGACGCTCAAGGCATCAAATACCATGCTTGCAATCTGCAAATTGCCACATCCTTTTGTGGCACAGGTTCGGTGGTTGGAATAGTTGAAGCCCCATTATTTGCCGTGCTCAACAAAGACAGCAGTGTTGAGTGCAAGACATTCAGCTCTGTGGCCACCAAGTTCTTAGTGGTAAAAGACGTGGACCACATGTATGATGTGCTCATCTCAACGCGCTGTGCTAGGGATTCGGGTACCTATGCAGACCCTGTCACATGCATGCTTCATTACCGCCCGTATTTGCTCAAAGGAGACCTGAAAACCATGGCATCTGTACCTCTCATCGCAACTTCAGCAAGATCATGGAAACAATTGATGGCAGCAGGGTTTTTGGTGTGTGGGGTCACAGCATGTGCATCCATTCACACTGAGCACCAGCCACACGAGGCAGGTAACAATGGGAGCAAGCCATCACAGGCACATACATCGGCTAAGCCCCCACAGTCTGCGGCCGCTGGTCAAACGCAGGGCACACACAGCGCCTCTCAGCAACCAACCACCAGCACCAACAAGAGAAAAGGGGCTCGATACCTCTGAGCGCCAGATCTGTCGTCACGCTCGCAAGCCAGGAAACACGCTCTCCACCCTCCGTATGACGCGTGCACCAGCCCTGCACCCATGTTGCGCATCAGCCATTTGAACTGGGTGAGTCTGCTGCTCTTATTATTTCTTGGGGGTGGAGTGCAAGACATGAGTGGCATGAGGCTGCAACCGCTGCCACAGAGGGGACGGCATCAGAATGATAAACTTCCTTCCTTCTTGTCAAACGCTGTGTCAAACTTTGCGACAGGGTGAACATGGCATTCAATGCCTCTGCTCCGCAACTGCAACCTTTACCAGTGCAGGGTATATTTTACCGCTGGGGGGTAGACTTAGCCGGTCCTTTCAACTCCATGTCCCAATCAGGCTACAAGTTCGTGATGATTTTGGTGGAGCATTCCACCAAATTTGTGGATGCCGTACCTATTCCAGATAAGTCGGCTGTTACAACTGCCCAATTCTTTCTGGAACGAGTGTTGTGTTGCTTTGGCAATTGTGTAGAAGTGGTCACTGATGGAGGCACAGAATTTGCAGGAGAGTTTGATGAGCTGCTACAGAAGAACATGATTGACCACAGGGTTACTGCATCAAACCATCCGCAAGCTGATGGGTTAGCAGAAAGAGCTGTGCAAACTGTTAAGAGAGCCTTGCGCAAAGTCTGTGAGGCAAGCGCAACACCATCCCTGTGGGACAAATTATTGCCATGGATCCTGCTTGGTTATAACTGCAGCACACAGACATGCACCAAGATGTCTCCATATTATATGCTTTATGCTAGAAGCTCTGTGATACCTCCAGCACACGTGCATGGATTTTCAGAGGATTTGGAAATGCAGGATGTGCAGAATGCATCTCGCAGTGTCATGGCTAGAGCGCAACTAGCGCAGAAGATAGGGATTATATCAGGCGAGAATTTAAAAATTGCCCACCACCGCGACACTTTGAGATATGCTACCATTATGAGTGGGGGGTATTTACCGTCTATCAGGCAATTTGATGTTGGAGACTTCGTTTACCTGAAGCATAGAGTGCTAGATAGTACGTTGCAGATACCTGCCAAGAGGGGCACTTATAGGGTAAAGAAAGTGAACCCAAATGGTGCTGTGCTTCTGCAAGGGAAATGTGGGAGCACGTTAACAAATAATGTGTGTAATTTAGCACCATGCCACCTGCCAGGTATCGATCCTACCTTAGATCCCTCATTTTGCCAGGCCTGATAAAAACTTGGCATGTGAGGTTTGTTCTTTTATGGACGAGGAGGAGAAAATGCTTCTGTGTGATGGGTGTGGAACTGGATGGCACACCATGTGCTTACAGCCACCACTTGCAACGATTCCCAAGGATGAATGGCTATGTCCAAGATGTGTGCATGATGGGGTATCAATCCCTGATCTGCGGTTGACTTGAGCACGCACACAACCTGAACCAGGCCCTATACTAAGAGGGAAGCATGTGCCCCTGTTCCGAGATGCTGCATCCCGCAGGAGGCAACAGGAGCTGAAGGCCTTTGAAGGCCGCACCATTGCCTACAAGGAGCGGCGAGGAGGCCAAACCATGGCCAAGCTGGGCATTGTCAGCTATCTGGGAGCTAGCAGTGGCATGAAGTATTTTGAGGCCAAGTTTGAGGATGGCAGCCATGCACATTTCAGTCCAGCAGAAGTGCGTAATAGACTAATGCCAGTATGAACTTGAGCACGCGTCACGGTGGCATTGTGAATGGCTGGCGGTGTGTCCTGCACCGGGTTTAAGGCAAGTTAGAAGGGCACCATACGGATGGCTATTGCTAGCCATATATACCCGTTACACCGGCACTGCCAGAGCGTCTTGTCTGTTGGCGCACCATTCACGAGCAGATCACAGAGGTGGGGCCTGAAGCTTCAGGCTAGGTGGGCGTCTTTTAGTCAGGTTTTGCGCCCATCGTCCATCTCTCTGCTCTTTGCAGTTCTGTCAATTGGCTGCATGCAGACCTTAATGTTGAGGCTGCCTTGGCTGCATGGTTTGGATTTTTCTTTTATTGTCCTTGATCCTTGCGGATCTTGGAATTGTTAACGGGGTTTTGGGGTTTCCTTTCACTTATGATTCTTGCCTGCGTTGCGCATGCGCTTCTCTTCAAGGTTTGACAAGTATCAGGGGGGTAGTGATATGCCTAATTGAAACAATAAGACGTGAATGACGCTGATCTTGCATGACATAATGTATCCGACTTGAGTCGTGCTCAATAGAATGAAATGACGAACGTCCTCACTGCAAAGCACAAAATAGCTCAAATCTTGCAATTACATAAATCACAGTGACCATTCACACCGTGACCACTGGTGACCAGTCTGCCAAGGCGCTCTCTTTACTCCCATGGTGTGGGTCCTCAGCCTAAAACGAGAAATGCTTTGCTGCACATGGCCTCCCAAATCAAGTTAAGACATATAGGGGCCTTGAAAATAAAAATACTCATCACAACACCGGTGCCCTGGAGCAGCGTGCTGCCAGAAACCCACCCGATCCAAAATAAAAGAAAAGAAAGAAAAATCTACACAGGCCAAAGGCCGCATGCATTACGGAAAGGTCCCTTAACTAGCAGGCTAGAAAGGGCCTCACCAAGGGTCCCTCAAAACTACACTAACTACAGCTAGCCTTGGAGAGGGAACAAACAGAACTAATGAGGATTGGGCGGGTTGTCAGCAGTGCCTTGAGACGCCCGGACTCTTTTTCTCCTGGTATCCAACTCCGCGCGCTCAGTGACCCCCCCCCCTGAAGCCCCCTGTAAGCAAAGAGCATGTCTGGTGTTAATGATAGTGGTTAATCTTTGCAGGGCATGGCAGCTCAATTTGAAAGCTAGGGATTTAGCTTTATGCTTGGTTAGGCCTAAATTGACAAGAGGTTTGATTGTGTACTCATTGTAAATGGAGCCAGCCACACCAATCAGGATGATGTGTAGAGTCACGTTGTTGTTCCTGTTTGGATTCCTTGAGCTGCGGGTTCTAAGTCTGGCTATAGTGTGAGCATGTTGAGTTGCTGCAGTTTCCAGAGTAACGGAGGGGTTGGTGTCTGGACAAAATTTCAGTTCAACAAGGTGGACGTCTCTGTCTTGAGGACAGATCTTAGAAGGATCAAGGTGAGCTTGTCTGCCTGGGATAAAGCGCACAAAGAGAGCATCAGGGCGGTTTTGGTGATGGGCAGAGGAGCCAGTACCATTAGGGAAAACCCAGTCTGGAATAGCTCGTGAAATGTACCCGATCCACATGAATTTCCCTCTCATCTTCTGATGAGGGAGACTCACGGCTCTTTGAGCCAATGTGTCTCTCTTTCCTTACTTGATGTAGGGAGAGTTTTCTCTGCCTACGTAGCTTTTTCTTTTTTCTCTTTCTAGGGGCCTTGTGAGGCACAGCCTCAGCACTGACAGGATTCACAGGAGAAGCAAACCAATGATGGTAAGAAAAAAAAGAAAACTACGTAGGCAGAGGAAACTCTCCCTACATCAATTAAGGAAAAGGAGACATATTGGCTCAGAAGAGCCGTGAGCCGCCTCCACCACAAAGCTACAAAGAAGAAAGCTAATGGGGATCTGGTGGGTCACTGGAAGCACCCGGCTCCAGAACCTGGCTGTGAGAAGCATCATTTTCCATAGCACATCTAGTGGTACCAATGATGATAAGTAGTCCGCTTGTGATTGTGACCCCCTAGGTTCAACGCTGTCCAAACCATTCCAAACCCAACACAGCCACATGTGCAAGTCTACTGCAAACTCCTTAACATTTATCACCGGCCCATTGCTTACAGATTAACTGCACAATGTAGCGAGCCTTTGAATTGCTCGAAAAAAAAACTGTCTAATTGGGTCATCTTGATAAGGCAAGGAGTTCAACGCTATATCCGCCTACAAGGGCAGCCGAGCGCAAACATCGAGGCCTGTAACAAGACCTGGCTTAAGAATGCTCGACTTGCAGAACTTGGACTGAAGAGAAAAGACAAAAAAATCATGTTTATTGCGTCCAGGTGTTTGATGGAGTGGCACAAGTTAGATTATGCTCACAGGCTTCAAAGTTGTTGGATCAGATATAAATGCTCAGAACATTTGATGAACAATGAACTGCTGCGTGAGCCATCTTGGCAATCAGGCAGTGCAAATATGCTTGAGAGCCTCTGAACTCTGGTTGAAAAGAAAAGAAACCGTGCAGGCAGTGAAAAATGCTTCCTACCGTAGGAAGGAACTTAATGTGACAGTGAGGAAAAAAGGATAACTAGGTCCAAGGAACCGTCTAACCCAAATAGACCACTTCCCCCTCACATCGGGTACTCCGCTGTATACGAGGTAAAGAAGAGGCAAGGAGCAGCTCAACTCCAGCCAGGCAACTTCATGAATTGAACATCCAAAAACATCCAAAACTTCGCCATATTCACTTGATAGAAATCAATCCCCTACTCAGAACCCCTACCCAGAACTCCTCACTGCTTACCCACACCTTTGCTATAAGCTTGGGACCATTCCAAAAAGCAGACTTATCTATGATGAACCCCAATCCTGGGCCAGCCAGGAAACTGTCCTCCCCCAGCATACCTGGGATTTGCAAATTATTGCAGTCTGGAATACGGCTGCAAGAGTTCACTTGAACAATCAAAACCATACCTGGCTTCAGGACCTAGAAATCTCAGAGGCCAAATGGATTATCAGTGGCGTTAGTAACTACCCCATCCAGAATACAAGACAAGAGTGACGTGATATATATAGTGAAATGTGAAAAACTCCCCTTAGGCATGAAACAGGGATCCAAGGGCCCCAAAAGATCCGTCTAAGACATTACCGTCAAAGCTCCTTGTCAGTCCCATCCCAACCTCCAGCTTAGATTTGCAAATTGGGGGTCTTAGGCCTACACAGACGGCAGTTACCAGGTCCAGAACAGCAAGACAGAAATAGGGGCCGCCGGCAGGTGTGTACCATCCTATGAGTGACTCACAAAATCTAGTTGATGTCATGATGAGAGTCTGCTGCAATGAAAGTGTGCCGCAAGTTAGTTGAGTTAGTTGAGTTAGCTGAGTTAGTTGGACAGTTGATATTTGTACCTGTGATTGAGCAGCTATGGCTGCGTTTAGAGAACGTTAGTTTGCACTCATAATAGCGCCATCCTTACTCTTGTTGTTTCCCATTAGCCATCTTGTAAGAAGCTAGACTAGCAGCAATAATCCACTGAGCCCGTGGACCATGTCAGGCTAGAAAGCCCCAAGCCCTAGGAGGAGGAGAACAGCAGCAACTTCCAGTTAAGCGTGTGTGCCTAGCATTAGTGCGCGCAGCGCGGTCTAGCCAGAGTAAAAAGCCACAAAGACTTGAGTTAATGAGGGTCGTGCCGACTCTCCAGAACTTGCACAAGAGATCCTGTTTGCTAAGCCCTGGGTGACCCAGTGAACCTATTAAGTGCTGTACGCCACAGCATCAATATTTTCCTTCTCTAAACACCGCCGCAGCTGCTCAATCACAGGTATCAATATCAACTGTCCAACTAACTCAACTAACTTGCGTCACACTCTCGTTGCAGCAGACTCTCGTCATGACAGCTGTCAGGCTGAGAAAGTGACGCAGCCATTATAGTGTCTTCACATCCCATGACCAGACCCCCTTTCACAAGCATGAAAGTCCTGGAGTGCGCAGTGATACCCAAGAATGGGGTGTGAAGACAACACCAAAAAGGTAAAACTAAGACCATGGGCGTAAGAAAGCAAAGATAATTTTGGCTGGCAAAAGAAAATGAGATGCAAGTTCTGCTCCACCCCCCTTCCACAAGATGAAAGACAGAAAGCACTGGTCAACTGAGTTCACTGAGTTGCGCTCAAGTCCACACCAACCAAAACAACATCGACTAGTAGGACAAACATTAATCACATCCATACACACACAAAAACACACACACACACACATCTGCTGAACGTCCATCCCCCTGCCGCATCCACAGCACACGCAAGATTCGGGCCAAGGTTGAGCACACAGACACACACATACACTCGCACATGGACACATAGGCACAAATAAGCAAGGCAAACAAGGAAACAGAACTCATCCACCGCGCTAGAAGGCAAGTGGGCATCCACCGCGCCCGAAGGCCGGTGGGGCGGATCGCATGCACATGCTTATGCAACAGCAAAGCAGGATGCAACATCTTACAAGCAATCTAACTCCTTCTCTCATTCCCGGCTAAAGAGACCAGTGTGCCAGCGGGCATCAGCCGGCGCTTCACTTCAGTGGCACTGAGCTGCTGGAAACTGCCATCCTCAAAGTTTGCCTCATAGCACTTGAGGCCTGCTGATGGGCCCAGGTAACTAACACGCGCCAACTTGGTGGCGCCCTTCTTGGCCCGCATGGCGATCACGCGCCCGTCATAGGCCGCTTGCTCTTGGCTCCTCCTTGTTGCAGCGTCTTTGAACAGGGCAGGAGGCACAAGTGCTTGCACAGGTACAGCGTTAGTTTGTGAAGTGCGCAAGAGAGCAACATCCTCTAAGGTCACCCCGTCTTTGATACAGCGGGGGCACAGCCAATCACCTTTGGGCAAGCTAGCAAGTGGCGGATCAAAGCATGTAGTCTGCCATCCTGTTCCACATGCATCGCACAACAACATCTTCTCTTCTTCGTCTACAAACCTGCAAACTTCACAAGCCAGGGAAGCTTCTGGTCTGCTAAGGGTTACATCAATTGTGGGGTCTGTACAAGGCAGGTGGCAAGGTGCACAGTTTACCACATTGTTTACTATAGTGCCTCCACACTTTCCCTGCAAAATTACATTGCTATTACTCCGCACATCCTTCACGCGGAAAATCTCGCGTCTAGCGCTCATTTGCAGGGCACCGTCCAGGTTCCTGCGCTTCACATAAACAAAGTCACTAGGCTGGAAATTTCTTAACATGGGCAAGTAACCTCCGCCTCTTATGGTGGCGTACCTCAGTTTGTCCCTGTGCTGAGCAATAAGCAGGTTGTTGCCGGCGATTATGCTGGCCTCTTGTGCAATTTTGCCTCTTTCAATCATAATTTTGACAGCCAGGTCAGGATTATCCAAGTCTAAGGGTGTATCAAACGGTTCCTTCTGGGCGGCAGGTATGATAGGCATGCATGCAAATAGCAAGTGGTAAGGATAATATTTGGTTGAAGCCTGCACAGAGCAATTGTAACCGAATACAATCCAAGGCACGGCAGCATCCCAAGTTTCAGGTTGTTGGCTACTCTCACAATATTTCTTGAGGGAGCGCTTACTGGTTTGCACAGAGCGTTCTGCTAACCCATCAGCTTGTGGGCGATTAGGGGACGTGTTTCCATGATCAATATGTTGCTGCCTTAGCAGATCAGCAAACTCACCAGCAAATTCGGTCCCCACATCAGTGATGACCTCTGCGCAACTGCCAAATTTGCTTAGTATGTGCTCAGTAAACACATTAGCCGTGGTGGCAGCTGTCTTATCAGGGATTGGTACCACTATCACATATTTGTTGAAATGTTCAATGGCAACAAAAATAGATTTATTACCAATGATGCCCATACCCTTGATCAATTTAAAAAATTAGGGATTGACTCACAAAGATCTGAAACACTTGCAAGAAAACTCCATGCCCATTCTGTACAATTTGCGCACAAACTTACCTCTACCAGACGTGCCATAGAAAATAAAAGCACTCATCATAACACTGGTGCCCTGGAGCAGCGTGCTGCCAGAAACCCACCTGACCCACACTAACTCCCCTCTCATCTTCTGGTAAGGGAGACTCACGGCTCTTTGAGCCAATGTGTCTCTCTTTCCTTAATTGATGTAGGGAGAGTTTTCTCTGCCTACGTAGTTTTCTTTTTTTCTTTTCTATTACCACTGATTGACGTGGGGTTGAATGGGCCTGCAAGGTCTACCCCCCATCCGTTAATCAGGCCTTCTATGGGTAGTGGCTGTAGCTCACTGGTCATGGGATGTTAAGACACTGTTATGGCTGCATCACTTTCTCAGCCTGACATTGAACCTAATGGCTCTGGTATTACCAATACCATAGGAAGAGCTGAGCTGGCTGCCATTGCTGCTGCGCTCACTCATGATAACACACATATTGCCACAGATAGCCTCAGCTCACTTCACCAACCAGAAAGCAAATCCTGTACCCAGAGAAGCATAGACATGACGTGCAAGGAGATGTTCTGAAGAGGATCTCAAACCTTGCCCAAGCCTCTGAAGATCACATCTTTTTCTACAAGGTCAAGTCCCATGCTGGAATAGCTGGGAATGAATGCGCAGATCAGGTTGATAAATACCAGGCCTCCCTCAAAGATGGTAACATGACTGATACAGGAATCCCTAGCACTGGCCCAGGAGGAAACCCCTTACACAATACAACCTGGCTGGCTCGGGAAGAGACAGATTCTAGGCCATCTCAATCCCACCCTTCTTCTCCTCGTCTAACCTCCCAGACCTTCAAAATGCTCTGAAATCCCGTATGCATTCTCAGCACAACTTGAAGCTGGGCTATGCTGACCGGAAGGCAGGCTACTGCACTTATTACCAGAGCTTGCTACCTCATGTAAACAAAAGCATGTACAATGCCTTTTGGAATATGCCCAGTCTCTCAACTTGAATGATACTCACTGTTCCTGTAGAACTGTTCACAAACATGCACGGAAGCTCCATGCGCGTTCTGTGCAATATCCCTCAACCAGAGGTGCCATAAAATAAAAGAGGATCATTGTGATTCTGCTGCCACGAGGCCGGTTGCTTCCAGAAACCCACCAGACTCGCACTAGCTTCCCTCTTACCCTCTGGTGAGGGAGACTCACGGCTCTTCTGAGCCCATGTGTCTCAGTTCTTTTAATTGATGTCGGGAGTGTTCTCGTGGCTTTCTACTTTTTGTTTTGTTTTGTTTTGTTTCGTCTCATCTTTCGAGGAAAAGGCTGCATGTTTGGCTATATAGCTGCACCTGTCTCAGGGCAAGGACATACCGGTAGCTATGGAAAAATGCTTGTAACCAAAACAGACCGTCTTAGCCTTAAAAAGAAAGAGGAAAGAGAAAGTCCTACAAGCTACTCTGCATAGAATCAACAAGAGAGGCAACCAACCTGGTGTGGTCAGGGTTGGTTGCAACTCTCTCAATTGAGAGGTATAGACTTGCTGTGAGCACGCGAAGGCTTGCAAAATGGCCATTTAAATTGTTCCAAGGTTTTTTCATACAATACGTACGTACGTCTTTACCTGCACGCGAAGAAACAGCCTGCAATCCCCGAATTCGAATCCGAATGAGAATACATGAACGTCCGGCCCGTCTTTAACAATTTTGATAGTAAGTACTCCATATCCTTTTATTCCTTTACATGCAAGCCCTGCCTTCTAAGCTGTTTTCACGTACCAACTTAGCAACTGCCTCTCCTGTGCACAAGGCTTTCAAGTCACGCACTTTCAGAGGTGAGAATGAGTCTTATGTGTAACTTCCGGCTGGTTTGTGGCAGGCCTACCCCTGCATTGACAGCCTGTTTTGCCACTTGTGGTGGTGAGGTGTTGGTGTGTTGTTTCATGAATGTGTCTTACATCAGGCCGTCAGGCATTACGAAACACGTATTTGAGCAGTTTGAGTGCAATGGTCCTGTGCACACACACATCAACAGGCACAAAGAGCGCAGTGGAACACGTGCCGCTTTGTGCGCTTCGCTGCCATGTGTCAGCACATGAGTGTTAAAACTGATGTCCGGATTCACCCACCCTTTCACCTTCCTTTATATTTTCTTAGAGAGATTAGTGTTTCTGCCCTGCAAGCTTACTCCCTGTTGAGTCATTTGTTAGCAAATTGTGAGCCCTTCTTTGTGCGTGCACATCCAACATATTTTTTGTTCCAGCATTGCATGACACATCATGTTTGCCTGAGAGAAGCGCAGGCTGGGCCTTCTTGCTTGGCTTCACTTGCGCTGCAGCCTACACGTGCCGAGCAGCAATGCCAAGAAACTTGGATCCAGATGGCTTTGACCCTGTCAGAGATACAGTGGGCGCAGGCGTATACGGGGGAAAGGTCAAGAAAGATGCAAATGGTAGGCTCCGTGAATGGTGTGCTTTTGCTAGAGATCTGTGCCCACAACAGGCAGTCTGATGGCACACGGCGGTTTGGCACAAGGAAACCCTTTTGTAATTCCTGGGAAAAACAATTTTCTGGTCGCCTTTTGAATGCAGGCGAAGTGATTTGGGGCGAGCAATATGCTTGCCATTGCAAGGGCCCTGGGCCTGTGTACCTTGGCAAAGGTGCTGGACTGACTGATGTGAACCAAGCTGTCTCGGACAATGATGTGCATAGGCTGGAGCAACTCTTAAGTGAGGTGAGTCATTTTTCTCCGGCAGTTCAAGCACACTGAGCAGGTTGGAATCTGTGCCCATCCGGTAGTATGGCTTTTATGCACACTCCACTGCTAATCCAGCCTCCCATGCTCCAGAAAAGAGAACCAATAGTGAGATCTGAGACCTGTTGGGCTGCAGAGGAAAACTTCTGAAGAAGTTTTGATGTAAGAACTTACAGCACCGCGCAAAATGATGCGGCTGGCCCCTAGTGGTGACTGCGCGCTCGCAATGCAGTACCGGTACCTATTTTGAGGATGTGTGATTGCTGAAACTCACCTGTTCCAGGCAGCTTGGGGTGATGAGTGGTCAGGAGCCCCTCTTTCTGCCACCTTAACGGCCCACAACTGGCAACAGCTCCATCCGGCTGTCGTAGGTTGGTTGTGTCATGCATCCGTCTACGCCGCGAAAGGCAGCTAAGGCAAAGCCGTACATGTCTTACATGCACATTACTCCCTCGACTGTAGGCGCCAGAGCGAGCGAGTGAAATATCAACTGGTGGTGCTACGCCCCTCCACTTCTGTGGGATGAGCCGCAGAGGACAGCTGAGTACTGAAACCATCCTAAAGTTCACCAAAAAAGCAGACCTGGAGGCCATAGACACCTGTAGGTGGCTTGAGGCAATTGCTTGCAATCCCTTGTCTTCCCTTCTACCCCTTTGCATTTACCTGTATAATGTGAGCCATGAAGCTTTGTGTTCTTGGGCAGAGGCTCACTATTATTTGCTTGTCTACCAGCCAAGCATCTGACTGTTACAATACAAAGCAAGAGCTGAGGTCTTCATACCTTGCAGAGTGCTTGTTTTGGCTGTTGGTCACTGTCTCTGCTCTTCGAACGTTCTGCAAGCATTGTTTGATGGTCTTATGGCCCTCTCCTTTCCACCAGCTAAATGATCATCATCTAAAACATGCGGCTTTAGGTGGAGGATTACGACCATTGCATAGAATGGCGTCAAACGACCTCGCTATTGGAGCAGAAGCACTACTTAAAGCAGGTGGGTTTCACGTTTACTGTGTTGACAAATGCACAGTACCCAAGATTACTTACTGCCTGAACAAGGTGAATTCCCAAAATGACCCAGGCCAAAGAAGTAGGTTTCAATGATGCATTCAAAGCTTCAAACAACGTGCCTACAATCTACATGGCAACACCATTGTGTGCACCAGAGTTATTTAAAGCTTTCTTCTAGGAACAGGTTTCTGATTACCTGATGCTTGACTCCATCCATGAGGTTTTCATCAACCACAAACACATGAGCTGCCAATGCAAATGTATCTTGAGGCTGCCTGCGGCATCCCAGAGGTCGGTAGGTAGATATGCATGCAGTAAGTGCGCTACGTTCTGGGCATGCAATTGAAGACACATGCAACCTATGATCAACCCTGGTCTCAACCTACAGGGGCAGATCCAAATGGACGTGCAGCTTCTTCACGGGAAACTCCTTTGTCAACGGCGCTTCGTTCTGGAGCAATGGCGGCAGCAAGTGTCATTCAGCGCTATGGGGGAAAGGAAGAATTGTGGAGCTATGAGCAGGCCTGAGATGAGGATGGGAAATTGCAGCTTGACCAGGCGTGAAGGGGAGTAACCTACTAACAGAACTCAATGCTATGAAAACTGATGGGGTTGTTTTGTATTTGTGATTTATGTTCATGTAAACCTGTGAATGAGCATGTGAACAAAGCTTGTGCAGCTGCTTTGTTGATTACCAAGTTAGCTTGCCCGTCGGGAAAACTTAATGTGCTTGGCCTTTTGGTTGGCGTAGTATTAGTTTCTTATGCTAATTGCTTTCTTTAGGCTTGTTTTCAACAACAAACTTCCTTTTTTCCTTCATGATCTCATGTGCATTTATGAACAGGCTAGCAGTCAGACGTATTGACTGAGGCCTTTTTCCCTTGCAACCCTTGTAAACCTTAAGCTTGCTTTCTTTAGAAATTTGGCTGAGATCTTGGCAGGCTGGATCCCAGGCCATTTCCCTCTGTTTTTCCTCCTGCAATCAATTCCACACTTGAAGTATGGTCGACCAAAAAAAGCAAGAAAAGAAAGGGGCACCAGCTAGATACCAGAAAAGCAGTCCAACCTGGCCCCTGCCTCTTGCCTTCACAACAACCTCGTTCCTCATGCAGGGCACAGTCCCAAGCCTGGCTTAAGGTTCAAGGTTACGATCCCAAGGTTATGACCTTCAGCTAGGTAGTCTAGCTGCTTGGCTTGCCGGACTGTGCCAGCCAAACCAAACAACATGCTTTAAAATTAAATGATCAGTCTAAAAAGCTTGCTAACGAGAACGAAGACGCCTTCAAGACGCCTTGCTTGAGAAAAAACAGAAGTGCCTGATTCATCAAAATGACTTGTGTGTATGGTAGGGAAGTCAAAGAAAAGACTTACGAACTTCTTTCCAAAAGAATTCCGTAGGAACGCACATATTTCACATCCACAATCACAATTCAAGGTGCAATGGCGGCCAATGAAGGTAAGAAGGTACATCGCTATGTCCACCTACAAGGGCAGCTGGGTGGAAACACAGAGGCCTGTAACCAGACATGGCCAAAAAAGGCTCAACTAAAAAAAGTGGACTGGAAAGAAGAAACAACAAAACCATGTTTGTTGCGGTCTGGTGTTTGCAAAAGCACGAGGTAGATCATGCTCAAAGGCTTCAAAGTTGTTGGATCAGATAAACACTCCAAACATTTGATGTCCAATGCACTGCACCATATAATCTGCAAGCGTTCATTTCAAATATGCCCATGCAATGCTCCGTATTCACTGGGACAGTAAGCCGTCACGTTGTTTGGCATTAAGATGGAAGCAGATGCGTGTTTCCTCCTCCATAGGCACACTAGCTAGCCTGGATGACGTCAATTACAGGATCCCTCCAGATAACTTGGAGTCCCAAGTGATAATCAGAGAACTGGAGGCCCATTCCCACAATGGCAGCCGATGATCATTGAACAATGGGCTCTACCTATCCTTGGAGGCACTGGCCTCAAGATACATACTCTGTAGTACAGAACCTATTCCAGGGAGCCATCTAGAAGATAACAGCTGCCAAATCTGCTGGACTCCTCACAGCATGGAACATACATATGAAGAAGAAAATTACGAAGACATGCTTCAGTGGGGAAAACTACGTAGGCAGAGGAAACTCTCCCTACATCAATTAAGGAAAAGGAGACACATTGGCTCAAAAGAGCCGTGAGTCCCCTCCACCACGAAGCTACAAGAAGAATATCCTAATGGGGATCTGGAGGGTTACTGGAAGCACCCGGCTCCATAACCTGGCTGCAAGAAGTATTCTTGTTATCAATAGCACACCTAGTGGTAACAAGCTTGTTGGCATACATGACAGAATGGGCATGAAGTTTGCGAGCAAGTTTATTGGCGCGTTGGTGGTCAAGTCCCAGTTGTTAAAGCTGGTTAAGGGTGTGCTCAGTGTAGCAGGTCCCACCAACACCCAAAAGGATGGTGTGGAGAGTCACAACTTTTGTATTAATGAGTTTGCAGAGGTCTGCATGCTGCTGCTGTGCCGCCTCCAACTGCTGTCCAGGCCTCGTGTCTTCACAGTACTTAATTTCAATCAAGTGCACATGCCGCTGGTTTACATTCAGTTGGTGGGGTGCCTCACGCGGTTGGCTGTTGTGGCCTTCAGTGTGGGGTTGTGTCTGCTGCGTAACACACGATGGTGTGAGCAGGAGGTAGAAGGAGAAGAAGTGGGTTTGGATTTATAGGGAGTAATCAGTATAGCATCAGGACGGCTGGAGGTGAGTCTAGATCTCTTAGAAATATTTCTTGGAAAGAGGTAAGGGGGTATAATTCTGTTTGATGCATGTGCCGGGATTTGAAGGTTGTGCTGCGCCAACCTATCACCACTCCCTATGTCCATGTTAACCAAAACTGCTCCCCAAGGGCTTTTTCTAAGAGCTTTGATGATCATTCTTCCAGCAACATTGTGGCGTTCAGTTTTCATGCTGGAGATGATATGATTTTGGCAGCCTGAAAGCATATGGAGTGCACTATCTAATTGATGACAGCCTGGGAGAGGGCATAGTGGGTCAGTGGACCTTTTGAAGCGAACCACATGTTTTTGGTTATAGAAGGTGCCAGTGCGATATTGTAAGACGGTGCGCTTCATGGGTGTGGATATACAGGACACGTTCCTAAAGGCATTGCTGATTTTCTTATCTACATGTGGTAACAAACTCTGATAATATGAGTAGTAGCCTGTTTTGGAGTTGGCATATCCAAGTCTGTGCTTTGCATCCAGTGGTATGTTCATTGGCAAACATCACAGATATACATATCGAGGTAAGGAGGTTCAGAGTTAATAGGTTCATAGCCACCATGGTAATTGCATATTTGGCAGCAAGCACACTCAATATCAGTGCGAGCAGCAGTTGAGGTAGTCGCAGGCTGAAAGCCAGCTTTCTTGAAGAAAGGCAGGGCCCACTCCTCAATAATCATTGGGGCAAAATGGGTGTGGTATTGCACTTGGTGGTGGATGAGACTTCTCCTTCCGTCTTTTTTATTTACCGTGCAGTTTCTCCAACCATCTATATGGGTTATGTCAATATCATAGTTATATATAGCATTGATAGCATGGCTAGCTGATTTTGCTTTTGTAAGCTTGTGGACTGAGGTTTTCTTATAATTCCAGACCTCAGAGGCTTGGCATAGCAAGCTGAGGGGGTTGATGACAGGAGGGGTGAGCTCTTTCTCTATGTGAAGTATTTTTTCTTTTTGTTTTTGTGGTTATTCTTTTGTGTATCTAGGCTGTGTGGAGTGTTTGGACAGGTAGGAGGGTTGCGGATTTTGCCTGTGTGGCCAGAATATGTTGTGCACGGGGAGTTGGGCTGTGTTGGGATGTAAGTGACAGTGCTTTGACTGGCATTGGATCCTGGATTATTCTGGCTAAGAGGTTGAGGCATGGGTGTGGAGGTGTGTTTCATTGTTGAGCGTGTGCGCTTGCCGGGTGGCCCTTCCATAGGTGAAAATCTTTTTGAGTGGGCCTCATAACATTAGAATTAGCAGTATTTTGTGTTGAGGCATGAATCAATTGTGTAGGAGTGATGCTCAGCCTATAATTGGAGCGAGTTCTTTTATTAGATGGCTCTTCTGTGGGTTGTGTTTCTCTGGAAGTCATTATTTCTTGAGTAATAGCCTGAGGACAAATTTCTTGTGTAGGAATGTTAGCTGCAGGGGTGGACAAGGCGTCTTGGTCACATCTGAGGCGGCGTCCAGTATGTTTGTCTGTAGTGGGATGTGGAGCGAGGTTGTGGTGATGGCACTACTTGTGTGGAAGGGTTGCTGTTTATTTGGGAGCCTGCAAGAGGGTAGGTATGAATCGGGGTATCTGGTTCCACATTGAGGCCACTCACATGTGTGATTTTAATAAGGCGGTAATGTGCAAGAGTGTTTGCTTCAGTGTTTTTGTAGGCAATGATTTTTTGGATGGAGGATGTACTCAACTCTTCTTCCTAAGGGAGGTTAACCAGTGCTGCCAGTATATTGAGTGCTATTTTACATTTAACGTTGACCTTGGAGTATTTGGCTTGTAGCTGAGCTACTGTGATGATGTGAGCCTGACAGGGATGTGAGTTCATGGATTCCATTTATTCCAAGGCCCATTAAGGGTTGCGTTATGCAGGTTATGAGGGAGGAGAGATTGTGGGGAGGTGGTTTATGCACGGAGAGGGCTTTATAGATGAGGTTCAAGTCCTCATTGAACACAACTTCCTCGTGTTTCATGAGGTGGAGCTTACTAGAGTGGATACTGATCGATTGGCGGGCACGCATGCAAAAGTTGAGCTGGCATCTTATGTGCAGATTGGTTTTCTCGTTTGGCCTTCTCGTTTGGCAAGATAGGATGTAGAGAACTTATTAACTTGAAGAGCTTAAGGTCCGCTATTTGCTTAGTGAAGATATTGAGGCTTATAGTGCGGTGTCTAGTTGAGGGATCCTCTAGGCTAGATGTGAGCGCAAAAGCCAGGCATCTATGGTATTCTACACGAATTGAGGTGCGCCCTAGTCCAAAGTTATCAGAATCTTCGCGAATCATTGCTGCTGCTGTGCTGTTCCAGAGTTTGTATTTATGTTTGATAATCCTGTCTATCATGGTGTCCCAAATGATGGGGTCTGCTGGTGTGCAAGGAGTAACTGCAAAAGCATAGGCAAGGCTAGGGATAATGGCTGTACGGACAATGTCAAGCGTTTGCCGTGGGGAAGCATAGGAGGAGTCAAGGTTATCAAGCTTATTTCTGAGGTTACAGGTCATGCGTTGAAATTGATGCTTCCAATTTAAGTCCATGGTAATTTGAACTCCAAGATCAAGGAAGGCCAAAGCGTTTTGACAATTTCCAGAGTACTTTTGTCTTAGAGCACACAGCCCCTCACACCTAGACACGAAGAGAAGATGGGCTTCATCTCCACCAAGAGAGAAAAAGTTTCAATGGAGATCAGGAGGGTTATCAACAGTCCCCCGTCTCTGATCTTGTCTACAGGAGTTGAAAGAAGTCTTCTCGAGAGTGCATCCAGTGCTAGCAAGTTTAAAGATGTACAGGACAGAATGAGTAAGAAGGTTCAAAGCAATCTTGGTGACTTTTTAAGAGTCAAAGCCAAGCTCTATCAGGGGTGGGGCCCTATCCCTGGTTTTCTAAATTGATCCAGAGTAGGCAGTGTAGATAGTACCACCCACACCCAGGAGGATTGTGTGGAGAGTGATCTCAGCACCTTGAAGTTGATACAGAGTTCACTGTGTTGTTGCTGAGAGGCTTCTAGCTGGGCAGCAAGCCTCGTATCTTCACAGATTTTGATTTCTATTAAGCGGATATGGCGGTTTTGGACGTTCAATTCATGAATTTGCCTGGCTGGAGTTGTGCTGCTTCTTACTTCATTACATCTCATGCTGCGGAGTATCCAATGTGCCCTGATTGTAGACTTCACATCCGCTTCTAATACAACAGATCATGCGGGAACCCCCTGCACTGATAGCTCAGAATACGGACACAAAGCAAATCGAGCCACGTTGCGCGTGATGTGTTTAAGTAGGTCCAGGTATAGTTTTTTTTTTAGGTATTTGATTGTAAAGCTTCTACATTTGCAATTCTCAAGTCCCAGCGTGACAAGTTGAATGTATAAATACAATAAGCAAAACTTTCCGAAGATTTCCAGAAAGGTCACATGTAATGCCTCCTTTTTGCTCCTCTGTTTAGTGGGGTCCTACTTAAAAAGGTGGAAATAAAAACGATTATATGCGAACAATGCGATTACCTGGAGCTGTGATAAAGGAAAGGAATTTTGGGAGCTGCATCTTCACCAGACAGACATACAGAGTTTTTGTTTTGCTCTGCTGCCAAGAGGCTGTGTTTTGGTCACGCTACTGCAGTGGTTTGTGGTTTGCCTTCAAGTAAATTCCGCTAGGCTGGAAAAGAAAAGAAAAGAAAAGTCTACGCCAGCCAAGAGGCCACGTGCATTAAGGAAAGGTTCCCTGACTAGCAAGCTAGAAAGGGTCTCACCAAAGGGCCCTCAAGCCTAAATTAGACTAAGCTAGCTAGCTTAGTCCTAGGCTATAGCCTAGGAGAAAGCCAGAAACGAGAGCTAATGAGGATCTGGAGGGTTGGCTGCCATGCTCCTGGACGCCCGGACTCTTCTTCTCCTGCTCTCCTCCTCCAAGCGCCCAGCAAACCCTCCCCCAGAAGTCCCCTGGAAATGAAGTGCATGTCTGGTGTTAATAATAGCCGTTAGTCTTTGGATAGCATGGCAACTCAGCTTGGATGCTAATGATATTGCCTTCTGCCTGGTTAAACCTAAGTCGATAAGAGGTTGAATGGTGTAGTCGTTATAAATAGTGCCTGCCACACCAACTAAGATGATGTGCAAGGTCACTTTGTTGTTCCTGTTAGGGTTTCTTTAGCTGCGGGTTTTGAGCCTTATTAAAGTATTGGCATGCTGGGTAGTTGCAGCTTCCAGAGTGGATAAAGGGTTGGTATCAGGGCAGAATTCAAATTTAACAGGATGAATGTCCCTATCTTGAGGAGGGATTATGGTAGGATCAAGGTGGTGAGATCAACCTGGGATAGAGCGCACAAAGACAGCATCAGGGCGACTTTGGTGTCGGGCAGAGGAGCCAGTACTATTAGGGAAAACCCAGTCCGGAGTTGTTTGGGAGATATTTTCAGGAACTTATATTCCCTGCTCTAGGAGTCTCTCGTTTCGGCAGGCATCCAATAAGGGACGAGCCAAATCTGCCTTTACTTAGGGCTTTGACACAGAAGCTAAGGCCAACATGATGCCTGTTGGTGTGCATTCCATTCAGAGTTGGGTTAGGGCATCTAAGGGCAATGTGATTTATGCTGTCCATATCGCCACACAATGGACAGCGTGCAGAGGTGTTGGACACCTTGAACCTGATGGCATGTTTTTGGGTGTAAGCAGTTCCCGTGCGGTATACACTGAGCACACCCTTAACCAGTTTAAACAACTGGGACTTGACCGCCAACGCGCCAATAAACTTGCTCGCAAACTTCATGCCCATTCTGTCATGTATGCCAACAAGCTTGTTACCACTAGACGTGCTATTGAAAACATGAATACTTCTTGCAGCCTGGTTATGGAGCCGGGTGCTTCCAATAACCCTCCAGATCCCCATTAGAGTCTTCTTTTTGTAGCTTCGCGGTGGAGGGGACTCACGGCTCTTCTGAGCCAATGTGTCTCCTTTTCCTTAATTGATGTAGGGAGAGTTTCCTCTGCCTACATAGTTTTTCTTTTTCTTTTCTTTTCTTTCCCGTGCGGTATTTCAAAACATTAATCTGCTGTTTAAGGGTGATCTTTGGATCATTCCAAAAGGAGTTACTGATTTCTTTGTTGACAAGTTGAGAGATTGGGTTACGAGCTTCTGAGCTGACAGAGATGTTTGGGGGAGCAGGCTGTGTGGCGCAATTAAGCCTCTGCCAGCTCTTGTAATAGTGGCCTGAGGTGTTAGCAGAGCCGAGCTTATGTCTTTTGTGCATGTGTGTTTTAAGCTTGTCTGTCAGGTTGGTGAGGTAATGAGTTGGAGCAGTGCGGGAGGTTTGTGGTGCACCGTTGCGTTCATGCGATGATTTTAAGGAGAGCCAGTAGAAATTGTAGAAGGGATCCCTGGCATCTGGAAGTGCAATGTCCGTGGTGCCCATGAGTGCTGCAGTGCGTGCACAGGCGTCAGCCCCCTCATTACCAATGATACCAGAGTGGGCTTTAACTTTATAGAAATGTTTAGGGTGTGGAGAGTGCCTTAACGAATCTGAGATGGCTTGGATGAGCTCCGCATGGAGGTGGGTCCTCATACGCATTGGTTTAAGGGTCTGTTTAGATATCTGGGAGAGGCAAGATGCACTATCAGAGGCTACGTTAGTGTGTCCTTGTTGGAGTGCTACTAGAGTGCCTGCTAGTTCAGCTCTGTTGATAGTGTTTGTAGGTCCATGTCCATTGGGATTTATGTGCAACTGTAGCTGTTGGGATGATTGAGTAGCATCTCTGCTCGGCTTGTAAACACCTGAGCTGACCAACGGCAGAAAGCCATCTTTGTGTTGAATGACACTACCATCTGTGTAGGTGATCTCTCTCCAGTTCTTGATTCTAGACGTGAACGTCTTTTTGTAGATGGCAGGATTGAAAGCTGCCTTGCCTGAGAGCACCTGTGTGAGCAGGAACGGGTGTTGTGGGGAAGGGATCGAAATTTCCTTCTCCAGTTGTTTGATGCTAGGCGTTGATGGGTATGCAGTGGTATGGCAGGTTTTGGAGGTTGTAGGGGTAGCCAGTGTGCTTCTTGTGGTATGTCTTGCTTGAGAAGTTGGAGCCAGTCTTTGTTGGCAGTATCTAGTGCCTCTCTGGCATGTGGGTTCCAGACAACAATGAATTGCATGGGGTAAGAAGGTTGTGCATGGTTAGGTATGGTATTGAACCAGTGTTGGGGTGTCTGGAATTGAATGCTCCCAGCAGGGAATTTGGCTAGCACTTGCACAAGACCTGGGTAGTTGTTCAGCCAACTCATGTAGGCGTTGCAGCTGAAGCCTCTCCAGTGGGGCAAGAGCATGAAGGTGGCAACTGGATCGATGGTTTGGAGGGAGGAGTGTACTGCGTGACGTAGGAGTTGGAACATGATGTTGTCATCATGAGGAGGATGGCAGAAGGAGTATCCGCAATAGCATATAGAAAAAGCATCAGTGCACGCCCCAAAGACCTGGTCTCGGGAGCTTGTGCTGAAGTAGGTCTCATAGGTACAGTCAAATTCAAGAGGGTTGGAGAACCTTTCTGTGGAGACCATGCACCATTTACGCAGGGCTGATCGAATGTGGGGAGGTGTGATCAGTGCATTGGATTTGTGAACCTTTTTGCTTTGAGCAGAGAGTTGCTTTTGTTGGGCCTTCTGACGTGATAGGAGGCCCATGATTTCTGTGGCTGTATCCTGGACGGGTGGTTGGATGGTGCCGTGTTTCCCTACCCTTTTGGCTGCTCCATAAGCTTCAAGCAGGGTCTGGAGCCTTTCTATGGTGAGCATGCCAATGCATTTGCCATTTGTGTTATAGGTACAGGCAGTTTCACAGGTGGACACTTCAGGCATATGTGCAGGCACTGTAGCCTCAACAGATGGGTCACCTTGCTGTGTTTCTTTCATGAGGCCAACAGCTCTGATAATTATCTCACATTTCCATGTTGGCATGATATCTGTCTGGGGGTTGGTAGGTTGGAAGTCAAAAGTGACATTCTTGCGGTAGGCTGGACATCCCAACAAGGGGGGCCAAGTTTTAAATTTGATTGTGATGTGGGCTGTTGTACCTTGCAAATAGGATAGAAATTAAAGCATTGGGTCAAAAAGATGAATGAAGCAAAAGTCATGATGTCAGGAGCATGTTGCTGTCCACTACCAAGTAGGAGTTCTAATTGCCAGCTTTGCATGCCTGCCATTTGGAGTGCAATGCATCAGCGAGCACTTCTCTTCATTTCTGCCCTTGGCTCCTACTAGCAGCTGTCATTGCACTTAAGAAATGCGTCTTTTTCTCCATTTTGTTGACCCTCATGCTGGCATTCAGAAGAGTACAACAGGGTAATCAATCAAGGATGCTTCGACATTGTGTGAGGCTTCTCTGAGGGATATTTTTTGCTTCGTCCACTTATGGCAGGAGGGCAGCTTTTCCTGAATGAAAATTCTGGACAGCTGGTACGTAAGCCATGCCATGATGGAAAATCACCAAATGTTGAAAAAAAAGTTCCCGATTGGAATTTGCTTGCCAGTTCTTGCAGTGAAAGCTGGTTTTTATGGAGTACAAGACAATCTCAAGCTTCTAAAACATGTCTCTACCTCTCTGCATGCATGCATGCATGCGCGCGCGTGCGTGCGTGCGTGTGTGTATGTGTGTGTGTGTGTGTGTGTGTGTGTTGGGGGGGTTTGCTGCAAGGAAAGAAAAGCTATGAAGGAAAAAGTGAAAACACTCCCCACACCAACTAATGGAAAGAGGGTACTTAGGGCCGAGGCACAGTGTACCCTCTCCACCACAGTGTTCCCTCTCCACCAAAGCTCGGTTTGTTTGTACATTTGTATGCAAACACAGTGGAAGGCAGCCCAGCTGGTTTTCAAACAAAGGACGCATCCTCATGAACAAGTATGCCCCTCATTCCGATCAGAGCTATATACTATTAGGAAGATCCTATTTGCAATGTTTGTGTTTCGCTGTCTTTCCTGTGTGTGTTTTCCTCCTCTTGAAGCCCTTGTTTTGTTACTGCTCGAGACCAAAAGCGTGATGTAATTAATTTCAAGTTACAGATATTTGCTGTTTGTTTGCATTATATTGAGACCGTGGTATTTGACTGGGCCAGCCAAAAAATAGACAAAACAGGGAGGAGAGAACAATCAAATGGATGAGGAGCACCCTCTGGTGGAGGTTGTACACCAAATGGAAGACATGGACTGTAAGCACAGATCCTGCCGTTCTTCCTGTTGCTGAGCAAGCGGTGGGAGGGGCACAGGTGCTGATCCTAATACCCCTGAACACCCTCCTTGTTGTGCAGCTGATGAGCCAGACATCCAGGAGCTGCATCCATCAGTCCAAACACAGGATTATGAGATGAAGGGCGCGATCAGCAGCACGACTGCATCAGAGTCCCATGAGCGAAAGGGGAGCTACACAGTAGGTTGCTCAGCTTGGTAGTCAGCAGCAGCAGCAGCAGCAGCAGCTAGAGCAGCAACAATTAACCACTACTACAAGCAGGGGCAGCATCCTCCTCACGGCATGGTCATTGTCTCTCTGGGTTTTTGTGAGCACCAAAATGCTGACGCATCTCCGTTTCCTGTGCACCCCTCCCTCTCGCAGTGGCGGATCCCCAACTTCCTCAACTGCAACAAGGACAAGCTCTACTCTGAGTGCTTTGAGATTGGGACATACATATGGTGAGCATTCTGCACCTTCACAATTGTTGTGTGCCATTTACTGCGCGCAGCGCTGGTGCGAGCACACTCGCAGTATGTTATCAGTGCTGCACCTGCCATGCTAACACTTTGCCCTCCTCACTTGCTTTGTGATATGCTGCTGTTACAGGCGATTGCTGACCTTCCCCAAAGGCAGGGACGGGTGTCTCGCCATCTACCTGGATGCACCCGAGGCCAGCTCCACCCCCTCCAATCTGTCCCCCTCTGCTGCTTTCAAGCTCATCATTGTGAACCAGATGGACCCGAGCAAGAGCTTTTCCAAAGGTGAGGGTCCTGGCCTGATTGAGCAAGCCTGGGCTGATTGAGTTGGAGGAGGACGTTTTGGAATTGAGAGCTTGCTGGTACTGCATGCACAAACAAGGTTATGCCCCCAACACCGACGCGTCACCCCCGCAACCCCCTTTTCCTGCCTCTGCCCACTTAACATACAGAGACAAGCCACACCTTCGATGCTCGTGAGACGGACTGGGGGTTCACCAACTTCATTTCCATGGCGGAGCTCCTGACGCCCAACAGCCCGTATATCAATCCATCAGATGGCACCGTGGAGCTGCGAGTGGAGATCCAGGTGCAGCCGGACCCGCGCTACGCTTACGATTCACGGAAGGAGACGGGCTATGTGGGCCTCAAGAACCAGGGTGCCACCTGCTACATGAACTCCCTAGTGCAGTATTTGTTCATGCTGCCCTACTTCCGCAAGGTAGGTGTGTGGGTAGATGGGTGGTGTGGGAAGGCTGCTAGCAAAATGGCTTGTTCTCTTTTGGGATCCATCGGGTTGGGATTGGAGTGCGTGGGAATTGAATGCGCACGCTCTCCTGCCACATCATGCTGTGCTGCGTGTGCTGCCCTGCATGCAGGCTGTCTACCACATGCCCACCTCAGATTCGGATGACCCCAAAAGGAACATGCCGCTAGCCCTGCAACGCCTATTCTTCAAGGTGTGCGCTGCCTTCAACTGTGACAAGAAGTGGGCTTTGCTTGTTTCGTGAGCGCTCGTGCAGTCCAGGCAGGGGCACCAAGCTCGGTCTGCTCTTACAATCAGGAAGATGTTTTGTGGAGCCAGCTGTGCAGCTGAGTACCATTCATGAGAAGTCTTCTCGCGCAGCACTGTTTGGTAGCACAGTCTTGCAGCACAGAGCGTTTGTCACCATGGGGCTACTCACCTCTCCAGGGAACAATCCATGCCTACAATAAGGGTACTTCCTTGTGTACGCTTGGATAGATCCTCCATTATCATGGTCTGGCAGGCACGCTGCCTGCAGGGAGAGCATGATCATGAAACACTGTCCTCCATCAACATGCTCCCTGCAGAATTTTCCATGACATGTCCTCCGTGTTTGCAGCTCCAATACAGTAAGACGAGCGTGTCCACCAAGGACCTGACTGCATCGTTTGGCTGGAGCACGTACGATGCCTTCTTACAGCATGACGCGCATGAGCTCAACCGTGTGCTCTGTGAAAAGCTGGAGGACAAGATGAAGGTGAGCCAGTGTGTGCTGGGTACGAAGTACTTGATTCGGGAGGTCACTTTGTCATGTACTGTAAGGGCTGTTGGCTTGCAAGTTGATGGTGCGCATGGTAGCAGGGTTTTGGGTTTCCAGCACTTGTTTGATGAGGATGCGTCTGCATTGTGATTGCAGGGTACCAAGGTGGAACGGACGAACCAGGAATTGTTTGAGGGCCAGATCTTGAACTACCTGAAGTGCCTACACGTGGACTACACCTCTGAGCGTAAGGAGTCGTACATGGACCTGCAGGTGCGAGTTTGTTTTAGGCACTACTGTGTATCCCAGTGTTGCAGGGACGCTCGTTAATGCTTTTCCAAATTCACAGCACAACCTTGGTTTTGAACCCTGTGCCTGAGTTCTGTGTCCCTGTGCCTGGATTCTCTGTCCCTGTGCAGCTGAATGTCAGGGGATGCAAGGGCGTGTATGATAGCTTTTACAAGTACATTGAGGAAGAGATGATGGACGGGGCCAACCAGTACAATGCCGAGGGACATGGGCTGCAGGTGGGGACTGTTTCATGCTAGCTCTGGCTGCACCTTGCACCCAAGAATGTTCAATTGGAAATGTCAGCAGCACTCCAGCTGCCTTGATTGCAATGCAGCCTGCAGCTAGCCTCATCGGAGCTGTGCTTTGAGCCATTTCGGTCGCACCTTGCTGCTCCACTGTTGTGTGCAGGATGCCAAGAAGGGTGTTCTGTTTGATAGCTTCCCCCCTGTGTTGCAGCTGCACCTGAAGCGCTTTGAGTACGACTTCCAGCGAGACGTGAGCACGAAGGTGAGGCAAGGAGGCCTTCAACTTGAACAATTACAGGCTGCAGCACGCCCAAAACACTCTGTGTTTCCCCACAGGATGCAGTACTCTTGACATGCTCACTCACCCCTTTGGTGTTGAAGACAATGCTTATGGAAATGCATGCATTTGACCAATGGCTGCATGCTTTGTGGTTCTGTTGTGAACTGCATCTCGTCACAAGCAATTTTCCTTTGTGCTCGCTTACCAACTTTGAACTGATGCTGGCCATGCCTCTGCCTTCTGTAACCAGACCTGTCGCTCCTTGCTGCATCAGGTGAACGACCGGTATGAGTTTTATGAAGAGCTGGATCTGGACGTGGACGACGGTCGTTTTCTCAGCCCCAAGGCTGACCGCAGTGTGCGCAACCTGTACAAGCTGTTTGCCGTCCTGGTGTGTGGGGTGCCATCACTGGCAGAGCAATGCACAGTATGTAATAATGTTTGATAGCGTCTGAGAGGCAGGGTGCATGCACAGTAGGTTGATGCTGCTTGCGATGCTTGTTTTGCCAGCATGACTGAGGCATACTTTCTAGGTTCTGCTTGCGACCTGTATGGCCTCAGCTGTGAGCTTGCCTGCTGTGAGTGTAATGTGTGTTGTCATGTTGTGTTGGTCCCGTGCCCAGCGTGCCATTTTTGCCATCTCCTGCTGCACAAAGGTCCACCAAGGGAACTCCGGTGGGGGCCATTACTACGCCTACATGCGACCAGACGGCAAGACGTGGTACAAGTTTGATGACGAGCGCGTGACTTTGGAGGATGAGAAGGCAGCCATGGAGGGGCAATTTGGTGAGCCTGAAGGGACAAATTGTGCTCAACATACAAGGGAATTACTATTCGTCACTGCCTCAAGCTTTTCAACCTTCGTCCCAAAAAGTTCTGGAGTGCATGTGTGGCTTGGGCTCTGCTTAGCAGGCTTGCAGCAGACTGTACGTTGGTCACCACACTACCTCGGTTCTAACATGGGTTGTGCAGGCCAATGCTGTGTGTGTACCAGCCGCGCTTTAGCTCATTCTCCCTTGTCGTGGTAAGCAAGCTTATGCCGGTGCTCTGCAGGCGGGGAGGAGGATGTGCCAGGCATGGGCTTCCAGCACCTGCGCCGTGCAGCGCCCAGCAATGCCTACATGCTGGTCTATGTCCGCGTCAGTGACTGGGACCGCGTGTTCTGCCCTGTGGGCAAGGAGGACTTGAACGTGCACCTCCTGCGGCGCCTGGAGGTATGCATTAAGGTTCAGGGAGCAGACAGGGCTGCTCCTTGCATGCAGTAGTGCTTGCACCATCATGTTGTGAGAGTTGGAAACTTGACGTTGTGGACTTTACAGGGTGCCAACAACGAATGTTAATGTTTAATGTGTGCCTTGCGCTGCAGCAAGAGCTGGCAGAGAAAGAGAAGAAGCAGAAGGAGAAGATGGAGGCGCACATGTACATAACAGTCAAGGTAAGAGCATGTAGAAGGAGCATTGCTGCCTTGTTGTATGATGGTGCCTTCCGGCGCTACTGGCTCTAGCTTGCATCCCTGCTTGCGGTGCTTGGAATGTGCTACGTCCCTTTTTTCCCCTCTCCGTCCATGCGCATGTGCATCCATCCCACAGTTTTAAAAACCTGTGGCTGCGAGTTTTGCACACATCATCATGCCCTGGCCTGTGCTGCCACCTGATCCTCCGCACAGGTGGCCACAGACGCGGACATCCAGAAGCAGCTGAACTCTGGCACCAAGGCATTTGACCTGGTGGACCACGACCTGCTGGCGCCTGAGAGGAGCTTCTTGAGGCTGCGCAAGCACACAAACTTCTCGGAGGTCAAGCGCCTGGTAAGCAGGATGGCAGGTGTTATTTGATTGAAAGCAACAGATGCCATTTAGTGCAGTAATACAGTTCACATTGAAATGCTGAGTGCTTGGCGCGCTCTATGCTACTTAGGGCAGAAAGCTCCTCTAGGAGTGCATACATCCTGAAAAAGATGTTATATGAAAAGGGCAAGATAGAGAAAAGGCATGCAGCACTACTTACACTGGCATGGATTGCAGACTGTGGAGCCAGAGGCCTGTCCTTTCTTCTGCTGTCATTTTTGCTTACTGTTCCATGATCAGTCACGTCCTTAGTAACAAGGAATGGAAATAAGCCTTCTGTTTTTGGACACTGGACATTGGTAACAGATGGCTGAGCGCACTGGGGTGCCCCCTGAGAAGCAGCGCTACTGGGCTTGGGGGCCGCGGCCCAATAACACACTGCGCGCTGTCCGAACGCTCACGCCTGAAGAGGAGACTTCAAAGCTCTTGGACTTAAAAGACCTGCGGGAGATGGTAAGGGACATGCTGGGACTTGAGCTGTTTAGGGCATTTCCCTCATTCTGCTTTTGCAAGGTGATATTGGTTTTTTTGTGAGGAGGCAAAGCATGTCGTGAGGCTGCGCGCACCTGGCTTGGAAGATGTTAAACGAGATACAAACCACTTCTTGCTTGTGCAAAATCACGCCAAAAAGTTATTGCAGCTGCAACGCGTTTCACCAGCAACATTCAGGCACCTGGGAGCTTGACATGGAGCGGCGTTGCCCTGGTGTGACTGCAGTAGTAGATACAAGAAGGTCGACAACTCCTCTCACCACATTCCTGTGTTGTGTGCAGAGCAACACAACCAAGCATGTGTCCATGGATATCCGCTTGTACCTGGAGTTGCCTGGGCATCTGGGCAAGGTTGATCCCGAAGCCTCTTTGTACAATGTAGGTGGATTTGTGCGCGTGTTGCAGTGTTTTTGTGCTGGGGCCTGTTGGTTTGTCTTGTGAGAGAAGTTGCCTTTGTCGGCTTGGTCTTGGGATGATTGTGTGGAAGCCTGCGTGCCAACGTCCTTTGTTACCTTCTTACTCATTCATGCTGTCCCTAATTTGTTTGTTATTGATAGAGGACGACAAGAAACTCAGGTGCAGCTGTACTCAGGCTGTAAGGCCTGATCCACACGTGACATCGCCCATCTCTCCGTACATTCTTTTTCGACTTGCTGTCATCATGATGTCATGTTGTACCTGAAATGTCCTACACTCACTTCTTGGAATGGATGGCTTGCGGGCGTTTTTAATGCTTGCTGTCCTCTTCTTGGACGAGGTTGGCACCAGGAACCAATGCTGGGTGCAACTTGCAAATGTGTTTCTGCAGAAAACAGAAAGGGACCTGTTGATCTTCCTTAAGGCGTATTACCCTGAAGAAGAGAAGATCAAGTACCTTGGCAAGAAGCTTGTCCCCATGGGCACCTCAGTCCAGGTGAGCACAGGCAGGCAGGTTTGCCTGCATTCTCTAGCTCTTGCACTAGATGGAGTGCATGGAACTAAGGAAAGTGTTTCGTGAGTGGCAGTCGGTGTTTGTATGCAGGGGTGATTATTTGGTTGGGGAGACAGGTACTGTACACCCGTCTAAGCAGCCTCAAGCTTTTAAGGGCCTGCAAATCCTGGGAGGCCTGATGCAGGCCACGGCTACTCATTGCACTACTCCTTGCTGAAGTGGTGAAGGAAAACGGGGGTGGCGGGAGTGCTGGCAAATGAGGTGATCTCGAGGCAGTGCAGCATGGCTTGTCCAGCTGTAACACATCATAGCGAAAGAAAAGCACATGCAGGCATGTGTGTGTATGTGTGTGTGTGAGTGTGTATGTGCGCGCGCATGCGTTTATGGATGTAAACGCCTGCAGTGCATGTGGGCGCGCTCTTGCTTGTGAACATGTGGTGTGTCTGTGACCTGAAATGGGAGCTTTTCCCTGTGCACACATGTGTCCCTGCAGGAACTTCTAGAGGTACTCCAGAAGAAGTTCAAATTGCTGGGCTTTGGCCCTCAGGAGGAGGGTCCACTGGAAGCGTGGGAGGAGGTGAAATGGTCCCCCACTGTGGTGGTCGAGCCCTGCAACCCTGTGTGAGTTATCAGTGTGGCTTAGGTTTACAGGGATTACAAAAAAAGCCATTTGTCAAAACAAATGATGGCTAGGCCAGGGTGAGTCATTGGTGTGGCTAGTGTGTGTGCCCACTACTTGTTACCACTACTGGTTGCATAAATTAACACCCATGTAAGTTGGAGAGCACTGACAGGTTCTCTCTGTTCATCACGACTTGAACTCCCTTTTGGCTCCTTTTCATAGTGCAGAGAACATCCGGACAAGCGATACAATAATTGCATTTGCTTGACAACTGCACATCATCCCCTATGATTACTGCAGCCCGCTCCCCTCCCTTGAACAAATGCAGAGATCAGCTGGGTATGCGGTACAATGACAACTACATGGATGGAGACATCTTCATTGTGCAGCGTTCACTGGACAAGGCAGAGGCAGAGAAGCTCAAGAGACCGAATGTGTGTGACTACTTCAACTACATTCGCAACAGGTGTGCGGGGCGGAAGGCGTGCGCGCTGCACATTTATGCGCCACTGAGGCCTGGAGTGTTCCCGAAGGACATGACATGTGCTGAGAAAACATGTGCGAGACTGGTTTGAAGGCCTGACATATTTTGCAGGCCTATGGTCAGGATAGGCAAGCTATGCCTGAGCGTACGGACAATGCAGAGCGTGAATGCACCTCGTCAGCACACATGTACTCTGGCATGTGCTCAGTGTCTAGATAGACGCTTTAGAGGCAGAGTGTGTGGATCATTCAAGTATGTGTTGAAGCATATGCGCATGCATGCTCTGTGTGTGTCTGTGTGCGTGTGTGTGCGTGTGTCCTGTACGCAGAAGCTTTCATGTGTGTATGCCTGCTTGCTTGAAGAACAATTTAGGGGTGGGGCATGAGGGTTGCTGTCCACTTTGCACTACTTCCATGAGTTCTAGGGGCTCGCTTGCTCGGCTCTCTCTCTCTCTCTCTCTCTCTTTCTCTCTCTCTCTCTCTCTCTCTCTCTCTCTCTCTCTCTCTCTCTCTCTCTCTCTCTCTCTCTCTCTCTCTCTCTCTCTCTCTCTCTCTCTCTCTCTCTCTCTCTCTCTCTCTCTCTCTCTCTCTCTCTCTCTCTCTCTCTCTCTCTGCGCGCACTCCTCTTTGGAGATAACTGGTGCAGTTTGCCATGGCCACTTTCAGCACTCTCGCGCATGTTCCATTGGTAGGGTCTGAGGTGCAGGCTGATGTTGCTTGTGATGTTTGTCGTTGTGCACAGGCGTCTGGTTAACTTCAGGCAGTTGTCCGACCCAAAGGAGGAAGGCTTCACGCTGGAGCTTTGGCAAGACTTCCCCTACTCTGAAGTGGGTACTATTTAGGTTTTAGGGTATATTTTCCTCTTCTACTTAAAAAAGAGGAGGGCTTGACACTGAAACTGTGGCAGGCTTTCCCTGCTTCAGAGTGGAATTACAAGCTATTGGTGGGCTAACTTGCAGTGTTTGCCTGTACTCGCTCTTGCTTGCTCTGCCATGTGGGAGAGCCATGGCAGCCTCAGTGCCTTTGCGCATGTGCTCTACTTGCTGCAAGGTTGCCAGGTATCAGGAGCTGTAAGTGTCGTGTGCATGTGCAAGGCCCTGTTATGCATATGACTGGACTCACATAGTTTATGCGTCAGCCTGACCCAGTTTTGGGGGAATCGTTATGGCTTGCAATCAGGTACGGCTCCCTGCGGACTTGGCTGAAGTTCAACAATATCAACTCAGGCGATTTGTGCTCGTTCCAGAATGTGCATGGATGTCAAACAGGAGCGATCCTCATGAGTAGAGTAAGCAGCATATTTGGCGAGCTTCCTGCAGGCAAATGAGTTATGACTTGTTGGTCGTGCTGACGGATTTCTGGCGCATTGCTTGTGATGCAGCTGGCCCTTGAGCCAGACTCGTGTTTTCTGCCTGTTGCTTCACAGACCTCACAGCGCCTCAGCCCTGACTTTCCTCTCCCTTGGTTGATGTAGGGAGTGTTTTTGCTGCCAACCTAGTTTTTTGAAAGCCCGTGTGGCCTTGCACCTAAACCTGCTCTTCCCCTTGCTGCCTCTGCAGGTGACCCTGGCCGTCGCGCGGAAGCTGGGCATGCAGCCACCTGAGGAGGGTGCTGTCAGAATTCGCCTCACAACCTACAACATATATGTGCATGGCCCACAGGTATGAAATCATGAATCAGTTGAAATAATTTTTGAGTTCCACTCAACATTGAATTCAGCTATCAAGTTTGTAATGCTCGTCTTGGGACTGTAGCTAAGTTTCCTTTTGGGGTTGGATGTTTGGTCACTGCCAATTTAAAGTCCCCTGTGTAGCCAGCAGCATGCTGTTGATGGCGGTTGCGCAACTGCTTTATTTGATGGGCAGCTATCCAAAAACTTGGAAGGTAGAAACTGATGCTGCGCTTCCCATCAAGGCCCCACATTGCTTTGCCTGCACTGCCTTCCTAACCAGTTGCATAAAGGTATGGGCGCGACAAAAATGTAACGATGATTTCAAATTAACTTCCTCTTTCGGCTAGAGGTAGCAATGGGCTTTTTACTTAGGGCTGGTAGACTTAAAAAAACATATGATATCTTAATGACCCCTATGAAATGTTTCTGTTTCATCTTTTCCTCTCTTTGTAAATGCTATTTCTGCATGTCACAAGTTTCATGTTGCGGTACTGGCTGAAAAGTCAGAGGAAGGTGTTTTACTGCAAATGGGAGAAAAAGTGGTGTGTGTGTGTGTGCGCGTGCTTGCTCGCTTGCCCACTTGCTTGTTTGATTGCTTCCTTGCTCGCTTTTGTAAGGAAGGGTGTGCTGCTCTGATCCACAAATGGGTCTCACATGAACCTGCTGCTATCCATTTGATCGCCTGTAGCGCCACCCTATCAAGCTGCATGAGCACTCCCGGTTGACGACCATGCTGCCCACTCAGAGCTCAGGGAGCCAGCAGCGCCTGCCAGGTGCGTGCATGCTTATTATCCCACTGGATCAAGACAAATATGAGTCGTGCCGCCTGTTGCTGCCTGTAATGTTATGTGGTCTAGATTGTTTGCTACATCGTGCACTTTGCAGCTTGTGCAAGGTTAACACTCTGCAGTGTTTAATTGATGTACTGCAGTCTCACGATGTCTGCATGGTCAGACATAAGCACACTGCAGGCAAGCTGCTTTGCGAAGAACTGCAGTTGAATGCCTTTGCATGCAGAGACCTATGTCAACCCTCAAACAGATACCATGCTAACATGGCAATGCGAGATTGCCATGAAAGCCCTGAGCCTCACGAAGGAGACTTGAAAACCTGACAAGGGAATGATGTCACACCCACAGAAAGGCCTCAAGTTTTGGCCTTTGTAGCCCCCATTGTAGAGACTAAGCATATGCAAAACAGGTGGATGCAAGTGTAGCCATGTTTTCCTTAAAAACGCAGCGACACTTACTCATTCTGCACCCCTTGGAAAAAATAACTAGGTCTGCGATTTCGCAGTGAACCATGTGCACCTCCTTCATTAAAAATATTGTGCAATCTGCAAACGTCTGAAGGGCGCACATCTCCTGTTCAGCCCCTCAACTTATTCGTGCGAACCTTGAATTAGCAGTGGTGCTGTTAGCTTTGCTGTGCAATGCCATGCATGAGCCCATATGTCCCTGTTATGTAAAGTCATATCCATATGGAACATCAGCAAGCCTACAGACATCAATGATGCGTGCCATTTGTCTGTCCATCCCCTCAGAGGGACTCGAAAAAACCAACACTTTCGAACAAACAAAACCGAACTTACCATCTTTCATTCACCCGCACAAGTCCGCACCACAAGGGAAAATTATTTGGAGGCACAAAATTTGTCTGCACCAAAGCGATAGCTTTGCGGTGCGATATATATGTCACTTCAGGAGGTACTTTGGACCAGAAATAAGCAAAGCGATGGAAGTGTGTGTAGTATAAGTTGTTCAATCGTCCATACTCGCATGTACACACACACGCATACGCACCCAAGCACGCACGCGCGCGCGCACACACACACACACACACGCATACACACATCACGCTATCGCAGGAGGAGCTGCAGCTACTGACATCCTATATTATGAGATACTTGACATGCCACTAGAGCAGCTGGAGCAGCTCAAGACATTCAAGGTAGCAAGCTTCTGTTGCATGTGCTTGGCTGAGAAGCTCATTTCTTGTTTGTCGCAGCTGCCCTAGGTTGGCTTGGTGCGTGTCAGGCACCTTTGCAGCCATGCATGCAGCTAGGATGTCCTGCAGAACCCCCCCACTATAGGTTCCCAGATGTGGACAACTCCCCTGTATCACTGGATATGCTCTCTCTCGGAATCTGCCTCTTACACAACCATGGGGTCTTCTCATTCCGTTCTTTTTGCAATGATGTTTTTTGGGTTGAAGGACTCCAAGCAGAGGGGGGTAACCATTGTTAAACTGTCCGCCAAACTTTTCTGGGCCTGCTGAAGCTTTCAGGGCACGAACTTTTGATGCAGGTTTGTTCTTTGTGTGCACCTAGGACAATCCTCATCAAAAGTTTGGGGGAAGGTGCCCCCATGTGTGTGCGGCGGTGAGGGGAAAAGAGAGCACTGTATGCTGAGGTGTGGGAATGAGGCCAACTGGCTTCCATCATGTGACTTGAGCATGCAGGAGTGCTAAAGGCATCACATGAGTGTGTCCTGCACCATCATATGGCTGGGAGAGGGGGCTCGGTTCTTCCGTCCCAGGCCAGAACCGAGTCTCACATCCTCCCCCATCACGGCCATTTGACCCCCACGATGTGTAGGACTAAATTATTGAACAACATCAGTGAAGGAATGGGGTCAATCGGAGGTCAGGCTGCGGCGGGTGTGCAAGATACGGCTGAAACTTCGCCCTGGCCCCTGGCGACCTTCCTGAATGCATCTGACATAGTAGGCGAGATAAAATATAAAGTAAATTTTGGCCAAAACCGGCACCTTGCTTGCACTTCGAAATTGGACTGCTCCTTCTTCACAGACACTCTCCTGGAAGCTTCCTGCGCATTCTGGATATGCAGAAGATTGTTTTAGATGTAAACAAAACATTCTGCATCATTCAATATGGCAGAACTCTGTTTTTAGAGAGTTTCACCTGATCTTGATCTGGCCATATCTCAGGACCTGCAGACAGTTACCGCACCATAAGTGATGGCAATTACAAAGGATAATGCACTGACAAACGTTGGTGCTGTAATTGTCTGCAGGTCTAAATTATAGCCTCTAGAATTTCACACAATGGTTACCCCCTCTGGACTCCAAGTCACCATGAATTACCCAATTTGGTGCAGTGGGTGGGCAGAAAAGGGGATTTGGTGGTTAAAAAGTAAGGTTCAAGCCTCAACTGATAAGTCGTAAGCCCCGAAGATTGGAACTGTCAAACTCTATCTCAACAGCTTACATTTTGAAACCAAGCTTTAGTGTCCTAGGTGATGGGACACCTATGCTGGGAGCATCTTAAAAAAACACCAGTGTTTTGGGGGGGAGTTGCCTAGGTCTGCTAGATTCCTTTCATAACGCAAGGGCCAGAGTCTTAACTAAAATGCGATGACTACATGAGCTCTACTGGGACCCTATAAGAACCTATAAGAACGCACAGCCTGCAGAGACTCTATGAACACCTCATAAGAATGCAACACTGACTACACAGGTGCCCCACTGGCACGCACTGGAAATGCAATTGCTGCAGGTGCTCTACTGGGTCCCTTTAAAACGTTATGGCTGCAGAGGCTCCACTTGGACCTTCAAAAGTGATTGTGCATTGCATAATGCTCTTCCATCAGTGCCTCCAAAATAAGGGTGCACTTGTCAGTTTCTGAATTGAGGCAGGGGCCTTTCTCCACTGGTTGAAGGTATCTAGTTTTGTCTTGACAGATGAGGTTGTGAAGCCTCCCTGCAAACAAAGCGAGATGAGAGATGGTTGCATTGGCTGCGAAGCCATGTCCATCTGCAGCACATCCAAGACTCTGCAACTCCTCTTCAATCGCTCCCTCTTCATTGCTTATTTGTGACTGCTTTTGGTATCAGGCCCTTGGGTCTTGCTTGCTAAGGCAGGCTTGCAGCAATGTCATGATTCAGCATTGACAGGAGCAGCAATAGCTCTGGACATGTCATGTTATTGCTATGAGCAGTTAGGTTAGCTGCTGGTTAGAGGCCCCAGGCAGCAGTGATGGCCTGCACTATGTCACCTGCACTCACACTCTTGGTGCCCCTGCTTGCCTTGCAGGTCTTTGCCCACACAAAAAACACGAAGCAGCCTGCGCTCACATGCTTGGTGCCCCTGCTTGCCTTGCAGGTCTACTTCCACAAGGAAATCACAGAGCAGCCTGCGCTCACACCCTTGGTGCCTCTGCTTGCTTTGCAGGTCTACTTCCACAAAGAAAGCACAGAGCAGGCCAGTGAGCACACCGTGCGTGTGCAGCGAGAAGGCACTGTGGCGGATGTGCTGGAGCAGCTGGCGCAGCAGCTGGGGCCTGCAGCCCAGCAGCGTGCCTTGCGCCTGATGGAGGTGCACAGCAGCAAGCTGTACAAGGTGTGCGTTTCCCTGGTGCAATGCACATGCCCATCAGATGCGTGGCAACTGCATGTGCAAAGCATAAACGGTGTCTCCTGTTCGTCCTGCTGTCAGCTCTCCGTCTGCTCATACTTGCAGCCTTGGCAGTCGTACGTCATGAAAGCATGCAGCACAGGAGCATGCAGCGTAGCCTGGGCATCAAAGAAGCAAAAGAACATGCATTACAGGCCATCAAAGGAGCATGCTGTCTGGTCTGACATCACAGGCACTGTCGTGGTTGCCTTCCTGTTGCTTGCCCGCCGGGCCAACACCTGCTTCAGCTTCTGAAGCCTCGATGCTGCTTTCATGCCTTCCAGATTATGGAGCCCAGTGACCCCATCATAAACCTGGATGGAACGTACTGGCGACTGCGTGCGGAATTCGTTCCCCAAGATGAGCTTTCCATGCAAGAGGGGGAGCGGTTGTTGCATTGCTACCACATCAGCAAGGTAAGGGTGCTTTGCTAGCAATGTTGCTTTTCCTGTGCTCGGCATTGCTCTCGCTAATTCCAATTCTGGCAGCAGGTGCTGCACAAATAGAATGATGAGACATTGAATTCGTTTGAGGTGGGGTGAATCTGCCAGATTTTTAACAAAAAATGGCTCCTATATCCCATGAGGAGCACTTCCAGCTAGGAGTGGACAGCTTATCTAGCACATGCGTGCGCGTGCTAGATACAGGTGCTTGGAGCTGCCTTCATTCACACACACACACACACGCACACACACACACACGCATGCACGCACGCGCACACACACACACACACACACACACACACACACACACACACACACACACACACACACACACACACACACACACACACACACACACACAGCAGAATGAAGGACGCTTGCCCTTGCAAAGCGGCTAGCTGCACTTGCAAACATTTACTTGCATGGAGGCTGGAGTGACAAGCATAATTTTTTGGCTCTGTTTGTGTCAAGCACTGACTTTACAATTTTCGATGCTGTGCAAGTGTTCATCACCAGTGCCCAATAAGCCAGGATACCGGGTTGTGGGCCTCCTTGCAATCCCTTGTAATCCCTGCCCCTCACAGAAGAAATACTTGCTTGAAGGCTGGGCTGAAATCCTGACAGATTCCTTTTGGCTCTGTTTCTGTGCATCACAGAAGACTCTGGGCGTAGGGGCAGACGGGACTGCACAGCAGCCTGCAGACCAACAGCAGCAAGGGGCAGGCATGGAGCAGGGTGGCCACCAGGTGGGTGTGCTGCTGTATGTACTTCTGTATGCACTGGATGTGCAGGTTAAGCTATTTCGAGTTCAACATGGTGGTCTGACCAACAGCAGCAAGGGGCTGGCATGGAGTATGTTTGCCACCAGGTGGTGCGCTATATAATTGAAAAAGAAAGAAACTGTGCTGGCTGAAAGGCTGCATGCATGAAGGTGAGGCTCCTTGACTAGCAACCTAGCTTGAGCTCAATGTGCAAAGTTTGGCACTCACCCTGCCATCAGCAGTCTCGCATGTGGGACATAAGGTGCCTGCTGGCGCTGATATTCAGCAAAACCCTATCAGCATGTTGCCTTTTGCGCGCAGGTGCCCGTGCAACATTACCTGTTTGGAGACCCGTTTGTCCTCAAGGTTGGAGCAGCAGAGACGCTGGGGTCTTTAAAGCAGCGTATCAAGGTAAAAGATGGTGCGACATGACATGCGAGTTAATACATTTGGTCCTGGTCCTCGAACCCTTGTAATGAAGCTCTGATAGCTGCACTGTATTTTTCTCGCTCCTTGCTGCTTTGGCATAAAAGCATGTGCAAGGTCCTCACTTGTATCGGTCTCCTGCCTTCAGGCCAAGCTGAGGGTTAATGATGAGGAGTTTGGGCAGTGGCGGTTTTGGATTTGGTCGCCTCGCGTTGGCTATGAAGTGCTGAGCAATGACGAGGAAGACGTGGCTGCAAAGCTTCCCAAAGAGGAGGGCACAGGCTTCACAGACACGCCTTACCTGGGCATGGAGGTGAGTGTACTTAAAATCTTCCCAGTCTCAGGGTGCAAAGCTCCTGCGACTGCCCTGCTTCGATGGAGGGTATGTTAGTTGATCCTGCAAAGTGGTTAAATGTGCTTTGTAAAGCAGGTCTCCCTGTGTGTGTATGTATGCGGGCATTTATGCTGCAGTCTTGTCGCGAATTGCAGTCTGGAACAGCGCGACCCCAAAAGTAATATTTTGGACGACAGTGCACATCAGCCACACACGTCTGATAACGTCTCAGACCTGTTTGAGGGGCTGCTGCTGGGGTGGTGGGAAGAGGGATGCTCCTGGCCACTCATCATTCCTAGCTGTACAAGCATGTAAGATGTTACAATTGTGCAACTCCGCAATAAATCTATACAGAAAGAAAACAAAAAGGAAAACTACATAGGCAGAGAAAACTCTCCCTACATCAATAAAGGAAAAGGAGACACATTGGCTCCAATGAGCCTTGAGTCCCTTCCATCACATACATTTCATGTGCACGCACTGAGTCACTGTGCAGAGCCAAAAGCGGTACTTAGCGCAGTGACAGAAGGTATCTGCATTACCATATCAGCTCTCCCTAAAGTTCTTTCAGGGGTCAATATGCTGCTCCTGATAAGCCTTTATCTGCTTCCCTGGCCCGGTGTCTTTGCGATATGTAACTTTTATCAAATGTGTTAACTCCTATCAAATGTGTGTAGTTCTCCCTACTTTACACTGCACCGACACTCTACACTGACAAGCTTGGTTGCCTTATTTGTTTGCAGCACCGTGACGATAAGCCATTCAAGCAACGTCAGAGCCAATACCCGAGCTACCAGCGACCCATCAAAATCAATTCTTAATGACCCTGTAAGGAGGTGGTACTTATTCTCTGTGCTCATCAGGAACCTGACAAGTTTCTTTCCCGTGTCTCTGAAACATGTCATAAAGCATGTAAGAATGCGTGCTTTGGTGTTTACCAAGGTTGAGGGTGCTTGTTGTTCTTTTTGCCATGTGCTGCAGATGCCAGTGTGTAGCAAACGTCTATTCCCTCCTCTTGCTGATCGTAGCGGTATTTTTCCAGATACCTTCTTGGAGAAGGTGAACTTCTGCAAAAGCATAATGGCATGTTAAGGTTTGATGTGGAGGACCCGTACATATCTTAAGGCCTGGTTCCAAAACCGGAAAGGGTTACAAGTTCACAATGGGATTTGACCTTCAGCCAGGTAGTTTGGCTGCTTTGCCTGCTGGACTGTGCCAGCCACACACAAAATATCTATGACTTCAGAAATCAAACAATAAGTCTCATTGGTGTACTTCTGCAAGAAATGGGTCACATAGCTGTACCTGCTTGCAGGGCAGCTTAGCTGAAGCAAAAAAGGTGCTTGTAACCAAACCAGTCCAAGCTGGAGGACAAAATCAGGCAAAGAAAACACACTTCAGGTTGTTATAAATCCTGTTCTTGAAAAGTTCACAAAACACTTTTGACTTCAGATAGCTTTTGGTTAAGTTTATATGATGGTTTTGTCAGCCTGATCGAGAGTTCATCATGATAGAGATTCTGGAGGCGGACTACTCCCCCCGAAAATAGGCATGTTTTTTTACGCTCCCAGCAAAAGGGTTACAAGGGGTTGGCCTACAGCCCAAGAATCTGGCTGATCGGCTGCTGGTGAAACATTCTCATCCAGCATCAAAAATTGAAACCAGTTCAGACAAAAAAATTTAAAAAATCTGTGCGAGTCTTGATTTAGGAAAGCATTGACCTCAAAATCAGTCAAAATGTGTAAGCTCTGAGCTTTCTTCGAGTCGCCAAGAAATGAGTTACAATGAGTTACAATGGGGTTTGACCTTCAGCCAGGTAGTTTGGCTGCTCGGTCTGCTCAACTGTTCCAACTGCACAAAAAATATCCATGAGATCGGAAATAAAACGATAAGTGTCATTTGTTTGCTTCTGCAAGAAATGAATAGCATCCTCAGAGCTAGCTTGAGAATAGTAGAAAGTGCCTGAGTCGTCCAGAAAAATTCTATAAGACGAGGGGAAGTCAGAAAATAGCTGTGCATAATCCCTTCGAAGAGAGCACACAGAAGCGCAAGAACAAAAGGAACACGGCATGCTTTTCGTCTTGGAGTCCTTGTTCACATTTATCACAAGTTGATGTGTGCTCCTGCCAAAGTGATGTCTCAACTCTTAAATTATGAGCATGTAAGCGAAAACGTGCTATGTTTCTTAGCGTGCGCTTGCCCAAATCAAGATGCAAATACCTGGGGACAGAAAAGGGCGCACCATGAACAGACAAGGGTCTCAAAGGAAGTGCCATCCAGTGATGATATTTGGCTAATTTGTTTGTGTGGTCACCATGTTCTGCCAAGGCATCAGCATTCCACACACCTCGCAGCCTTTTTCTCAGATCAACAACAAACTCCCTCATGGCTATAGGCTGCCTTGACCGAACACAATGAGTAAACACGTTGTACCTGTCCAAGCCTGTGCAGGCAGTTAAAAATTCTGAAGTCCAACATTTATGGGAGAGACTGCTCATTTCAACATCTGCTTGCAGTACCTTACTGAGTGTAGTGCTGTTGCTGCGCAGTAAAGCATTGTAAAACCTAACTGCTGCACGAAACCAATAGAACTGTAAAGGTTCATGCCCACACTCACGCAGTACAGACCAATTAGGAGTGGTGCGCTTTACCCCAAGGATACGCTTCAGTAAGCACAGATGTACAGTTTGCAAAGGACAATCCATTTCAGCTCCTTCTTTCATAAATCTAGTGCCCCAAATCTGGCATGCATACATGCTAGCAGGGAGAGCATATGCTTTAGTCAGCCAGAGCATGGTATGCGGCCTATCTGTCAGGCGGTGCTCAGATGCGAATTGCCTAATCCGTCTGCAACCAGCTAGGAAAGGTGCACACATATACTCTGCAGTGGCTTGCGGGTTGCGTTGTTTTTTGAACAGCATGCCTAAATACCTAAAAGAATCTGCACACGCCAAACGAGCTCCACCTAACGTGAAAGCTGGCACATTATCGCCCTTTGAATTAAAATGCACAATCTCAGATTTGGCAGTATTGATCACCAACCCTTTCCGCTGAGCATACGTATGTAGCCTATCTAACATCAGTTGGAGCTGATCAGGAAGGTTACTAGTGAGGCACAAATCGTCTGCATACAGCATGTGGGTGACTCGAACGTCCCTAGTGCCTGTAATAGCCCCTTGCACATTTTCTGCCAAGCAGTCCACGTCATTGATGTACAAGGAGAACAACAAAGGGGAAAGCGGGCAGCCTTGCTTAACTCCAAAATGGGGGCGCACACGAGCTTGCTTGCAGCCATCCACCAAGATATACTCATCATTAGCATACATGCTTTTAATGACAGCCAACAGGCACGCAGGCATACGAATGCGCTGCAGGTGGGTCCAAAGGGCTTCCCTAGGAATTGTATCATAAGCCTGCTTGAAATCAATAAAAGCTGCATGCAGCCTTGGGGGGGATGCATTTGGGCGCTTGACCTGAGCAGCATGCTGCAAGTGCCGTAAAATGAAAATGGGCTGCAAAGTGTTACGGCCAGGATAGAAACCAAATTGAGTGTCTGGAATCTTGTTTTTATCTTTACACCACCCAGTGACCACCTCCCTAAGAACGTTAGCATACAGCCTGTACAGGGTGCCACTTACTGCGAGCATGCGATAATTCCCTGGGTCCAGCACAGAGCCCTTCTTGTAAAGAGGAGTTATCTTAGCCACTTTCCAACAAGCAGGAATCTCAGCCCTCTCCATCATGGCAGCAAACAGACGTGCAATGTAAGGAGCCAAAACATTCATCCTATCCGTGCCTCTACCATTAACTGCTGGGACCCTCTTTTCAGCGTACTTAATGAAGGGTGCTGCAACAGCATCAAAACCAGGGGATGTCCTAGCATTCAACTTACGCATGTGCTCGCAAACAATAGGGTACAGAGCAGCTGCATCAGGCAGTTCCATCACATCAGGTTCAGGTATCCATCGAGACTCAGCACCTTGACGGAAAAGCTGCTCAGGAGGCGGATTGTTGCGCCCCAGGGGCACTGCCATATCCCGAGCTGGAGCTCCAGAGTTGCCAGTCCAACGTGCAGCAACCCGCTGTGCCACCCCACGCATGGCTCCAATAACGGACTCCACCCCTCTGCTAATGCTGTCCCACATTCCAGGCCTTCTACTTAAGGTGCTTTCAGGGCAGCTACCCATGGGGCTTGCTTGTTGATCAGGGATGTGAGGAGCGTTTCTTGCTGGACAAGTGGGGTGCCTGCCCACAAATCCGTTGGTATGCAAGGCGGCGTCCTGATAGTGTGTGCTTTCAGGGCAGCTACCCATGCCATGCATATGTGCTGCTTCTCTAGTTGAAGGAGAAGAGCAATTGTTCATGCGGGCACCGAAATGATGCTGTAAGTAAGAGTTCCAGCCGTCCGCTGTAATGGGAGTCTGATGGGTGCTCCTGGGCTTCCTAAGCAGTTCATGAATGTCAGGCCTGTGTCTCTTCAGCCTGTCCAAGAAAACTGCTTTCTGGTACTTCTCATAAGCCCGCCGTGCACGCCTTGTTTGTTTTTTGTATTGTTTTTTAAGAAATTGGCAGGCATGCACAGCTTGACCACTTTGCACAGCTTGAATAAACAGACGCCTCTTTAACCGACACTGATCATCAAACCAGACAGGCCTTCTAATCCCATGCTTTTCTGTTCTCTTAAAAACACACGCTTGAACTCTGTACATGCCAACTGTTTGTTCACTAGCAGCTTGCATTATCCAGCTTCTCAGGCAGAAACATGCTGTATCTATGTTGCCAGCATCAAGAGCAGCCTCCAATTGCACCGGCATCTCCAAGTTTCTCTCCAGTTCCTCCACATAGGCCAGTTGCCGCTCGTGCTTCCAAGTTAAACTCAAACGACTTGCACAACGTCCCATCCCACACACATGTTCAGGAGAAGGGGTCCAATCCACATTAGGCACAACATCAGGAATACGAAAAACAACTGTAATACTGCCATGGTCAGTGGTGTCCAAGATCGGAGCGCAAATGTCTGATTTCTGAGCACACTACGAGTCGCCAAGAAAGGGATAAAACCATTGTTTGGAAGCTGGGCAAAAGTATGTAATGGTTTGAAAAGGTCAATGAACAGGTCCTCGTATTTTCTGCGCAGCTCAAACACCTCATAGCAAGTGCTGTAGAAAATGAAGAACATGTTTCTCGTCCTGGACTTCAGCACATCCACACTTATCACAAATATTTGAACCACCCAACCATTTACAGGACTCGACCTTCAAGCAGTGGGCACGAAGCCTGAACCTACTCACATTCCTCATGACTCCTTTATCCAGATCCTTAAATAGACATGATGGGATACAGAAGGGTGTGCGTGCTGTTTGATTCAAAAATACTCCACACCAATGATGGTAAGTCACTGCTTTCCTGTTCACCTCTCGGGGACTTAGGGCGTCCGCTTCCCTCCAAACCTTCTGCTGTCTGTACCTCAAATCCCCTAAAACAATCCTGCATGGAAATCTTGGAAGCACTCAGCAATTTCTGTTCAAACACCTCATTGCGCATGCCACTAAATGACTTAGACACATGTGCAGACTAACAGGACTCATCCATATCAGCAAGGTGTAAATCTGCCTTCAGCACTTGGCGTAGTGTTTCACTGTTAGAAACAAGCATGTTGTTGAAAATTTAACAGTAGCCTTAAACCAAAAAAACTGTAAGGGCTCTTGGCCACACTCTCTCAATACTGGCCAGTTCGTGGCAGTACTCTTCACACCTAGAAAGCGCCTTAAAGAGCATAATTGCCTTTTCTACAATTGGCTTTTGAACTCACTGCCTTCTCGTAAGTACTCTGTACCCCACACTTGGCACGCATACATCCCAGCCGGAATGCCATACACCTTAAGAGAGCCAAATCAGAGCATGTGGCCTATTGCTTAGATCATGTTCATGCACAAACTCCTTAGTCCTTTGCTTGGCAGCCATGTACGGCCGCACTGCATGCTCCTCAGACACCTCCAAATCCATGTGCTTGTCCACAAGCATACCGAGGTATCTAAATTGCTCTTTCTCTGGAAGAGCCACTTCTCCATACATGAAAGTAGGCAGAGAAGAACACGACCCACTATTAAAATGCATGGCCTCTGATTTTGATGTATTGACAGTCAGCCCCTTAAGAAAAAGAAAAAAGAAAAAACTACGTAGGCAGAGAAAACGGAGAGACTCTCCCTACATCAAATAAGGAAAGAGAGACACATTGGCTCAAAGAGCCGTGAGCCTCCCTCACCAGAAGATGAGAGGGGAGCTAATGTGGATCAGGTGGGTTTCTGGCAGCACGCTGCTCCAGGGCACCAGTGTTATGATGAGTGCTTTTATTTTCAATGGCACGTCTGGTAGAGGTAAGTTTGTGCGCAAATTGTACAGAATGGTCATGGAGTTTTCTTGCAAGTGTTTCAGATCTTTGTGAGTCAATCCCTAATTTCTTAAATTGATCTAGGGTATGGGCAGTGTAGATAGTCCCACCCACACCCAGGAGGATTGGGTGGATAGTAATCTCTGCACCTTGGAGTTGTTTGCACAGTTCACTGTGTTGTTGCTGTGAGGCTTCTAGCTGGGCACCAGGCCTCGTATCTTTGCAGTATTTGATTTCTATCAAGTGAATATGGCGGGTTGGAGTTGTGCTACTCCCCATACTGCGCAGTACCCAGTTTGAGGGTGGAGTGGGTGGTCTGTTTTGGTTAGTTAGGTGAGGAGTAACCAAGATTGCATCAGGGCGGCTGGAGTTGCGTCTGGTATGCATAGAAACCGTGGGTTTGAAGAGGTTGGGAGGTACAGCACGATTAGAGACTTGCTCAGGGACTTGCAGGTCGTGCTGGGCCAAACGGCTTTTGTTGCCCGCATCCAGCTGCACAAGATTTGCCCCATAAGAGCCTTCACTGACCAGTTTCAAAATCATCCTGCAAGCAATATTGTGACGCTCTGTTACCATGTTACGCATGACAGGACATTGGCAGCCAGATAGGATGTGGAGAGCGCTATCCATGTGATGGAAATCAGGTAGGGGGCATGTCAGGCTAGTGGATCTTTTATATCGGACCGCGTGTTTTTGATTGTAGAGGGTGCCTGTGCGGTATTGGAAGACAGTTCGTTTCATTCGAGTTGAGAGACCTGGCATGTTCCAAAAGGAATTGCTAATTTTCTTGCTTACGAGAGGTAGCAAGCTCTGGTAGTAAGCATAGTAGCCTGTCTTCCTGTCAGCATAGCCCAGCTTGTGTTTAGCATGCATATGGGATTTCAAAGTATTTTTAAGGTCTGAGAGGTAGCTCAGACGAGGAGAGGAAGGGTGGGATTGAGGTGGCCTAGGATCTGCCTCTTCGGTAGCCAGCCAGATTGTATTGTGGAAGGGATTTCCTCCTGGGCCGGCGCTAGGGAGTCCAGTATCAGTTAGGTTGCCATCTTTGAGGGAGGCCTGGTATTTATCAACCTGATCTGCACATTCATTCCCAGCTATTCCAGCATGAGACTTGACCTTATAGAGAAAGATGTGATCTTGATAGGCTTGGGCAAGGTTTGAGATCCTCTTCAGAACATCTCCTTGCACGTTATGTCTATGCTTCTCTGGGTACAGGATTTGCTTTCTGGTTGGTGAAGAGAGCTGAGGCTATCTGTGGCAATATGTGTGTTATCATGAGTGAGCACAGCAGCAATGGCAGCCAGCTCAGCTCTTCCTATGGTAATGGTAATACCAGCGCCATTAGCTCTTGCCTTATTGGAATAAGCCATTGCCAGGGGAGTCGGGTGGCTAAAAAGGTCGCTCTTATTTTCGTGTGCAAGTGAAAAGTGGGGCATGTCTGGCTGTTGTCTGACAGTCGAGTACATTGAATGGCTGAAGGCTTGCCCTTGTCTGCTCCTATAGGTTCAACTAGTTTTTGTGAATTGCTTATAGGATGGTACACACCTGCCCCTATAACTGTCTTGCCGTTCTGGACCTGGCAACTGCCGTCTGTGTAGGCCCAAGATCTCCAATCTGCAACTTTAAGCTGGAGGTTGGGATGGGACTGTCAAGGAGCATTAACAGTAATGTCTTAGGCGGGTCTTTTGGGGCCCTTGGAAATCTGTTTCATGTCTAGGGGGAGTTTTTCACATTTCCTTATCCCGGGCATCACTTTAATGGGGTAGTTACTAACATTTTTACTACATTTTTCCATATTGATGGCTTTGGCTAGATTCCGAAGCCAGGTATGGTTCTGGTTATTCAAGTGGACTCTTGCAGCCGTATTCCAGACTGCAATAACTTGTAAATCCCAGGTATGCTTGGGTAGGGCAGTTTCCTGGCTGACCCAGGATTGGGGTTTGTCATAGATAAGTTTGCATTTTGGAATGGTCCCGAGCTTGTAGCAAAGGTGTGGGTAGGCATTGAGGAGTTGTGAGTAGGGGTTGGTTATCATATGCCTGCCACTTGCTGGCAGAAGCATGAAGGTGGCTGTAGCCTCTGTGTTAAGGATGGCAGAGTAGATAGCATGTAGTAGTGTTGATTTCATGGACTTCTCATCGTAAATGGGATGGCAGATATACATCCCGGAGAATCTGGAGGAGAGAGAGAGTTGTAGTGGGCACCAAATAAAATGTCACGGGGATCAGCACTCCAGTAGTGATGGTAGTGAGCGTTATAGTCCAGGGGAGAAGCCATTTTCTCTTGGGTGACATGTGCCCATTTTTGGAAAGCAGAGTGAATGTGAGGTGGGAGGGTCCTTGAGAAGGAATATTTAATCTTTTTGCTTTGATTTGTCCTCCAATTTGGTCTTGCGGGCTAGGAGCCCCAGAATCTCAGATGCAAAGCTTGCTGGTGGGGGGCAGATGTTATCATGCAGACCTTCTGCTTTGGACCTGTGGAAAGCTTTGAAAAGGACGTCAAAGCGTTGAGGGGTTATCATCCCAACGCATTTGCCATCTGTATTGTAGATGCAGGCCACTCTTGATTTGTAAATATCAGGGAGGGTGAGGGTAGTTGGGATAGATGGTGTGGGGCTTTCAGGCGTTTCTGTTGGGGGATGATTTGGAGAAGGTTCAGGATTGTGTTTGACAAGGTCTATTTCTTGGACCCAGAACTCACAAGTGCCAGTGGGTTTGATGTCCGTTTGCGGATTGGTAGGGTGTATGTCAAAGATGATTTTGTTTCGAAGTTCTATATCTAATTTCTGGCTCCAGGTGCTATTTGTATCAGATTTGTTAAACCCTTGCCTCTCTAGGTTGGAGAGGGCGGAGTCTGCTGTGGGTAGGAGAAGGTTGGGTTTGCTTAGCTGAGATTCAAACTCCTGTATGCGCTGGTCAAAGATGGGCCAGCTCTTTTTTTATTTTTCTGGCTCCCATGACGGGAACCAACAAATTTCAAGTAGTTCTTCTTCAGACTTATGTGCTCTATTAATTGTCTTCGTTGCTGAGGCTAGCACAGGCGGGACAGGCCCAGGCTTCAGCTGCGCTGACCTCTTGCCTTTGGTCATCGTAATAGCATCCAAGTTCTCTCATGCATTTCCAGTGATAGGTACGTTCGCACACATCACATACATGTCAGGGAAGGGGGGCTCTGTGTTGATAGGCCCCAGGCCTCCGTGTTTGTTGCATATCTGGCAACATGTGCACTCAATGTCTGTGCGAGCAGCTGTGCAGATGCTTGCTGGTTGGAAGCTAGCTTTCTTGAAGAGAGGCAGGGCCCACTTCTCTATTATCATGGGCGTGTAGTGTGTTTGGTATTGCTTCTGCTGGGATGAGGCTCCTTTCTCATTGCATAAGCTCGTAATCTATTCAGCATAACTTGCATTTCATCTGGATCATTGGTAGTTAAACTCGAGTCGTCTGCATATAGCATGTCAAAACGCCATTCACTCCATCCCCTGTCACAGCACCTCTGATACCTTCACTAATATCTCTGCCCATGTCATTGATGTATAGAGAAAACAGGAGGGGGAACAGGGGACGACCTTGCTTAACTCCATTTGTTGCACGCACACATGCCCTTTTATCCCCATCCATCAGAATATATTCATCATCCTGGTACATTTCCTTAATTGCCTGGAGAAGTAGTGCAGGCATGGCAGTGCGTTGTAGATGGTCCCAAAGTTGCAAACGGGGCACAGTGTTGTATGCTTGAGAGAAGTCAATGAAGGCAGCATGCAGCCTAGGTGATTGCTGTGGCTTGAGCTTTTTTGCAGCATGTCTTAAGTGCTTCAGGATGAAGAGTGGATGCAGAGTGCTCCTACCGGGGTAAAAACCAAATTGGGTGTCTGGGACCTTATTGTTTTGGATACACCAGTCCGTCACCAAGTCTTTTAGCACGTTGGCATCAATACGGTACATCACCCCACTGACAGCAATCATCCTGTAGTTCCCAGGATTTGATCAAGCTCCCTTCTTGTGAAAGGGACTCAGTTTCGCCACCTTCCAACATGTAGGGATTTTAGCTTCACTCAGAAAAACCCTGAACATGCGTGCTATCAGAGGCATCTGCACGTTAACATAGTCCATTCTCCTACCACGCTCAATGGGCAAACAGGCATGTTTAAGGAAGGGTATAGGAATACCGTCTAATCCAGGTGAAGCACCCGCATTTAACTTCTTGATGTGGGACCTAACCTTTCCTTCCAAAACTGTTATACTAGGAGTCTCCAAGCAGTCAGGTTGAGGAACCCACCCAGATTCAGCACCTTGTCTCAAGAGCACCTCTGGGGGCGCGTGGTTCCTACCTAAAGGCACAGCCATATCTCTTCCTGACAAGCAAGTTAATCTAGCAGTCCTTGTTGAACAACCATGCCCTCCTTCTTGCGGCACAACTGTTGGTTGTACTCGAAAGTGGCTTTGCAAGTGCTGGTTCCATGCTGTTGTTGCGACTGGAGTAATGTGTGAGGTCTGCCTCTTCCGTAACATGGCATGGACTTGGGGCCCCTTCTTAAACAATCTATCCAGGAAAACAGCACACTGCTGCCTCTTATAACTGCGCTTTGTCGCACGGTTGCACCTTCTGCTTTCCTTCCTCAGGAATTGGCATGCATGCTTTGCTTCACCGCGCTTCACTGCCTCAATAAACATCTTCCGCTTCATTCTGCATTCTTAATTAAACCAGACAGGGCTCAAAGGCCCTTTCTGCTTCCTAGCACGCACAAAAGCACACTTGGCAAAGGATGTCATGCCAACTGCCCTATTGCTTGCAGCTTGCACAATTAGAAAACGCACACAAAAAGCAAGTTTGTCAACATCACCAGCGCACTCTGCTTCTTGGAACTGATTCAAGAGTTCCACATTGTTGACTATATGCTCTGTACATGCAAGAGCCTTCCCCTGATTCCAACACAAAATCAGCTTGCTGTCACACAACCCTGCCTTACAAACATGGTCCCTCTCAGGTTCTGCATCCATACTTCCTGTTCTACCACCTACTTCAAAAACCGTGCTTAAGCCAAAGTGATCAGATGCAAGATTGTCTATCATGTCAAAGCCTTTCATCGATTTATATACAGCAGGTGACAACAAGATATGGTCAGGCCTGCTGCTTCTGTCCTTATGATAACCGACATAAGACGGCTGTCCATAGTCCCCTGCCGCACGCCCTGTAGTGATGATTGCCATGATTGCCACGATGCTGCCGCTAAGTCCACCAGTAATTTGCCTGCCTTGTTCACATTAGGACACTTAAATCTAATAGCATCCAAAAATTCAGGGCAGTCAACCACAAAGTTGTACTGTGCATCACTCACTTCACTCAGCACTCCCACGAGAGTGTTGAAGTCACCACAAAGCACAAGGTTAGGGGACACCTGGAGCGCATCGAGCACGTCCTCAAACAGGTGAGTGAAGTGGTTTTCTACGTCTTTAGCCGTAAATCATTACTCTGGGGATTGGTATATGAGGCCCCCAGCACAACGTCTTCATCAAGCCCAAACATGCACTTGTCACACAATAACGCTCTGTAAGTGCTCACTGAGGCGGAGAAAACACACATGATCCGCACAGCTAGGGGCAGTTAAAACAGCTATACCATGGCCTTTTTTGCCCTCATGCTCATCTGGAAAATGTTATGTGTAGCATAGCCAGGCAAGTAATGCATCATGCTGTCCAACTTCTTTGTTCTCGTTACTCCGAGCACAGCAACGGCGTGCAGTTATTTATTTAAAAATGAACAAACGGAGGCATGCACGCGCGTGCCTGTTCTGCACCGCCCTAGCAGACAAAGCTGCAGCGGTTACACCACACAGCGGTTACACCACACCCACACCACACACACGAGAGCGCACGCTCACACACACACACACACAAACACACAAATACACCACACACATGCAAGCACGCAGGCACACACACGCCCCCCCCCCCTACACACACACACACACACACAAACACACAAATACACCACACACATGCAAGCACGCAGGCACACACACGCCCCCCCCCCCTACACACACACACACACACACACACACACACACACACACACACACTGACATTCATACCATACACTCATACACACAAACAATGCACACACATATTCACACACACAAAAGCACAATTGTGCACATGCACGCACACACACGCACACACACATGTACGCATACATGCATGCGCACACACATGCACACACACATATACACACACGCACACACACGTGTACGCATACATGCATGCGCACACACACACACACACACACACCACATGCACGCATACACACACAAACACTTAAACACCACACACACACGCACGCATGCTCGTACGCATGCACACACACGCGCGCACGTGAAGCATGCACACAAACACACACACATATACACACAAGCACACACATACACACACATACACACACGCATGTATGCACAAACACTCACACTCTGACACACAAACAATACACCCACACCCACACCCACACCCACACACGACCCCCCCCCACGCACGCGCACACACACACACACACACAAACACACACAAACACACACACACACACATTCACACATACGTGCATGCAAAGTGTCTTTGCTTGCGCAAACGCAAAGGCTTTGCTCCTTAAGTACTTTATCAGATTTTCAGTTTGGAATTATAAGCACAACGTCGGAATGTTTTGGTTCTCTGAGCCTGCTCTGAATCAGAGGGACCCCCATCAGACCCCTTTTGCTCTGAATCAGACCCTCTGATCACCAGCCAGTCTAGGCTGCTCAGTTTTCTGATTCAGACCCTAGTCAGACCCTTGCTCGTGTGATTCAGTTCTCAGGCATGGTCTGATTCAGACTAATAGCCAGACCCCCCATCAGACCCCTTTTGCTCTGAATCAGACCCTCTGATCACCAGCCAGTCTAGGCTGCTCAGTTTTCTGATTCAGACCCTAGTCAGACCCTTGCTCGTGTGATTCAGTTCTCAGGCATGGTCTGATTCAGACTAATAGCCAGACCCCCCATCAGACCCCTTTTGCTCTGAATCAGACCCTCTGATCACCAGCCAGTCTAGGCTGCTCAGTTTTCTGATTCTGTCTGATTCAGATCCTAATCAGACCTTTCCTCGTGTGATTCAAAAGAAAAGAAAAGAAAAACTACGTAGGCAGAGAAAACTCTCCCTACATCAATTAAGGAAAAGGAGACACATTGGCTCCGAAGAGCCTTGAGTCCCCTCCACCACAAAGATTTAAAACAAACAGAGTTAATGGGGGTCTGGAGGGTTACCGGAGGCACCTGGCTCCAGAACCTGGCTGTGAGAAGTGTTTTTGTTCTCAATAGCACGCCTAGTGGTAACAAGTTTGTGAGCATATTGAACAGAATGTGCATGCAGATTACGAGCAAGTTTCAAGGCACGCTGTTGGTCAAGTCCTAGTTGTTTTAACTGGTTTAAAGTATGCTCCCTAAAGCAGGTCCCACCGACACCCAGAAGGATGGTATGCAGGGTAACAGCTTTAGCAGAAATAAGTCTGCAGAGGTCTGCGTGCTGCTGCTGTGCCGCCACCAACTGTTGTCCAGGCCTCGTGTCTTCACAATACTTGATTTCAATCAAGTGTACATGGCGCTCATTGACATTCAATTGGTGGGGTTGTCGCACACGGTTAGAGCCACTGGTCCTCTGTGTTGGTTGTCTGCTGCGTAAAGCATAGTGTGAACAGGAGGAAGAAGGAGAAGAAAAAGTGGGTTTGTCTTGATAAGGAGTAATCAGTATAGCATCTGGACGGCTAGATTTGAGTCTAGATCTCTTGGGAAAATTACGTGGAAAGAGGTAAGGGGGAATAATTCTATTAGATGCATGAGCAGGGATTTGGAGGTTGTGCTGCGCCAACCTATCATCATTTCCTATGTCCGTGTTAACCAAACCTGCTCCCCAAGGGCTTTTGCTAAGAGCTTTGGTGATCATTCTTCCTGCAATATTGTGGCGTTCAGTTTTCATGCAGGAGATGATATGATTTTGGCAGCCAGAGAGCATGTGGAGTGCACTGTCTAATTGATGACAGCCTGGGAGAGGGCAACTTGGGTCAGTGGATCTTTTCAAGCGAACTGCATGCTTTTGATTATAAAGGGTGCCTGTGCGATATTGAAGGATGGTGCGCTTCATCGGTGAGGATATACAAGGCATGTTTCTAAAGGCATTGCTTATCTTGTTTTCCACGTGTGGTAACAAGTCTTGATAGTAGGAGTAGTAGCCTGTTTTGGAGTTGGCATATCCAAGCCTGTGTTTTGTATGCATGTGTGACTTGAGAGCATTTTGAAGATTGGAAAGGTAGGTGATTTTAGGGTTGGGAGCGGGAATTCAGTTCTCAACTAGGGTCTGATTCAGACTAATAGCCAGACCCCCTTCCAGACAACTTACTCTCTGAATCATACTCTCTCTGGTTCCTAACAAGCCATGATCACACTAGCCGCTCGTTCAAAGCAAAATGGAAGGCTTGTACTACTGCTAGTAGGGCAAATAATAGGCGTGGAAAAGGTCTTCCAAAGGCTGGTCCCTAACAGGCAAATTGCCCAGCGTTACACACAAACATGCAAGAGAATACTTGAGAGCCGAAGCAAGCAATCACTGAAGACTCTGCATCCATCGGATGGTAAGCACTTCATGGGTTCCACGCCGTATTTAAGCACCACAATTGAAGAAGATGCAGGAACACTCTGTGAAACATGCTTCAATTCATTCATCTTCCTCGGATCCACCCTCTGTTCCAGAAGAAGAGTCTTTTCACGTGCCTGGTCCTGATCTCGCACAGGCTGTGCCAGCTGCACTGAGCTCAGGCTCTTTCCTGGGTTCCTCTGCTGCCATGCGGCAAGCTCTGCTTGCATCTGCTCGTACTCTGCCTGGCAGCTGTCGTCTCCCTCAGCACATTCCCAGACTTGCTCCGCAGGAGAGAGCGGATCTGCGGCCAAGTAGAGTGAGCAGTCTTGAATTGAGAGGCCACGACAGAACATCGATTTAGCACATTACCTCAAGTAGCATGAGTATATGAGTGCAAGTGGTAAACATCACCCATGCAAGCCTGATTTACAGTCAAACATGAACACATTTGTGCAAGCCAATTGCCAGTCCAAAGATGAACAGATTTGTGCAAGCCAAGACACACTTCCTGACTCACGTATGGCAGCATTAAAAAAAAAAGAGGAAATGTGCAGGGGGGGGGGCCCCCCGTATCTGGCCTACAGTGTTGGATACGCTATGGATTTATCTGTAAAATCTGAACATGCCAACCATTTTAATTCCAGAAAATCAATACTGAGATCGCTCTCCTGGCCTTATACCACCCCAAAATGGCACACAGCTCCACCCTGGGACTACTTTTTCACTCCCAAAATTTTTTTGACAACCCTCGTAGACCATGCTAACATCATGCATATGTAAAACCCAAGAAACCCAAACTTTGGGCAAACCATTCAAGCTCTGCTGACCTGAAATAAATACATATGGCCAAAAGTGAAACGTGCATTACCTTAGAGCCCACTAAGGCAAGCTGCTCCAAGGAGAAGACCAGAGGGTTGACAGCACAGTTGCCTTCTTCGTCCACTCCCTCTTTTGCGTGCTTCTAACCAGGTTGAGGGCACAATCTGCTGTCCTGATGCCCAAAAATCCTGTGCGCTTCTCTTTGATGACGGTTGTGACCATCTCCTTGAAGCAGCTCTGTGTGAAGAGGACATGCATTCAAGTGGGTAATGAAAGAATGTTGAAGCTTATTGGTGCAGTGCATCAGCAATGATTTTACCTGTGTTCACCTCTGCCTGTTTAACCCACCAGGAACATGGCACACGCACACACATCCATACGCAAGTGCACTAAAGCACTCATAACGCATGCACACATGGTGTACATGTGTATTACTCACACACGTGCGAGCATGCGCAGTTTGGGCATGTGTGCTAGAGGAAAGCCATACAGGAGGTACCTGATGCACTTTGCGTGTTGTCCGTGCTTCCCACCTCGATGAAGGCCAAGTGGCACGGCTCAAAGAAAGGGTTGGTGGCACCCAGGGCAGGTCTGGATCCACTGCTGGTAGCCCCCCCCGCTGCAGCATTGCCCAACTGCAATGTGCTTGATTAACAGCTGCAATGTGCATGAGTGTCCGATGGACTCGGAAGGTTTTCAGTGCAAGCAAAGCTCTAAGTCGCAGGGAGGCCAAAACTGCTGGCAAGGATGAGCACCTACCAGCTCTACAAATTTGAACAGCATTTCAGACAGGCAACGGCACACAAGTGCACATGCACTTTGCACTTTCACACTGTCCTCACTGTGAGAAGATGCACTGTGAACAAGGAGATTCACTGTGAAGTAGGACAGGTGGGAAGGAAGTGCTCACCAGCGCGGAGATGGTGGAAGCAGCAGTAGGCCCATCCACCATTTACTCCTTCACCGTCTTTGCTATCTTGATGGACTACATGATTGGGTCAGGGGGGTGCAGCCTGGGGGTTTCTTGGCCATTGGCTCACCCTCCACAGGCCTGTCACCTGCGGTGGGGCTCTCTGAATCCAGCCCTGTTTGCTGCATGAGTGTGTGTATGTGTGTGTACGCCGGCTGGCGAGGCCTGTGAGGGGCAGGTCCTCGGCCGGGCGAGGAGCAGGTCCTTGATGACCAGCAGTCTTGCCGATGGTGCTCGATGATTTCTGACCTCTACCTTTCCCACTCATTTTACAATATTTTTATAATATGCATAAGGGAATCACGGTAGGAGAAGGAATTGTTCGGTCAACTCATCCAGTGAAGTGAAGGGATTGCTGGTGGTTGCCTGTTTCTCATTCTCAAAATAAGGCAAAATAAGTGTGAATTATGGGAGGCAGGTACGGCTGCAGCACATGCGTGCGTTCCTTTCGGACCCCTTTAGGTGAAGTGCTAGAGCAAGCAACGGGGGAGGATGACAGCGAGGGTGACAGCATGGACATGCATGAATAAGAGCAACTTGCTCCTCACTCAGCACATGCAGGTACAGGGGCCCCACAACTATAAATGAGTGCCCCACAACTAAAAATAAAAAAACGGTGTTTTCAAACACCAACTACTTCTGTTGTACAGCATACTCTGAACCAGAGGCAGTTCAGAGGGCGTCTGAGGAGGCAGACTGGCAACCAGATGTCTAGATCTGATTCAGACTAGGTGCCCTCTGAATCAGAGGCAGTTCAGAGAGCGTCTAAGGAGGCAGACTGGCAACCAGATGTCTAGATCTGATTCAGACTAGGTGCCCTCTGAACATGCTAACCTTTGTAATGTTATTAGCGCTAAAGCTAAAACTATTCATCCAATCCTCCTGGGTGTTGGTGGAACTATTTACACTGAACATACCCTGATGCAATTAAAGAAACTACGACTGGATCACCAACGTGCCACCAAGCTCGCTAAAAAACTCCATGCCCATTCTGTTCATTATGCCCATAAACTAGTCTCCACACGCCGTGGTATTAAAAACAAGAGTGCCTACCACAGCCATTTGGTTCTAGAGCCAGGTGCTTCTAATAACCCTCCAGATCCTCATTAGTTTCGTCTCTCTTTCTTGTCTCGTGGTGGAGGAGGCTCACGGCTCTTTATGAGCCAATGTGCCTCCTTTTCCTTAATTGATGTAGGGAGAGTTACTCTTCCTACGTAGTTTTTCTTTTCTTTTCTGAACCATAGGCAGTTCAGAGGGAGTCTAAGGAGGCAGACTGGCAACCAGATGTCTGGATCTGATTCAGACTAGGTGCCCTTTGAATTAGAGGCAGCTCAGAGGGCGCCTGAGGAGGCAAGCTGACACCCAGATGCCTGGATCTGATTCAGACTAGGTGCCCTCTGAATTAGAGGCAGCTCAGAGGGTGCCTAAGGAGGCAAGCTGACACCCAGATGCCTGGATCTGATTCAGACTAGGTGCCCTCTGAATCAGAGGCAGCTCAGAGGGCGCCTGAGGAGGCAAGCTGACACCCAGATGCCTGGATCTGATTCAGACTAGGTGCCCTCTGAATCAGAGGCAGCTCAGAGGGCGCCTGAGGAGGCAAGCTGACACCCAGATGCCTGGATCTGATTCAGACTAGGTGCCCCCTGAATCAGAGGCAGTTCAGAATCCCTCAGTTCTGGTGCTGTTGCGGTCACCTCTGATTCAGACACCCTAGTCTCTGAATCAGATACCAATCAGAGGCACCATCTGAATCAGACTCCCTTTCAGATCCATCAGATCCAGAATCAGAGAAACCCAAACTTTCCGACGAAGTACTCGGTGTATTGTCAACAGTGTACAATTGTTCTGAATAACATTCTACGTGCCCAAAGTGACAAACTCTCAAAGCCGCGGCTGAATTCAGCCGCTCCAGCCGCTCTTTAGACGGGACCTGGATTGTCTGACGATGCTGCCAGATATGCAACTATCCCTGAGGCCTGGAACCTGTAAGCTCCGAGCTCCCCTACCTTGACACATGCATGTAGTCATGTGTGTTTATGATGCCTGCTAACGTACTTGTCGCTGAAAATGCCTGACAAAGCTTGGTTGCTACACTGACGTCAGTGTCGACGAGCAAAGACAAGAGGTCCACGTTGCTGAAATCTGGGCATACCCTGTACGCTTTAACAAACCGGACGCTAGCAACATCTGGAAATAGAAAATAGAAAAGAAAAGAAAAGAGAATCTATGTTGGCAGAGGAAACTCTCCTCACATCAATAAAAAAAGGGGACTCATTGGCTCAGAAGAGCCTTGAATCCCCTCCACCACGGAGCTACAAAAAGAAGACAATTAAAGCTTAGCAAAGCAACCACAATCATCTTCTATCTACAGAGGTCATAGCCCTTTCCGTTTTAGAGAGCAAGGACCTAACAAATGTGACGTAACACCTGGCAGGAAAAATAGACAGTTTGTGACAAAAATATTCAAGAAAAACATTTTATCACAGTTCTTAGAATTACATCTTGTGATTAATAAACAGATCACTCAAATTATCATTCTTATCACTGTTTACCAAGCAAATGGAATGTACCGTGAATTCCTCCACTCCAATAATTTTTCTCCCTGTAAGGAGGAATCCGACAGACCTTGGACCCACCACGAAGCTATTGGGAAAGACAGAAATAACAACAATATTTACACCTTAGGCCGTATTAATGCGCACCAATGCCCTCCCTGCACCACATATAAACTAGGCTCTCTAAGCGACCATGTTCCACTTGTTGCCAACATACCCTTCAGCGCTTTCAAAATTTATATTCCCGTTCTTGCAAACACCCCCACCCCTATTCATAGCCCTCAGAAAGTCTTGATTCGCCCACTAAGTGAATCTGACTGTACAGCTTTTGCACAATCCCGATAAGACCCTGCACATGGGATCCTCCAAAAAGTTGAAGGAATCCTCCAAACCCTTGACCCTGCACATACAGAAGCCATCACCTTTCTCAACAACCTGAAGAGCATATCTGCAAAGCACACTAAAAAACTCGAGACAGTGTAACAAACCTGCCTACGTAGTTTTTCTTTCCTTTTATGCCGCAGAGGCAGTTGAAGTCCTGGCTAAAGGCATTTCTGACCTCATTCACTCCTCCTACCAAGTAGCACTCAAAGTCTGCAGCACAAAAATCATATCTTCTAACAACAACCACCACAATCCAAGGACTGTCAGCAACAAGCGGTGTCACTTGAAAAAGAAGCTTACCCTTATCAGATCTATACTGTCAGGCTGAGAAAGTGACGCAGCCATAACGTTATGTGACAGTGTCTTGACATCCCATGATCACATGATAGGATGTTGTTGCTGTGGCGCTCAGCAACAAGCGGGTTTGGCTGGAGATTCTAGCTGTTGACAGATATGATGCAGATTCTGGAGAGTCGGCTTGACTCTTGCTTGCTTGGCTTGCTGGATAATGCTATTGGGAATTAGGCTGAACTTTGTATGCTGGACTGATGCACTTAACTGGCGTGGCACTGCTGGCTTCCTCCTCCAAGGGCTAGGTGAGCTTACTCACACATGGGCTACTTTATTAGGGGCTTGACTGGGTTTACAAAGATGATGAGAACAAGATGGTGTTACTAGGAGTTCCTACGTGAAGTAAAGTTCTCTCAACACAGCCTCAGCTGTGTTGCCAAAAGGATAAATACCACTGTCCAACTAACTCAACTAACTTGCAGCACACTCTCGGCACAGCAGACTCTCGTCGTGACAGCTGTCATGCTGAGAAAGTGACGCAGCCATAACAGTGTCTTGACATCCCATGACCACAACCCCCCTGTCACGAGCATGAAGTATCTGAATGCGAAGTGACACCAAAGAAATGGGATGTGAAGACAAAATCATAATGGAGAGCAAGAACCCAAGGCGTAAAAAAGCACAGAATGAATCAGAAAGCAAGACGCTACCATCACATGCAGATCCTAGTTATACTCCACCCCCCTTTTGTAAGTTAAAAGAGAGAATTCCATGGCCAACACTGTTCACAGAAGTGCACTCTAAGTCTGCATCATCAACAATTTTCCAGAGGTGGGCGACGAAGGCCTTATTAAGGGGTCATTTTGAAATGTTCCCTTAGCAAGGTGGCCCCACTTGGTACTTTTTGTGCTTAGCATCAAATGGTAGCCCTGGTCATGGGCTTTCCATAGCTGCTAAATTTGTAAAGTAGCACTCGGGGCCACTTCTGCTATTTGCCAAAATGTAAACCCTACTTTTTGACAACCAAAACCTAATATCTGACCACCTACTGCACCAAATTGGGTAATTTTTGGTGATTTAAAGTTGTTGTAGCAAAATATTATCATTGCAAAAAAATGGGGTGAAAAGTCCCAGTGGTTGGTCAAAAATAGATTTTCGGCCATTTCCCTTAGAGAAAATCTGGCAAAGAGGGTGCCAAAAAGGTCAATGTTTGACCCTCTTTTTCCCCACTTTTGAATATGCAGGATGTTAGAATTGTATACAAGAGTTACTTATACAAAGTTGTTGGAGTGAAAAATGGCCCCAGGGTGGACCTGTGGGCCATTTTAGGGTGATCTGAGACGAGGAGAGTGATCTGGGGTCAACTGATTTTCGTCATTTCTTGGTGAACATGATAATTATTGGTATTATGATGGTTGGCATGGTCAGATTTTGAAAATATTGGCGTGAAATAACATTTACAGCAATTTGGGCCGTCGCCCACTTCTGACAATTTTTTAGCATTGCTAGGCAGCAAATAACTTCTTGCACGCAAACCTAGCAATTGTCAAGAACTAGAGAGCATAAAAATGACACATAACATGCAATACACTCAACAAGCAAAAAGATGTTAAAGGACCATCTACCACACCCGGAGGCTGGTAGGGCAGATCGCATGCATATGCTGATGCAACGGCAAAGCGAATGCAGCATCCTATCAGGCAGGCCTTGAATATGCTGGCTTCTCTTGCTTTTCCATGCCTGCCATCTGGATCTGTTGGTTGTCATGTGCAGGCAGGCTCGCCCGCATGTACTAGCTAGTGCACTGGGCGAAGTGCATGGAACACACACCCCACATGCGGGCAGAATGCCCAGCTTGAGCTTCATGGCTATCTCTGGCGGTGTAGCTGGACGCTCAAGCGGTGGTTGTCTGCTGTGCTGGTTGGTTCTCGCAGTGCGCATTACATATGGCAAATGTTCTGTGAGTGGCAGTTGCAGGGGCGCGTGTGTGGCTAGGTCTGTCAACTGGGAATTGGAACAAGCTCACGTCTCTGATTCGGCTGTATTTGTTGCGTGTGGTATGCCATGCACGTATGGCGGCTGCAGCAGAGGATGCTGTAGCGCATGAGTGTACCAGTGGTGCTTGGTGGGCAGCATGTGATGCAGCTGTGCCTACGCGAGATTCTGTGTGTGCATCATGCAGAGTATTTTTAAACTTGTCTGCAGTAGTGGTCATTCAGGCCAGAAATGCGGTGGCAGCTGTTTTCAATTGGCTCTTGGCGCAAGAGCCAGTGCTGATCAGTGGTACACTGGCAAATGTGTCCAGGTCGTTCTTTGTGCGCAAGAATGGGCGGTACTGCAGCAAATTGACCACAGGATCTGCGAGTGTACCCCAGTCGCGGGCAACATGCGTGCTCAGCAGCACCTCATACAAGTCATTTACTCCTGAAACAACCAGGAATGTCACGCCATCTGGGGATGCAGTTGAGCATTCAACATCTTTACCTCTGTTAAGTATGCTCCAGATTGGGCCTACCACCTGACCAATGACTCCCCCTGCACTTCCCATAGAGGTATGGATCTTGTGGGTTGAGGGGCCATACAGGATGCCATTCTTGTCAGCAAACTCTTTGGACAGGAGATTTGCCTCAGAGCAAGTGTCATATAGCACACGTGAAGCAGTGATGATTTTATCTCTGTGCGCAAAGGATACACCCTCAGATAGCCTGTACATGCCACTACTTTCATTAATGTATTTTGTAGTGTCGAAAGTGGGCTGTTCTGGGATTGGGCCATGCTTGGCAGCAGCGAACACAGACACATCATTATAACCAAACAAGGATGGCTCTGAAGAGATGGCAGCTTCGGGTGCAGTTGCCACTTTGCCATCGGAAGCGGAGTGTGATGCAGCTTGCGTGTGGGAATCTGCCAGGCTTGTTTGCTCACTCACTTGTGATGGCGTTGGCGTACCTTTGGAGCAAGGAGATCAGTGCGCTTGAGAGCGCCCATCAGCGTTGGCTTGGGGACCTTGAAGGACACCTCAAAGCCTGGAAGTTTCTGCATGGCAAAACCCACAATGCGTACCGTGGCCATAGCAGGAGGCGCTGGCTTCTGCACAGGTACTGGTGCTGCGCCTACTATATCTTCACGGTTTAGCAGTCCTGCACGGAATGGCACAGGTGTGGCTGCACACACGCTTGACTTTTGTTCTGGTTCCGTGTCTGTACGCACTGTTAGTAAGGCATGCAGAGGTGGCCACACAGGCTGGATGTTGTCTAAAGTAGGCGTCTGAGCAAAGGCACCAACTGCAACATCTGGTGGCTCAGTGGTTGGCGCTGAATAGCGAGTCACGTGCACTTGCGGGGCGTGCTGAGCTGCAGGCGCAGGTGATACAGAGCAAGCTTGAGTGTGCACTGTGCTCATGTGTACTCTAGGGTCATGATCCCTGCCATAGTCAGGTGCATCAGCGCCGGGCCTGCAGCTCATGTGCACAGCGGGTGACTGAGTTGGTGCACTGGCTTGCCTAACATGCAACATTGCATTTGAGCGTGTTGGCTGGGACCACTTTTGCTGAGGTGGGAGATACTGTGTGCTGGTGACATATAGGCGTGCCAGCACCTCTTGTATGGCAGCGTCGATGACTGCTTTTTGGGTGTCAGGCAGAACTGGGCGACTCACCTGGGGTTCTACCGCCTCTTTTCCTGCTATGGCTTGCAGCTTCCTGCATTGTTCTGTGTCATGGCTGTGGTTGGGACCATGCAGCATGCAGTTGAAAGTACGTGCGCTCTGGGTGAAAGAGACAGGAGCGTGTGCAGACATGCATGTGGTGTATGAAGCCTGGTTCAAGGGTGGCTCAATGTGGCTCAACGCAGTGAATCCCACCAATTTTGCTTTTGTAAGCTTGTGGACTGAGGTTTTCTTATAATTCCAGACCTCAGAGGCTTGGCATAGCAAGCTGAGGGGGTTGATGACAGGAGAGGTGATCTCTTTCTCTATGTGAAGTAATTCTTTCTTCTTGTTTTTCTTATTCATTTGTTTATCTAGGCTGTGTGGAGTGTTTGGACAGGTAAGAGCGTTGCGGATTTTGCCTTTGTGGCCAGAACCTATTGTGCACGGGGAGTTGGGCTGTGTTGGGATGTAAGTGACAGTGCTTTGACTGGCATTAGATCCTGGATTATTCTTGCTAAGAGGTTGAGACATGGGTGTGGAGGTATGTTTCATTGTTGAGCGTGTGCGCTTGCTGGGTGGCCCTTCCGTAGGTGAAAATCTTTTTGTGTGGGCCTCATTACATTAGAATTAGCAGTATTTTGTGTTGAGGCATGAATTAATTGTGTAGGAGTGATGCTCAGCCTATATTTGGACCGAGTTCTTTTATTGGGTGGATCTTCTGTGGGTTGTCTTTCTTTGGCATCATTACTTCCTGAGTAATAGGACAAATTTCTTGTGTAGAAATGTAAGCTGTAGGGGCGGACAAGGTGGCTTGGTCACGTCTGAGGCGGCGTCCAGTATGTTCGTGTCTGTAGTGGGATGTGGAGCGAGGTTGTGGTGATGGCACTACTTGTGTGGAAGGGGTGCTGTTTGGTTGGGAGCCTGCAAAAGGGTAGGTATGAATCGGGGAATCTGGTTCCACAATAAGGCCACTCACATGTGTGTTTCTAATAAGGCGGTAATGTGCAAGAGTGTTTGCTTCAGTGTTTTTGTAGGCAATGATGTTTGGTTGGAGGAGTTCCTCAACTCTTCTTCCTGGGGGAGGTTAACCAGTCTGCCAGTCTGTTCAATGCTATTTTACATTTAACGTTAACCTTGGAGTATTTGGCTTGTAGCTCAGCTACTGTGATGATGTGAGTCTTACACGGGGATGTGAGATCATGGATTCCATTAATTCCAAGGCCCATTAGGGGTTGCAATATGCAGGTTATGAGGGAGGAGAGATTGTGGGGAGTCGGTTTATCTCGTTTGGTAAGATAGGATGTAGATAAGAGCTGAAGGTCCGCTATTTGCTTAGTGAGGATATTGATGCTTAAATTGCGGTGTCTAGTTGAGGGATCTTCAAGGCTAGATGTGAGTGCAAAAGCCAGCCGTCTATGAAATTCTACACAAATTGAGGTGCACCCTAGCCCAAAGTTGTCTGAATCTTCGCGGATCATTGCTGCTGCTGTGCTGTTCCAGAGTTTGTATTTATGTTTGATAATCCTGTCTATCATGGTGTCCCAAATGATGAGGTCTGCTGGTGTGCAGGGAGTAACTGCAAAAGCATAGGCAAGGCTAGGGATAATGGCTGTACGGACAATGCCAAGCGTTTGCCGTGGGGAGGCATAGGAGGAGTCAAGGTTATTAAGCTTATTTCTGAAGTAATAGGTCATGCGTTGAATTTGATGCTTCCAATTGAAATCCATGGTGATTTGAACTCCAAGATAAAGGAAGGGTTCATGTGGTGCAAGAAACTGGGCCTTTTGTCTTTGGATTTCTATTTTTCGTTTGAGTTGTTGACAGAGAGCTTGAGATGGTGTCACCCCATATTGATCTTTTGCAGGATGACTGTGTAAAATTTCCATTGCTCTAGTTTTGTTGCCAGATATAATAACTGCAGTCCAGTCAGAGTAAAGAGTGAGTTCCTGGATTGTGCTAGTGGGGCAGAAAAGGTCGTCGGCAAAGGCAGCGCTGCTTAGCACATTAATCAAGGTGAGTATCAGTGGCGTTTTGGCCTGGGATGCAGCCGTGTTTGTAACCGCGTCCTCCTACATGTAGCCATCTTAAGAGGGGTTCCATGTAGAGGAGAAATAGGAAGGGCGAAAATGTATATCCTTGAATTGTACCTCTTTCAACAGGAATGTTTTCAGTGCTACGTCCTGAGGGCAATCTAACTTGGGTGGTGGCGCTTTCATAAAGATTCTTGACAGTGTCGATAGCATCAGTGGGGAAACCCAAGTCATACATTATCCAGAGCATCCTGTCATGGTCAGAAGTGTTGAATGCGGAGGTGAAATCTACAATGAGGGCGCAAATATGTTTCCCAAACATTTTAGCGTCTTCAAGTCCCATGATGACATTCTGGAGCTGGTGGATGGTGTCTGTTTGGTTACGGAAGCCAGCTTGAGTACAGCTCAAAAGAGAGAGTGCTTCTGCACATTCATAAAGTGTATTAGTGACCATGAGGAGCGGGTGGCCCACATAATAATGAAGAGTTTGTGGATGCTCTCTTGGATTCAGGGGAGAGCATCTTGAGGATCTCATTTACTACACCAACTGGACCTGGTGATTTGTTATTACTGAGTTTTGATGCATTCATTGAAGGCTCTTTTATCCAGGATTTCGGAGTGGAGCCATTCCCTTTTACTGTTGCCAAGTACTCCTTTAGTAATTTGTGATTGTAGAATAAAAGGATCAGGCACTTCTGATCTGCCAGCCTGCTCCCAGAATTATCCATAATTATGTGGCGCTTCTTCTGGGAGGTATTTGCCATGCTTGTTGTTAACTGCCTTCATAGCTTCAGTGTAGTAATTTTCTACGATTTTGGCCTGCTTGGCTCAGTTTCAATGTTGCCAGTTTCTGGACCTCGCAGCGCTTGAAGGCCAACTCTTGGTTGTGCTTTCTTATTTTTTAGAACCTCCCTGTGTGCTCGCTTGGGATTTGTGTTGATTGTGTTTTGCAGTTTCTTGCGAGCCATGTTACTATTTTCTATGTTGCGAGTTTCATCAGTATAGGCAATAGCTTGTTTGGCGCTGTCAGTTAGCTCCTCCAGCTTTTGGAGGGGAGGCAGATCAAGCTCAAGGCTGTTGAGTTTGGATATGGATATATGGAGGGTTGGGTTTTCCTCATCTTAATGCAAGATGGTTGAGGTGCTGTTTGTGCGGTTGATGGAAAGGGATGTGAGTAAAGACTGATTAGTCCTGATATGGCTGAGCTTCTTTTTCAAGTGACATCGCTTGTTGCTGACAATCCTTGGATTGTAGTGGTTGTTGTTGCTAGGAGATATGATTTTTGTGCTGCAGATTTTGATTGCTACTTGGTAGGAGGAGTGAATGAGGTCAGAAATGCCTTTTGCTAGGACTTCATCTGCCTCTGCGGCAGGTTTGTTACAGAGTGTCTCAAGCTTTTCAGTGCGCTTGGCAGATGTGCTATCCAGGTAGTTGAGAAAGGTTGTGGCTTGTGTATGTGCAGGGTCAAGGGTTGGAGAGTTCCTTCAAGTTTTTGGGGGATCCCATGTGCAGGGTCATGTAGGGATTGTGCAAAAGTTGTACGGTCAGGTTCGCTGAGTGGGCGAATCAGGACTCTCTGGCTTTCAAAAGGGACTCCCCTTGAGTGTGTTCCCAAGAACGGGAATATAAATTTCGAAAGCGCTGAAGGGTATGTTAGCAACAAGTGGAACATGGTCGCTAAGAGAGCCTAGTTCATATGTGGTGCAGGGAGGGCATTGATGTGCAATCTCAGAAGGAAGTATGATATCGTCAATACGGCTAAAGGTGTACTGTTATTATAACTGTCTTTGCCAGTAGCCTGGTGGTGGGTCCAGGTTAGTAGTTTCTTCCTTACAGGGAGAGATGTTGTTAGAGAGGAGGAATTCACGTTACACTCATTCATTGATAGAGTTATCAGCCTAGTAAGTCGTGCTGCTGGTGCGGTCGCTAGCACGAACTGTAGCATTCATGTCTCCAATAATGATAGGAATGCAGTTGCTGTAAGTGTTAATCAAAGTCTTGATGTGTTCTTGCATTTCAATTCCTCTAGTGAGAGCTTCCTGAGAGCTACCTGAGGGCCATTAAGTGCCCAGCAGTAGAAAATTGCTGGCATTGGCTCCCTGGAGTATGACAGAGGCAATTCTTCCCTTAGAGTCAAGGCAGGCTGGAGAGCATTGTGTGGCTAATGCTATAATGTCACGGACGCAAATTGTGGTGCCACCAGTCCAGTTAAATGCTGACCAATATTTGTAATTCTTAAGGAGGGTCTCCATCCAAGCACGAGGTTTGTTATTTCTGTGGAGTTTGGTTTCAGTGAGGACCAAGATATCTGGATTTTGGGTGGTAATGGTATGGCGGAAGTCTCAGTGGCTTTTAAAGAGACCTCTAACATTCATGGTCATAATTTAAGCGTGTTTAATGTTTTTTCAAGAGGCTCTTACGGGCTCTCAAGGTGATTGTTATCTTGGGCAGCATTTGTAATGAGGATGTAAGATGGGCTGGTGGGGTCTTCGTTTATGCAAATATCCATCAGTTGTGTGGGCGGGCAGATGGGGAGTTTGGAACTGATGAGAGGGGTTCTAGGGTAGCGTCTATGTAGATAGGTCTGTTTTCGTGATCATAAGATTCTGGGTCAAAAGGGACAGAGCTGTCTGCTCGGTGTAAATCAGAGTTAGGGTCCAGGTCGTCCCAGACACTCCCTCTTTGAAGGATAAGTATTCTACCTTGAAGCTTACGCCAGTCATTGTCTGTGAGAAGGGGTTCAGGATGGTAACTTAAAGTATCCAAGAGGCGCCACTCACAAATACTTCCAGTGGAATGGTCAGTACCTGTGCTCCTTTTGAGAGTAACAGCATGCCCTCTGCCATTTGCATGGGCAATGGCAAGGGTAACTGCATCTTTGTAAGCTGCGTTGCAAACAATGCTTTCAAACTTCTAAATATTTGTCCTGTGGTTCAGTGGGGTGGGCTTGCTGGAGTATGTAATTCTTATCTTGGTTCCAGGGGAGTTTGCTTAGGTAATGGTTGAAAATAGTGATATTAAAGTTGCCTACTCCACGAGTGTAGTAACGATTGAGATTAATTTGTTTTTGCAGGTTGCGATTTTCTAGGGTGTCTTCCATGTGACAGATATGAGAGAACATCAGAGCCAGAGATGATATGCTCACCTAAGGCCATGTTAAAGGATGAATCAGGCAGAAAGCTATTTCTTGCTTTTCCATGTAGAGTGGGCTCGGAGTGATGGTGTGAGCTCTTGCATTTTCATTTATACAAGTAAGCTTGAAGGTAGTGAAGGGAGGTAAGTCCCCAGCAGTGTTCAAATCAATAGGGTTTTTGTAAAGTGAGTCTTACAGTCTCCAGTGACCTTGGAATTCTTTGATGGCTGTTGAGCATTTAAGTCAAGATTAGTGCAGATGTGTTTACCCGCACTATGTCCAAAAGAGATTTCAGTTTGGTGGAGGTTGTATAAAAGTAGCCACTGGATAGGGGCGTTGTCAGAGAAGCCTATGCCAGGTTCATAAGCGTAGAGCCTAAGCTGGGGTCATTTCTATGTTGGATGCTGATGTAATTTTTAAGAGACTCTGGCGTCACAATGCACGCTCCAACCACATTATTTATTGCGTGCACTTGGCAGTGATAGCTTGTATGTCCTTGTTGCTCGAAATATAATTCACTATGGCTCGGGGGCATGCCCAGCTGCACTATATGGCTGTTATGGACATTTTTATCTGTGGAAGGTGGGGCATAACCATCGGAAACAGCATACCTAGCAGAGCTTTGGGGCTCCGAACGATATTTCCACACGAGAGTCCTGTGGTCTGTAGGATAGTCTAGCACAGAGGATGGTCCAGCATGGAGATTCCAGTGGAGGGCATGCAGATTCCTGGGGGTATAGGAGGGAGGTTTATGGGCACAGAGAGGCTCTTAAAGTTGTTTTTGCTTGCAATCAGGAGCTTGCAAATAGGAGCTCGAGGGCATGCCAAATTGCGTCATGTCATAATGGTTCGTGTTTTTATTGATCTTGGAGGAGTCAAGCATGGCCTTCTCTCCATGACACTGTGTGTGGCACCTGCGATTCACGGAAAATTTGTTTAAGTGCTGAATTTGGAAACATTTTGCCAAAGGTCCCCCCCCCCTTCCGGGAAGTAGAATGTTTGAAAGAGGGGTCGTGGTTGGTAGAGTGAGGTGTGGGAGGAATAGGGGAGGAATACGGAGCAGAGATGGAGGCTTTCATGATGGTGAAGAGTGCAGCACGCACTTCCCTCCTTTTGCCTGGCCTTCCTTTGATGCGTTTTACTGCACGCATCAGGAGCAAGATAGTGGAGGTATTTTTGGCCTTGCGGGTAGGAGCTTGGACATGGAAGTGGATGTGCACAGCTGCCAGAGGGAAGGCAGAGTGTTTTCTTGCGTGCGTGTTTTTGCAACATGATGATTGCTTAAATTGCGCAGAGGGAGAAGATTTTTCACTGTGTGAATGGCATGGTGTTTCCATGCGTGAGTGCGGCGGAGAAAGTGGTGAACAAAAGCATGCAAGCTAACAGCCAGCAGCACAAAAGCGAGGAATATGCTGGTCTCAAGAGGCCTGAATGGCAGACAAAAGCAAAGATGAGGCTTATAACAGGCTCCAGCCTTGAGCTGTGGGAAGAATGGACCTGTGGAAGGCTGAGGGGGAGAGGTTAGTTGTTGGGCCCCAACAAAGGTTCCCAAAAACGGACAAGCGTGAAAGTCAGATGCGTCTGTATGGTTGTAGAAATTAGGTGTTTGGCTTTTGAAGCGCAGACGGTACGCTATCCGCCACCCTGCGGAAGAACGCGAGCGTTCTCCCAGCACTTGCACAAGGGATGGAGTGATACCAAGAGAGGGCAAATCGGCTGGTCCTCCGGCGTTCGTTCAGACCTATATAGGTGGTAAGAGGCGGTCCTATCCATCTTGCAAGTGGCAGGGGCCGTTTTTGACTCATAGTGCCGGTGTGTATGCAAGCAGCATCGTCCTTGGGACTGGTGTCGATAGGCGACTCATGCGCACTCGCATTTCACCATCTCATCACGTCTAATGTGAGGTCCACACAAATCATCATGTTCCTTACTTGGGGTGGGATTGGAAGCAAGCACACCAATCAACCATGGTCCAACACCAAGCTCCTCTGGGAAACAGGGTACTCATAACCGCACACGGACCTCATGCACACGGTCAATACAGGCTCCTGCACACCCATACACGGGCACGGGAAGAGCAACATCACCGCATGACACGCTTCCGCACACTCACGCTCACCCACTCTTGGTGTACCACAAGTGCGCATCGAGTGGACCACAGATTCCCAAGACCCACCCCACCGTTCTTTGAAATTGGCACAAGACTGCCTGTCGGGAGTGGAGAGCCCCGTACACGGCCCCTACTACCACATCCGCGTCCTAAGCAGCGCGCTCCCTCGCGGATTGGTTTTGGGGCTTGCCATAGGATCACGGGAGCTTGGGGGTTCCCTTCGCGGCTCAGGCGCCCTCGGCCGCCCGGACCGCATCATGGGGTTCCCAAGGCTGGGCGTGTTGTTGACCACGGCGTCCAAAATACCTCATGCCTGACGGCATCTCATACCCGGAAGGCGATGGCGAGCGCGCGCGCCCTTTGCTTGCCCCATTTCCGGTTGCGCAACGAAGACCAACGGAGGCGCCGAGCTCCCACAAAGGACGATCCTTGGGACACGGGTGGGCGCGTAGTGTCTGCTAGCACTCACTTGAGGCTGCCCAGGGGGTGGGGCAGCCTCCATGTGTGTACTAAACCTGATTCAGGCGCAAGCCTTCACACAGGGTGCTCATTGCCAAAAGAGGGGATTATTACTCTCTCGCTGTTGCAGCAAAGAAAGTTTAGTTTTTTTTCCCTTGTGTCCCACATGCCTTCACATATATCTTTGGTTGGAAGTGCTTGCTATACTCACAACCTGCACCCCATCACAGTGCTTCAAAGCAGAGCAAAGCCTTCATTGGGAATAACCTTCGTGTGTCAACCCTAAAAGGAACAAAAGAGATAAAGAACTAAATTAGTAGAAGAGAAAGGAGTGATCAAAGTCCTCTGGTTCCCACTTGGGAAGCGGCTGATATGCCACTAGCAAATCCAGACTTCAAAATACATGTCTAAAACTTTGAACAATCTCGTACAGATCACTTACCACTTCCAGCAGTGGGTGATATCAATATAGTCAACCTGACCCGGCAAGGCTATGAGGGTTGCACAGAACACCTATATAACCATAGGCTCTCAACCCAGGGTCGCCCCATAACCTTGAATCCAGAAACTTCCAACCCGCAAGCATACATCTTACTTACAAATAGATATGGAATGTGGTTCCGAGTGATTGATATCATGATACCCGGATCCAACACAGGCGTTGATGGACAGCCAAAAGTTCCTCTTGCCGCCTCAACACATGCTGCCTGCATTAACGCATTATCACCCCTGACCGCCTGCAAATTCTGCTTCAAGCATATAATGCTGCCAAACAGTTTGGTATCCATGCTTCTATCCACCCTCCTGTCCGAATGCTACAGAAGTTTTGGGCCTTTTACCGCGCACATTATTTGGGAAAGGTAGTCAAAACGTGCTGGATTCGATATTTTACACACACCACTTTATTTCATAAAAGCTCTCACATGCTTTGCTACGGTCACCTACTTGCTATGGTCACCAACTTTAAAAGAAACGTTTTCAGCCCTCTTGGCTCACTTCCAAGCATACTGGAGCCCTCATGCTCAAGACAAAGTTTTTGGTGCCAAGAAAAGAAAAGAAAAGAAAAGAAGAACTACGCAGGCAGTGTAAGCACTCCCCACATCAATTAACTTCATTCCTTGATGGAAAAGAGTATCCTCTTTTACCTAGGGCCGAAGCACCATATATTTCCTTCACCAAGATAAACAAAAGAAAGAAGTCAAGGGGGATCAGAAGGGTTACTAGCAGTAGCCCATGCCTGATCTTGGTGACGAGAGTTGAGAGAAGTCTTCTCAAGAGCGCGTCTGGTGCTAGAAACTTTATATGCGTTCTGGACGGAATGGGCATGAAGCTTCAGAGCAAGCCTGGTGGCTGTATGAGTGTCAAAACCAAGCTAGTTAAGAGGCTCCAGAGTGTGAGGGGGTTTAGATGACCCCTCGCACACCTAACAGGATGGTATGGAGGGTGATTTGAGCTGAGACCCTTGAAAGATCGCGGCAGAGGTCGCGGTGCTGCCAATGTTGTTGCTGCTATCCCCTCGCTCTTCTCACTGCCCTCCGATTCCTTTGAAACATGCTTACACCTTCTGGGGCGCGCACCCTTGCTTGTGCGTGCGCACTTGCTTGTGCTTGCATGCTTGCTTTTGTTGAAGAACTTTGTTATATCGTCCAAAACAGTTTGCTTTCATGTTTTGAATCTAGAAGGATCTGGAAGATACTGGAATTTTCTGGAAGGTTCCATTTGTGTTCGACAGGTTCTGGAACGATTGCATATTGACCTAATCTGAGTACTCTAGAACATTCCATGTGGTTATGGTTGACTGTTCCAGAATGTTCTTTGTGGCTGTGGAAGTTTGATCTATAATTTTCCTGTTTCTCGAACCTTCTTAGGGCATATATAAAGGCCCTCGTGTGTTCATTCCTAACTGTCAAATCAAATGTTATACTTTGCTACACCAACGACACCACCACACAACAAGAACTTTCACCCCTGCGCTTGCTGGCACCCTCCTTTCCTGCCTTTGCTGCTGAATGGGTTGTATGGGGAAATGCTGGAAATCGCCGAAGAGGAGGAGGGGGGTGCTTAGCTGCTCACCACTCTCATTGCTACATACTTTTTTTCCCACTTTACGAACACATACGCACTGCTTCAGATAATTATTTTTTCATCTGCTGCAATTCCTACACACGGCCACAACATATTACTACGGTAGCTCCGAACCTTCAGCAGGCTCTGGGTATTTTGAGGACGTGCCTTCTTTTGCTGTTGTTCAAGCGTACATTGATGATCTTTTCTCTGTGTGCAGACTGCAGACTAGCGGCGGAAGATTTTAGTCGTACTTTTGTGAGCATGCTGATATTACAGTAGGTTCATGATAAATTGGGCGTACTGGGCTACCAGTTCGTACCACTTCGTATTGTTCAACAGTATAATTTTGAGTCCGGGCCCCTAATCGCTGCCATAACCTCATCATGGGCTTATCAAGATGTGGCTGTTGAAGCTGCAGGCCCAGGCCTGGGTCAGTGATAAAACAGCAGGCTGGGTCAGTGATGCGAAATGTAGACCATCTTCTGCCGATGTGCCATTATTCAAAAATCCTATTGCTTTCAGAAATTAAATCAATTTGCAATTCCTTTTCACTTTGTAACAATTCGTATTTGGGCACAGTCCCTAGACTAACTGAGGCCCCTGCCAAAACAGATACCCGGAACCCTTTGAATATGATTGCATACCCCAATTCTGCACCATTTCACCAAATGCCAAATGCTAAAAGAAGTTGGCTTAGTAGTCCAAGGCGCGGCTGTGATAAAGCTGTGCTTTCTCTGCTACGCGTATGTAAGTTAGCAGCAAGGATGTCAGCGTGTCCCTGTTACAAATTAATTATCACAGAGTGAAAATTATATTTTGCGAGAACAGTTTAAAGCATTGCAAGGAACGTATAATTACCTTCCTTTGTACATACACCTTGCTGCTATATTACAGCTCTCGATAGAATGCAATGTCAATTTAGAAGCGCTTATGAAATTTTACGATAATTTCAGGGCTCAGTAGACGGCTCTGTGGTGTAGTCGCTTTACTTTCTGGGTTTTCCTGTGCTCGCGGATCCTTGTAGGCATCTTCGATAATGCTTTTGAATTTATGCTCAGTTTTCTGGAGAATTTTGCAAAGGATCAAAAAGTGTCACACTTTTAGAGTGAACCCTCGTCCTAAGCTAGCTGCGGCGCTTACTAGGGTTTCACAGAGCTCGCTGCGCTCGCTAGCCATGTAAACAGCTTTAAAGTTGCGCGCCTTGGAATCACTTCATTATTGTTTTGCTAGAAGCATAGAATCTCTCAGGAGTCAGGTGGTTTGGTTTTTATGGGGAATTGCGTAATCCCCTTAAAGTGATTTTCGGGCTGGAAATTCGAACCCGGCAAGCAAGCCTGTGACCGTCATGGCCAACCAGAGTACCCCGCAAACAGAACTTAAGCTTTTATATACCGTAGAGAACCCTGACCACGACGCACCCTTTTTTGAATTGAACATTTCCATTACTCACCCACAACGCAACCTTCTCGACAGCCAAGCAGATTTTATTTTTGCTTTGCAAACTCCTGTTTACGCACCCTTCTTCACCCCTCAAGAAGCACCTTTGCAAGAAACAAATGTCTGTGTGCGTTTCACAACACACAGCCAGGCACAAAGCCATTCATTTCCTGACAAAATAATCCATTCAAGTAACTTATCTTGGCAGTTGAAGCTATTTAGATGAAATCCACAGATGATATAACAAAGCTAAAGGCAGCTCATGTCTCAATGCATCCTTTCAATCAGCTGCAGCATTGAATCAACTGTTCGAACAGTTGAATTCATTCAGTCGACAGAAAAGAACTGTTGCTTTACACTGCCGTTTTTGTAAAAAGCTTTTGGATGTCCTGCATTTCTGCACCATCTCTAGAGCCTTAATCTGCTCTTTTGCGTCCTCTAACTGCTTCGCAATGCTCTTCTTTCCACGTTTCTCCTCCTCACCCCTATCCCTCTCCCTTTCCCCCGCACCTCTCTTTCTCACGTACTTATCCATGATAATTTCGAATTATTTACTCCATGACGCACCCATTACGCAACCCATCTCGGCCATTTATTTTCACCACTGCGCATCCAGTACGCAGCCCTCCAGAATAATTAATAAAGCATTACGCAGTGCTAAAAAAACTTTTAATGTTGCGTAATGATCAAGGTGCTGTACGGAATATAAACGTAAGTTTCAGTATTTCAGACGCGCGGGAGCACACAAAAGTCGCCCTGGCCGCTGTCTGAAGACCACGCTTTTTCTGCCCTTGACAGCTCTAGCGGCCCCATTTGCGAGCGCATCAAAGAACTGAATAAAGATTTGGAAAGCTGAGAACTTCAGGTTCTAGCGGTATTTTCATCTCTCTGACGGTGCAGTGTGCCGCGCCACATTCAAACATTTTGGGTCAGTCTATGGACTGTGGTGTTTGGGGGTCAGCAATTACCCAACTCGTAATTTCCCACTTCTTAAAGTTTCGTTTTTGGGCCAAATATTTTATTAATTTACTAAGTAATCGTGAAATTTACGGTATGTAGTCCAAGTCTGGCTGCGTGCTAAGAGGAAAGGTCACTATACAAGATAAGCTAAGATGTGGTTTTGTATTTTGAAGGCGCGATGGGTAGTGTTAGCCCAAGTTCATGACTGCTGGCAGTGATGACCTCTGAAGAATGGCACGGGTACCTCATCAATCACGGCACCAACAACATCACAGCAATGCTCAAGCGACCCCCGACAGACTTCGATGAATAAATGCAACTGGAGTACGCAACGCTGCTCACCAGCTGGCTCTCCTACAAGGGCGCCCTGCCACGCGAGCTCACGCTGCAGCAGCGCAAGCGAGCAAACGCCAAGACAAAGGAGCAGCACTTATTAATACAAGTGGTTGAAGGGGCGGTTAAGGGAGCACAAGCACCGTTACAGGACAGGCTTCAGTTAGAAGATGACGGCGCATTCCCCAAACATGTGGAGCAGGAAACAAGAAGAGAGCTGTTCCCCCCTGTGCCCCTGACCCCTTCAGCCATGAAGCTACCAGAGCAGTTGCCCCAATGTGCCGCACCAGGAGTGCGTACTTTGGAGTTGGACACCTTGATTCATGATAAGACCCAAGCACTGCTGGCAGTCCCTGGGCCGGGCATGTACTAGGTTGGCTGTGTGCTTGCCATGTAGGTCTTTGGCAGGCTCGAAGTGGCTCCAGGCATGAATTTACCTGTCATGGCTGCTGTGTGCTGTTATGAACGTGCTCCATCGCGTGCCTTATACTGGTCGGCTCATGCTTGTATGTTTTACAGCCATATGCACCTTCCAGCACAGGCTTTGTGTTTTCAGTGTTTTGAGTGTAGGCCAGAATGTACGACAGAGTTCTCTAGCTTGACCTTGCCCAATATGTTATGGAATTGTGTGTGGAAGGAACTGTACACAACATAAGTACTATGAATGAGCATAGCCACGCACTCACGTTTTGCATTTGCGAATTGTGATCATCATCATCTAAACAAAACGTTGACAGCACTTGGCTTGTGGCTTGTGGCTTGTGGCATTGACCACATTATGTTTTGGGCAGTCCTTAGCTTGTTGGCTTAGACCAATTTGTGTCCAACCTCTTTGGTTTTACAATGGCAGGCTCTTCAAGCTGCTTTTTGATAAGGCCTGCATACCTGGAAGCATGCAAAGCTTACCCCACTGTACAAAAAGGGGCCACTTGTTGATCCCAATAGCTATCGTATGCTGGCTGTCAGTCACCGCATGTATGCAGATGTTGTACGCTCGCTTATTACTGAATGGTGCGCGGCATTTAAAAAGATCCCAGACACACTTTCTACCCTGGCCGCAACACACTTCAGCCCATTTACATTTTGCGGTACTTGCAGCATGCAGCACGCACATTGAAACCAGGCCAGTCCAGCAGGTTACACAATGCATTCATCGACTTTAACAATCGACTTTAGGAAAAACATACCTAATCCCAGCTGGCATGTGTGCAAGCCAGGTGTAGGGCACAAAGTTTGTAAAGGAAGGCCAGGAATTTTCAAGTGAGTTGCAAGTGCGCCACAAGAATTTTTTGAAGGGCACATTAGGTGTTGAGCGTGCAACTACAAACTGGACATCTAAGAGAATGTGGGCATGTGCATTGCAGTTCTACTGGTAAAAGTCCACTATTAAGATGTACAATGGTCTGCTCAACTCTAATTGTGAGACGCTCCGGGAGGTCTTGAAGGCAGACTTGCAATTACACTCCAGGGCCTCCTCATGTTGGACTGCTCAGATCCTGGATAGCTTTCTAGGATTGCGGCGCTGTGAGTCTTTTGTAACATCGATGAAGCAGGGTATGCCTATCTCACTGCAGGATTTCACAGATGTTTTGAGGCACAGATTGCAAGGTGCATGAAGAGCTGATGAAGGAGTGGATCCGCGAACAACAACAATAAATTGGCCACATATCAAGCATTGCCTGCCTTTTCACCAATCTCTACTTTGAGCTGGGTGTTTCACCAGCATAGCAGCATGTCTATGTCAAGGTCACCGCTGGGTGCCCGGCGGCTGTGCCGCATGTGCATATGGCATCAAATATGCAGGCCTTGCAACACCTGCATACATAGCCACACCCACTTCCCAGAGGTCCCATGCAGCATTCACATCCCAATGCAGCTGGTACGCTAGCTGTGGTGTGAATTCCACACTTGCGCGCTGAGCACGAGATTTCACCGCATGGTCACTCGTTACTCCAACTGAACCTCCCCCCCCTCCCTGCCCCCCTGACCTGTGCTAGCCTCCCCTGGCCCCGCCTGCTGGTGCTGGTCTCCCACGCCCATTCCTGTTGGTGCGTCCCTTCCCTGTCCCCTCTCCATGTTGGGTCTGTCCCCCCCTGCCCACCCCTGCTGCTGATGCTGTGTCATGAGTGACGTGCCTTGCAGTCTGGGCACTCTCGAAGCCGCCTAGACTTCCACGACTCTCAATTCCTCCTATCCCTGACATAAGGCTCGACTGTCACACCCCCACAACGGCTGACTTTGTTGTCTTATACTCATTGGCTGGCGCAATGATGAAGGGATGGCCTCGCGAGCCACCGGCCCCGCGCAGCACATTGCGAGACAGGGTGCTGTGCACCATTGTGGTGGCGCTGAACTTATGGACCCCCTTGTGAGCAGGAGGCATCTTAGAGGCCCCCACCGCCAAGTACTTGACCCGTCTCGTGTCCGTCCCCTGTGTGTGTGTGTGCGCGTATGTGTGTGCATGTGCATGTGTGTGTGTGTGTGTGTGTGTGTGTGTGTGTGTGTGTGTGTGTGTGTGTGTGTGTGTGTGTGTGTGTGTGTGTGTGTGTGTGTGTGTGTGTGTGTGTGTGTGTGTGTGTGTGTGTGTGTGTGTGTGTGTGTGTGTGTGTGTGTGTGTGTGCAAACCTACATCACTTTTTGGTTTGGTGTTGGGTAAAGCACAATTAAAATTATGAAATTTATGTTTGTGCATGTGAGCGAGAAACCACTTTTAGGCCCCAAGGAATGAATGGCCTAAAAACCTTGTAAGAAAGCTGTGTAGTGGTGTTCAGGTCCCGAGGCGACTTCCACCAAACGAGTTCAAAATTTGACTACATTTGATATATATTAAGGGCTGCATTCTTGGATGTTTGAAAATTGGCCCAGAGGGTGATCTGGGTGCCCCAAACAATTCAGATCACTCCCAGATCACACTTTTTCTCACACTTTCATGCCTGAACCTCACTCAAATTTAGTACTGTTGGTTTCTTTAGAAGCGCCTTTTCAAGAGGTGTCAGAGGAAATGCTGTTTGACAAAAACAAGTGTCAGACGGGTGCGCAAGTTTGAGAAACGTCAGTTTTCTGGCAGCCGTAACCAAGTTACCCTCACTAAAACCTATAAAAAAAGACGGGCAGCTCACTGTTTCAACACAAGGAGCTGGATATAAGTCCTTTGCTTAGCCATTTGTTGGCTGAAAAAAAACAGGGTGCAGAAATTCTGAGTGGGCTTGGAGGTGCACCACTACATGAGGGATGTACCATGCAAGTCATGTATGCGCATTTAAGCAATCGTGCCCTGGAATGTGCCCCCCCCTTTAACCCTACTACTAAGGGTTGTTTGGATGTCAAAGCCAATCGCTATCACTGCTGTTGGCATCTTCAGCACTTTCACTGCTGCAGCTGCTGCTCTCGCTGCTGCTGGACTCCATGTAAATGCTAGTCGTCTTGGCCAGGTTGCATGACCTGGGCAAAAGGAGCTGACCAGCAGGCTGCATCTCTGACTGCTGCTGCTGCTCCTGCTCTTGCTCCTCAACCTGATCCTGTTGCTCAGCCTCCTCACACTTATCTGCAAGGGCCTTTATTGCCCCCTCTGCCTGCTGCACGAGCTTCTTCATCTGGGCTGCAATACTTTTCTCTAGCGCATCCAGCTGGGCCTGGGTGCTTAGCTGCTCAGCCTTTGCTGCGGTGGCTGCGCTGCGGTGCTCCTGCCCCCTCTGTTTTGCTCTTTCTAGGTAGCCTGGTGCACGCCTGATTGCCTCTTGCTCCCCACCTGGCCTAGCTTCCAGATGTCGCTGAGCTGCTTGTCGCAGGGCCTGCAACTCTGCTTTGCTGCTTGCCAGCTGCTCTTGCACGCGTGACAGCTCTTGTTCCAGGTCTACCTTTGCTGCTGCAGCTGTCCGACGATCAGCGGAGCGCTCTGCTATGTTTGCAAACAGCCCCTTAAGCTCAGCAGATTGCTGCGTTGCCTTAGCTTCAGGTCTGCAATGCGAGCATCCTTGGCGTGCCTGGTCAGTAACTGCTGCTGCGGCTGCTGCTGCTGAGACTGATCTGGATGAGTAGGTGGCGTTGAGGATGGCTGTGGGGATGGTTGAAAAGACATGAGGCCAAGGGGGAATATGGTTTCCGGGTTCGTCTCTGGAAGCTGTACTGCTGCTTCTGTTGCTGCTGCAGCCGCCTTGCGCTGGCATTCACGAGCGCGGCTGCGCACACATGCAGTGCATGCCCACAGCCCATGCTTCCTGCTTGCTTGCTCGGTGAAGGTGGGGAACAGAGGGTCTGTGCCGAGGTCATACTTGCCTGCTGTATACCTGCTGCTGCTGCTGCTGCTGCTGCACTCAGCTGCATGCTCTTCCACTTTCTGCCAGGCATCACTCGGTGCACGCCCTTCCAGCTTCCCCTTGCATCCATTTAGGCAACAGCATCCCAGCTCCACACGCTGCTCCACGGGCAGCTGAGCATACTCAGAAGTGAGAAGGGGGTGCCGAAAGCGTGTCATCTGTGTGCATACGGTGACATGGTATTTAGAGGTGAGAACTATAGCAGCCACGCATGTCAAGCCCAAGCCAGTCCAGAACGAAAATTTGCACATGCTCTGGTAACACAAAAAACAACATACTGGTGGAGTTTCAATGCCCGACACTGCCCGATGGGCGCCAACCATTTTTTTTACTCACAGCACCTCACAGCACACCAACCTGCGCTGGCCACCAGGCGCCGCATGCCACGCCCAGAATGCCTCACATGCATGCGTAGGTATGCAGGGACACCATCCAGGACAGGTCCTGCAAGGTTTGAAGCAGCGCATGGTCAGCTGTGCTGCATTTTGCCTTTTGAAGATCAGTATGCATGGGGCGTACCCGTGTGTTACAGTGACTTTCCCAAGCTCCAAACGTGTACATTTTCACCTTCTTAACTTATGAATATCCTTTTTAGGTGCTGGAGTGCACAGGTCAGACCACCACAGGTGCATGCGTGTGCGTCTGGTCCTCTTCCACCTCACAAGACTTCCTCAGTGTACATCTGCTGCATTTATTACACATGATGAACTTCCACACACCTACAATAAGGTCTGGGATGGGGTGGGTCAGGCTGTCCGGGCTGCTGCTGGCACCAGGGTGCTCCTTCCTGCTGGTCAAACCTCTGCAACAGCTGCTGTAATTGCTGCTGTGCGAAGACGCTGGCTAAAAATTGAAAGATTCGTTTATTGGATAACAAAAATTAAACGTGCCCCAAAAGCGGCGAGTTTGGTGGCCCGTCGAGAAGACGATGTCGGCAGACGTGTCACATTTCCGAGTGTGCCAGCTGGCGCACCGGGGCTCATAAAACTGGTGCAGAGCGACTTTTTAATTTCATGTTAATGGATCTGATTGCTCAGCTTGACCTGCCCGTGTTTTTTGGGGCGTGGTTTGATCTATGTCTGGACACCCCCCTCCTGTATCTCCCCAGCCAGTGCACCATCCCAGATTCTGAGACCAGGTTTGTCAACCAGTTTTGCAATGTAAACCCAAATATCAGGTCAAATTAGAGTTTTGAGCAACTTTGTTTTGGGCTGAACACCAGTGTGTGTGCGTGTGCAAATCTACATCACTTTTTGTCTTGGTGTTGGGTAAAGCACAAAAACCATTCTGAAATTTATGTTGGTGCATGTGAGAGAGAAACTACTTCCAGGCCCCAAGGAACAAATGGCCTAGAAGCCTTGAAAGAAAGCTCCCGGAGAAGATGAAATTTTCTGCTAACGAACCAACTCATACTTCCGATTGGATCATCCCAGCCACCCCCTCTTTTACGACCATCTCAAATCACCCACCTTGCAACAACTCTTGAGGAGGCTTGAAGCTGCGCGGTCTTGAGTCGATCGCTTCCCCCTGTAGATCGCCATGCTAGCCTTAGCCCGCTTGGTGTCCACCACAAACTCATGGAACATGGTGTGCCAATGTTGCGCCTCCTTGTCCAAGTACGCACGGAATCCGGGCCCACTAGTGCGCGAGCCACCCTGCACACCAAACATGGATTTCATTGGATGACATAGAAGATGAAAAGGGAAGAAACTGAAAAAGTGGAAAGCAGCTAAAACTATGTACTGGGCAGATGGGTTCAGCTTGCGAAACACCCATTTAGTTGTCTTTTTGCAACACATATCCTCGGGGATTGCACATGCTCAAAAAAAACAATTTGGGCACGTGCTCTGCCAAAAAACAAGCATGTTTTACTGGACCTGTCCCTTTAAACAACTGAACTTACATCTTGTCATTACCACCCATTCCAGAAGACGCCTACCTGCTGTGAAAGCTCATTCAGGGCTGCACGCACAGCCGGTTCTTTCTGCCATTCTGCCTCTTGCTGCCGCTGCTTGTCTTGCCGCCAGCCGTTGCAATAGAAGCCGTGGCTGAATGCACTTATGTGCTCTTCAGGGCCCCCAGAATCACACATCAGCCGCAGCCTCTTGTTGCGGCGCCAGCGCTGACAACGGGTAAGGCGTTGGTGAGGACCTGCTCCAGGGCAGCAAAGGAAAATGAATTGAAATTGATGAACTGAAATTGATTCGTCTTCCTTGTACCTTTATCCCTCTCTCTCTGTCTCTCTCTCTCTCTCTCTCTCTCTCTCTCTCTCTCTCTCTTTCTCTCTCTCTCTTTCTCTCTAAGGAATTTCGATAGAGAATTGCTAACCCAACACATATGCTCACATGCCAGTACAAGGACAGCTGTGCACTGCATGTTATAATGCCTATGCAATGCAAAACTGGTCCAGGAAGCATTGCTCAGTATAGACCTCAGATAAGCCTACACATGCATGAAGACCATACATACAGAACAACAAGTGGTGTCACTGAAGTGAGAGTCCTAAACATGACCGCCATCAGAGAGCTTGCAATGGCAGACAAATGCAGATGCATGCCTTATCAACAGGTTTTGTAGAGTGCTCAAACAGAATGCAAAGGGTATCCAAGAACATTAACATCAAAAACTCTTGTTGTGTGGTGGTGTCGTTGGTGTAGCAAAGTATTACATTTAATTTGACACTTAGGAATGAACACACGAGGGCCTTTATATATGCCCTAAGAAGGTTCGAGAAACAGGAAAATTCTAGATCAAACTTCCACAGCCACAAAGAACATTCTGGAACAGTCAACCATAACCACATGGAATGTTCTAGAGTACTCAGATCAGGTCAAATATGCAATCGTTCCAGAACCTGTCGAACACAAATGGAATCTTCCAGAAACTTCCAGTATCTTCCAGATCCTTCTAGATTCAAAACATGATAGCAAACTGTTTTGGACGATATAACAAAGTCCTTCAACACTCCCTCGCGGACAAAACACGTTTGCTTAAAGTTTGTTTGAAGTCCTAACCAACTCCCATGCTCTTGCAGCACTTCTCAAACTTGCTCTCTGCCAATGCCTTGGTCATGATGTCGGCAATCATCTTGGCAGTGGGGCAGTACTCGAACTTAACTTCCTTCCTTGCGACGCGCTCCCTCGCAAAGTGCAAAGTACACGATGTCGATGTGCTTGGATCTTGCCGATGCGATGGGGTTCTTCAGGAGTGTTAGTGCTGCTTGGTTGTCGGTGTACATCTGGATGGTCTTCAGGGGTGCTCCAATGTCCGCAATGAGCTTGCGTAGCCACAGTGCCTCCTTCACGGCTTGGGCGGCGGCCATGTACTCAGCCTCAGCAGTTGACACGGCAACGGTTGCTTGTAGTCGGCTTGACCAGCTGATGATGCCTCCGTTCAGGATGAACACGTAGCCCGTGGTAGAGCGGCGTGTGTCAATGTCTCCAGCGTAGTCTGCGTCGCAGTAGCCTTCCAGCTCTGACATTGGTCCATAGGTGATGCCGCGGTCCACAGATCCAGCTAGGTACTTGAGAACTCCTCTGGCAGTGGTCCAGTGATCCGTAGTCGGCTTGGACATGTATCTTGCCAGGGCTCCCACAGCTTGTGCGATGTCAGGTTTCGTGCAGACTGACAGGTACAGGAGGCTGCCGATCAACTCACTGTAGCCGTAGGTGCTGGTGTCCAGTGGCTCTCCTTGCTTGGTCAGCTTGGTAGCTGTGCTGATGGGTGTTGTCTTGGTCTTGGCGTTGTCCATGCCGTACTTGTTGATGAGGCTGGTTGTCATCTTGGTCTGACAGATCTTCAGGGTCCTTGATGCTCTGTCTCGCTTGATCTCCCATCCCAGGAAATAGCTGGCGTCTCCCAGGTCTCTTGCATCAAACGTTGTCATCAGGATGTTCTTGACTGTCTTCACATTGTCCTTGTTCTTGGTGGCGATGAGGATGTCGTCCACATAGACGAGAATGTAGACGTAATCCTCCTCCAGGTGCTTGATGAAAAGGCCAGGGTCGGTCTTTGACGCTGAGAATCCCATGTGCTCCAGCTCTGTCTTCAGCTTGGTATGCCAGGCTCTCGGTGCTTGCTTGAGGCCGTACAATGCCTTCTTCAGGTGGCAGACGTAGTTTGGCCCACCTTCTTCGTAGCCGGGTGGTTGTGCCATGTAGATGTCCTCCTCCAGCTCTCCGTTCAGAAATGCGGTCTTCACGTCGAGTTGCTGAAGCTCCAAGTCTTGTGCCGCCACGATGGATAGCAGAGTCCTCAGGGTGGTGTGCTTGCTCACTGCGTCGGAAAAGTTGTAACTGTTGATTCAACCGGATTAAATCAATGGGGTCTGGTTGATCCCTGCTTGAATCAACCATTTTGGTTGAATCAACCAGAATCAACTAGGAAATGGTTGAATCAAGAGGCTGGTTGATTCCTCAATGATTCAATGGGTGTTTCAACCATTTTTGTTGATCTTGCTTCTAGAGCCCCTAGGAAGCTATTCTTCTCAATTGTCATGGCTTGCCACCAATCTCTAGGCAGCTCTTATGTGTATTGCTCTAAGTGTAACGGGAAACGTCAAGTTGTACCTGCGGCATGAGTGCCTGTGGTACTATGACATGGCAGGTGACCTTGACACACTATGTAAGGTACAGTACCTCCTTGAAGTTCAAGAGGAGAAACAACTTGAATGTGACTTATGATGGGTATGACTTATACTAGAGGTACATCAGTACAACTAGAGTTAGTTCTAGTTGAGGCACTTCAGCATCTTGAGATAAACTTTTTGCTAGTAGGTTCAACTCCCAATTGGAAGCTTGCAAGGTAGCACAAGTTTACTTGGCAATATTGCTAAGTAGTGGTGCCACTTCAAGAATGCCACTGATTTCAATTGCTTTGCCAAAAGCCAGTGGCTAAGCAAACCGATTGGTGTGTGTTTTTAATTGTAATAACCACATAAGGCCTTCAATTACCTTCTGTTGCATTTGATGCAGGGAGTCCCGGGCAATGTCTTTTCATAAGTAACACAATAAGAATCAATCATTTTGGTGGAGCCTCATCATGAGTCACTTTTTTCTGAGATGGGCTCTGTGACCATGTCCTTCCTGATTGACAATCTTTTCTAGGTTGATTCAACCGGATTGAGTCAATGGGGTCTGGTTGATTCAACCAGCATCAACCAGGAAATGGTTGAATCAAGAGGCTGGTTGATTCCTCAATGATTCCATAGGTGTTTCAACCATTTTTGTTGATCTTACCTCTAGAGCCCCTAGGAAGCTATTCTTCTCAATTGTCATGGCTTGCCACCAATCTCTAGGCATCTCTTATGTGTATTGCTCGAGGAGTATTGGGAAACAGTGTTCCATGCATACCATATGGCAAGCAGGACAGGTGACATGCATACATGCCTCCTTCAAGAGGAGAAATAGCTTGACTTATGCTGAGCGTGGCTTATACTATAGAGGTACAGCAGTACAATTAGATTTAGTTCTAGTTGAGGCACTTCAGCATCTTAAGACAACCTTTAGGTTCAATTGGAAGCTCGCAAGTTAGAAAAGAATAAAGAAAAGAAACACTACATAGGCTGCTATACTGATCATACCTTGAACCAGTTAAAACAACTTGGACTGGACCATCAACGGGCCCATAAACTTGCTCAAAAACTCCATGCCCATTCGGTTCAGCATGCCCATAAGCTTGTTACCACTAGACGTGCTATGGAAAATGATGCTTCTCAAAGCCAGGTTCTGGAGCCGGGTGCTTCTAATAACCCTCCAGATCCCCATTAGGATAATCTTTTTGTAGTCTTCGTGGTGGAGGGGACTCACGGCTCTTTTGAGCCAATGTGTCTCCTTTTCCTTAATTGATGTAGGGAGAGTTTCCGCTGCCTACATAGTTTTTCTTTTCTTTCGTAGGCAGAGAAAACTCTCCCTACATCAATTGGCTCCGAAGAGCCATGAGTACCCTCCATCACAAAGTTTTAGAACAAGAAGTGTTAGAGGGTCTGGAGCAAGTTGGCACAAGTCGACTTGGCAACGTTGCCAAGTAGTGGTGCCACTTCAAGAGTGCCACTGATTTCAATTGCTTTGCCAAAAGCCAGTGTCTAAGCAAACCAATTGGTGCAAGTGTTTATAAGTGTAACAACCATATAAGGCCTTTGATTACCTTATGTTGCATCCCGGGCAATGCCTTTTCATAAGTATTACAATAAGAATCTATCGTTTTGGTGGAGCCTCATCACGAGTCACTTTTTTTTGAGATGGGCCCAAAGCCCATCAGAGTTCACCAGAGTCTGTGACGATGTCCTTTCTGATTGACAAACTTTTTTAGGTTGATTTAGCTTAACACATGGAACCTCTTTAATGCAGCTCAACTGCCCTGGTACTTAGGCATGCCAGTTATATCAATATAATCCGATTATATTATAAAAGAGTCTTTTCCCTTCCCCACCTTTTATTCATAGATCATGGCCATCCATAAATGATCATCCAAGTAACTAAAATTTACATACTACTGATAATGGTAATTTGTTTGCAAATCACCAGTGGCATGTAAATAACCACTGCAGTCACTGCAGTGCAGTGGTAAATTACAAGTTGTAGTACATCAAGAAGTAAAGGGTCGTCCTATTCAATCTTCAGTATTTGTTTGTGTGAATTTGTCAGAAAAGTGAAAAATGATAGCAAAGATGCATTAACAACCCACAAAGAAAAGGCTCTTGACCGCTGCACCTCACCCCACCCTGCTTACACCTTCTTGTAGACTGTTGTAGAGGAAAAAATAGCTATCCAGCGCACTTTTTAGGTCCTGCAATGGTGCAGGGGATGCTGAAATATGGTTGAAAAACGCTAATTGAAAAACGCTAAGTGAGACATTTTGCCTATTAAAGGGGGGGTTGTATGGGGGCGACCTGCATAGAACTGACTTTTCCCCTCGCATATAGGTAGGGCAATTTGGTCCTAATAATTCATTGAGAAATCTATTCCAAAATATAATTGGGTCTGCAGGTCTAAAAAAAGGTCGTTGCGAGACATTTCTGTTGCAGGTCTTTCATTACACGGCAATCGCTGTTGTGCATATAATATTTATTTAACGATGGGTACCCAAGGAATAGGCCACAACTGTCAACCACTGGGCCCAGGCATCGTCACGACATGCCAGGGCTCCTGTCCCCCCGCCCTGGTCATCCCTCCTCCTATGTGTGAGCCGAATGCCTGTAGGAGATATCTCTATCGCTTGAAGGTCTCGCTGGGGGAGCGGCCAAGCAGGGAATGAACGCGCAAAGGTGAGTTGTTTGACCAGCCTGCATGGGCGTGCAGCATCACCCACAGCCTCAGGGCTGCCTTGATCCTGGCAGGTATGGTCTTGCGTAATGTGTTGGAGCACAGGGCATGAGTTGTGACGGCACAGGGTTAGAGCAGGCTTGCCGGGGAAGGGGGATTGACTCGGGATGTCTGTTGCGGTACCCCTCCCTGGGCAGCATGAAGGAAATGGAGGCGAGGATGAGGAGTACGGGCAGCATCCCACACAAATTTGTCCTTGCCATGAAGCGATGAAGTGTCCCGCAGGTCTAGGTGTTCCAGCTCCCCTGATGTTGAGGTCATGCTTTACCAGCCGAATCACAGCTCCATGGATTTGTCTTAACATGTCTTTCGCTGTACTGTGTGCCTTCAGGGGCTCAATACAACCACCAATGAACAACCCACATCCACAGCTGGCTGTGTGCCATCACACAGAAGGTCCAGTGGGGAGGTGGCATCAAGTGGGCAGACAGTGCCTCCCCTGACACCAGCACAATACCCTGTCTCTGTGCTTCACGGGGAATGTGCAGCGGTAGGTGCCCGGAACATAGTGCTAGGGAATGTATGATGGGCAGTGATCTCCCCGCTGTGAACATTGGAGGACATTTGAGTTCTGATGTATCTTATTGTTTTTTTGGATGCCTAGGGCATGATGATCGATTGCCAGGCCCAGGCTGAGTTAGTAAAGATTGCTGTGCTTTTGTGTGTCAGAAGTATCTTGCAGGAGTACTTGCGCATGTTGCATGAATGCCCGAGGAACAGTGTGGCCGTTCTTACCCGCACCTCGCTGAGTGTTCCACGAAGCATCATTACAATTAATCCATCCAAAGTATTCATTGGAGGCATGGAAAGCATTCAGAGTTTGAAAGGTGTACACATGATTGAATGGAAAGGTATCCGCTTTTTGCATGTTGCTGAATACATGATTTTAATGTGGCTTTGCTAAGCAAAAACACCTGTGTGCGTGTTGCAGAAGATTGTGGGGCTAGCTATCTCAAAACTTATGGAGGCATAGTCAGGGTCTACCATATCGTCCACGGTGGTTGGCTGATGGTTGGTGGTCTTGGCAGCTGTGGAGGCCGAAGAGAGGGGAGCGACTTGGACAGAAGTCCACTCCTGTGGTAAGTTTGTGTGCTTGAGCTAGATGTGCTTCCATGGTTTTACTTTGCATGTTGAGCACATTCTGTTACGCACTAGGTGCTAGGGCAGCTATACGGTCTCTGGAATGAATGCAGCCTGCTTTCCTTCGCTTTGAGTAGCCACTATGCTCCTCAGTGCACATTTGTTCCTTGTATCAGGTGTGAAAGAGGTGATACTTAGTGCATGCATGCGAGAGTGAGTGCGAGTGTGTGGGGCATGGTTGTGTTGGTGGTATTTGTGGCACATGACATGAATGCCCTCCTCATCTTTTATATGCTACCCTACTCTCTTATCGGGTGCCCCCTCTCTCACTGCCTACAAAGGTATTCAGTGCGTTGGTTGAGCAACTCATTGAGTTGCGCAAGTCATTAGAGCTGATGCTACTTTACAGTCAAGTGGCAGGCGTGCTTTGTTTGCAAAATCATGGCACTTGATAAAGAACCATCATTACCACTTGCATATCTGTGTACATGTGTGAATGAAAGCCTTTCATACTGCCCGCTGACCCTACCCGTCCACTCCTGCTTCCTTGCTCGCAGTGGGAGACCTACCTATCAGCCGCATTCCTCAGGGTCAGAAATTTATTCGACATGCTGCCGTTCTTGTTTTTATGTGGCACAGACCTTCGGTGGGCAGGTCAACTTGCAGGCAATGCAGGTCATTGACATGCTGGTCTTAATTTTCAAGGCGCTGGCTTTCACGGCATTGGTGGTGAGTTCAAGTGGAGCAAACTGCCATGTATTTATTTGTGTTTGGGATTGCGTCATGGCTTAGATGTAAAGATGGGAAGAGGGCCTTGGGACAGAGTAGGTATGCGTACTAAGGCGGCATTGGGTTGTTTAAATAAAGGAACATGTTGCCTTGATTTCAACTTCATGGTTTTGTATGTGAGGTCTTGCACTTGCTATTGCAGGGACAGCGTATCATTTGGCTTTTTTCAAGGCAGCAGTATTCATTGCTTGTGCATTACGCAAGGGAGAAAAGCTGATTTCTAAGGTGCACATAGGAAGGTAACAAAGAACTAACCTTGATGCTCTGCCCTCTCTTTCTTGTCTCTGTGAATGCAGGTTAAAATGCATCTCATCGACCCCTTCAAGAGAAGCAGTGAGGCCAACAGCGGAGCCTTAATAGAGGGAAATGATGGAGCAGCATGAAGCTGAGGTGGCTGCATCTGAAGGAAGTGAAATTTGTGAGAGTGGAAGGGAAAAATGCTACAGCTGAATTCCTTGACTTGGATGCTCATATGAATTGAGAGTGATTGAAAGGTTGCTGTAGGCATTGCACCGTGTATTGAGCTGCGCACTAGTCTTCGGCTGAGTTTGGCGTGCTGCATGCTCCTTGCAGATCAGTACCTCAAAACATCGCATGTTGTAACATTTAACTGTCAGACATGCATTTAAGATTGATGGGCATGAACGTGCCTGGATTCCTAACCCAAAGCATTGTACTTTAGACTGGGTCTTTCTTGCATGCATGCAACTTTGGCATGGCGTGGCCCTGTATGCCATGCACCTCTGTTGGGCAACATGTAGGGCTTGCTATGTCATCTTGTAAGGCTGGATTCTAATCGTTTGACTTCTATTGCTTACGCCTATTTGGCTATTACATGCTTGATATGCAAGCACTTGGTAGCCACTTGTTTTAACAGGAAAAAACACCAGTCTTGAGCACCACTTGATTCAAGAGCAAATCAACCACGGTTGAATCAACCAAATCCAACTCGAGGCCTGGGTGGAATCAACTGCATTGAATCAACCAACTGGATTGAAAGCTAGTTGTTTCAACCAGAAAACAACCACTCTTGAACACCACTTGATTCAAGAGCAAATCAACCACGGTTGAATCAACCAAATCCAACTCGAGGCCCGGGTGGAATCAACAGCATTGAATCAACCAGCTGGATTGAAATCTAGTTGTTTCAACCAGAAAACAACCAGTCTTGAACACCACTTGATTCAAGAGCAAATCAACCACAGTTGAATCAACCAAATCCAATTCGAGGCCCGAGTGGAATCAACTATGGTTGAATCAATCATCCTAATTGATCAGCAGTTGAATCAACCAGAATCAATCACAGTTGATCAGCAGTTGTTTCAAGAGGAAATCAACTATAGTTGAATCAACCATTTTTCCCATTGAATCAATGAGGAATCAACCGTAGTTGAATCAACCAGTTTCTAGTTGTTTCAACCGGCTTTTTTCTGGTTGATTCTGGTTGATTCAAGCCGTAATCAACAGTTACAACTTTTCCGACGTGGGGCGTAGACTTCTTGGTAGTCGATGCCTTCTCGTTGCTTGAAGCCTTTGACGACGAGGCGTGCCTTGTATCTCTCAATGTTGCCGGCTGCGTCTCTCTTGATCTTGTACACCCACTTGACAGGAATTGGGCGGATGCCAGCTGGTGCTTCTTCCAGTGTCCAGGTACTGTTGGCGTGCAGTGATGTCATCTCTTCATCCATGGCTCTCTTCCACAGATCTGCATCCTCTCCACTCACTGCTTTTTCATAGGTTGCCGGCTCCTTTAGCTCTTCTGTTGCCAATGCAGCCTTGTACCACTCGGTTGGCGGTCGGCGCTCGCGCAGTGGGTACCTTCTTGGTTCTGCTGCTGCTGCTGGCTGAGCTACTGCTGCTGGTTGTGCTGCTGGCTGTGTTGCTGGCTGAGCTGCTGCTGCTCCCTCGGCTTCAGCGTTCTCTTGCTGTGCATGCTGCTGGTCGTTTTTACCGTCTTCAGAGCTGATTCCATCAATACTGTGCTGCTGACTGGGCTCTCCTTCTTCCAGTGGGTTGCTGGTGCTTGTTATAGGGCTGCTCTCTGCGCACCTTGGCCCATGGTTGCCTTCATCAACGTGACATCTCTGCTGATCACGATCTTCTTGGTGTCCTCCATCAGGATGCGGTAGGCCTTGCTGCCAGGTTCGTAGCCTACCAGAATGCCCTTCTTGCTGACTGGGTCCAGCTTGCGCCGCAGCGTCTTCGGGGTGTGCACGTATGCTGTAGCTCCAAAGGTCCTCATCATGGTGACGTCTGGCTTGATACCGTAGAACAGCTCCACTGGGGTCTTGGTCTTTCCAGATGCTGGTGATCGGTTGCGGATGTAGCTGGCGGTGGCTACAGCTTCAGCCCACATATTGGTTTGCAGCTTGGCGTCTTGTAGCATTGCTCTGACACGCTCCATGAGTGTGTGGTTGGGCCGTTCTGCCTTGCCATTCTGCTCTGGGGTGTAGGGTGCCGTGGTCTCGTGCATGATGCCTTTGGCAGCGTAGAAGTCCTTGAGCTTGTTGTTCAGGTACTCTCCTCCTCGATCGGTACGCACCGCTCACAGCTTGTGTCCGCTCTGGTTCTCCAGTTGGTTGATGATCTTCTTCACAGTTGGGATGACCTCTGCCTTGCTCGGTACAGGTACAACCGTTGACAGTTTGGAGTAGTCATCCAGGAGCGTTGCCACGTACTTGTTGCCTCCGAGGGATGCCTCATGCATTGGTCCACACACGTCCATGTGTACAAGCTCCAGGGGCCGAGCTGTCTTGGACTGTGAGCTTGGGAAGGGTAGTCTGCTCTGCTTGGATGTCACGCAGGGCTCGCAGATGATGCTGGATGCTGCTGCCTCCTTGAATTGCTCTGCTGTCACGCTGATCCCGCTGACGATGCTGGGAAGCTTGGCCATGCTATCATAGCCCATGTGGCCGTATCTCCTGTGCCACAGCTCTGCTGTCTCCTTGGCTGTTGCTGTCATAGCTGTCTCCTTGTGGCAGATGCTGCTGAAGCAGTACAGGCCTTCATGCTGAGCTGCATGGATGAGGGCTCCAGTCTGGGGCATGCTCACTGTGCAGGTGCTGCCCTGAAAGCTGATCATGGCTCCTCTGCTTGTTGCTTGTCTGACTGAGAACAAGCTGGTCATGGCTCCAGGCACGTACAGGACGTCCTTCAGGATGAAGTGGCTGTACTGACCATTGAGCAGCCGTGTCCTTATGGCGACGTCTCCGATGCCTTGGGCTGGCTCCTTGGTGTGGTTGCCGAAGGTGATGAAGATGTCCTCGCTGAGATCTCGCAGCTGGATGAACTGGGTCTTGTCCGGTGTGATGTGCTTTGTCGATCCGGAGTCCAGAGCTGGTAGTCTTCATCACGTTTGTCTTGCGTTGCCATGAGCGCCACAGCCGATGTCTTCTTCTTCTCGTCATGCATCCTCTTCCGGCACTCTGCCTTGATGTGGCCCTTCTTGTGGCAGTAGAAACACTCCTTCTCCATCTTGTCGTTGCTCGCGGTCTTGAACGGTGGTCTGCCAAACTTGGTTGGGGCCTTCTTGAATCCTCTCGCAAGGTAGGCGGATGTCTCTTGCTCTTCTTGACGTGTCAGACGCTGCTCCACGTGTAGAAGCTTCGCTTGCACTTCATCCAGGTCCAGCTCCTTGTCACTCGCCTCCAGAATGGCGACCAGGGTCTCGTACTCCTTGGGTAGTCCAGCTAGGACGCTGAGCACGACTTCAGACGACTTGATGTCATGTCCGGTTGCCAGTAGATCGCTCCAGATGGTCTTGGCTCTGGCAATGTACTTGGGTAGGGGCTCGGACGGTCCCTTCTTCAGGTCGTTCAACTCCTTTTTGAGTTGCAGCTTCCTTGCCTCGCTCCTTGCCTTGTAGATCTTCTCCAGGATGTCCCATGCTTCCTTGGCAGTCTTGCACGCGTCCAGCGTTGTCAAGTGGTGGTCCTTGACGTTGAGGCAGATGAGAGCCAGTGCCTTCTGGTCCACAGAAGCTTCAGTTGTCTCTTCTCCAGTCGTTGTCTTCCACAGTCCCTTGTGGATAAGCAGGTACTTCATGCGCTTGCTCCACGTCCCATAGTTGTCCAGGTCGAGGGGCTCGATGTCAATGCCCTTGTCCGTAGTCATGCTGCTCATTTTGCCGCGCCTGCTATGCCCGCAGTTGGCACCTCGAGTCGTTCCGCTGACCCTCCTCGGACAATGGCCTCTGTCTGCCTTCCTAGCTATCCCCGCTCAGGCAGATGTTGCGCAGTGGAAGCGTGAGTTGGCGCCCATAACCTCTTGTTGTGTGGTGGTGTCGTTGGTGTAGCAAAGTATTACATTTAATTTGACACTTAGGAATGAACACACGAGGGCCTTTATATATGCCCTAAGAAGGTTCGAGAAACAGGAAAATTATAGATCAAACTTCCACAGCCACAAAGAACATTCTGGAACAGTCAACCATAACCACATGGAATGTTCTAGAGTACTCAGATCAGGTCAATATGCAATCGTTCCAGAACCTGTCGAACACAAATGGAACATTCCAGAAACTTCCAGTATCTTCCAGATCCTTCTAGATTCAAAACATGATAGCAAACTGTTTTGGACGATTTAACAAAGTCCTTCAACAAAAACAATGATAATGCAGATGCATGCATGCCTTAACAACAGATTTTGTAGAGTGCTCTATCAGAATGAAAAGTGTATACAAGAACATTAACAGCAGTAACGATGATACAAAGGACAAGTTGATGTAAGCATATTTAAAACATCGCATACAATGACTGGGGGGTGCTGGAGGGGAGTGGGGATGGGAGGGGGGCAGAATGGCATGAGCTGGAGCGGAGGAGGAACATGAAGTGCCTGCAAAGCGAGTGTATTCAGACAAGATTGAAGTTGACATAAATCCAGGGAATGCAAAGCGAGTGTATGTTGGTAAGTTCAGGTTGAGAGCTCACGATTTGAATGTGGAAAGTGCATCTTGGGAGGATAGGATTTCTCCGGTGTGTGACAGATGCTCATGTGGGCAAATTCAAGGTGAGGCCCATGTTCTCTTCATGTGTAGGTATGAGGGGCTGTGTGCTCTAAGACAAAAGTGAATTATTCTGCCGATTTTCATCTGCACATCCTTTCTTGCAGCATCAACTTAGTGTCCAGGCTGTACATAAGAATGTTCCTCTTGCAACGCAATAAGAAGCTTTTTTAGTTCATGTCTGAGCTTTTGCATGGACCAGCCACAGGCTGATCAGCCGAACAGTCTGGCTGAAGGTCTCCCTGTGTAATCTAAATCTTACACAGATTTAGATAATCTTTGGTTTTAGCGCACTAGCAGTGCCCAGCAAACATGAAATGCCTATCAGCCCACCATCTGAGGCTGCCGATTTCTCACCATTGTAACCATTGTAACCAAGGAAAGGTCACCTCTCTTGAAAGCCAGCAAGTACACCTAGGCTGGTGTTGGCCACTCAGTGGCCAGGCTGGCAGAGCCTGCTTGTTGCCTTGTACTGATAGAAATGAAAACTATGTAGGCAGAGGAAACACAAAAAAAAGAAGAGAAAAGACTACGCTTGCCAAGTCTGGCCGCGTGCATTAAGGAAAGGTCCTGTCCTGAAAGGCAGGGCCCCACCACACAGACCAAGAGGAAGAGGTGGCTCAGAAGTCTACACCAGCAAGTTGGCCTCCACCATGGGACCTACAACACGACTGTCAGGCAGGCCCTGTCCAGCAAGCTCAAGACCCACCCCTAAGCCATAGAGCAAGCTTTCCAACATCTCAGCATGGGCCCCCCTCTTGCACAGGGGCCAACCAGGGCAGTGGGAGGTGAGCACGCAGTTATGCAGACCCAAGCTGAGACACTCCACAGTGTCTATATATATATAGAGGTTTTAGGGTTTTTCTCCACCTCTAGAGACCTTCTCCACCGCGCCGACCTCTGGGACCACTCCTGCGCCAATGTCTTCCACCTGGCACTCGCGCACGTACCCTGCCTGCGTCGCGAGCCAGCTCCAGAGGCTGCAATATGGAACTGCTGTTACTCCGCTGCCAATGTGTGAGGTCTCAGCCGCTCCCGAGTATGTCCGGGCGTGTGCTTGCACAGCACACGGGGGCGTTACCAGGGGACACCGCGTGGAGGCGCCTCACAAGTCCCCCAAAGAAAGAAAGAAAGATCTACGCTTGCCGTTCGGCCGCGTGCATTGAGGAAAGAGCCTCCCAATGACTCCCACCGATAGAGGGCATCTTTTTTTCTCCACCCCGGCCACAAGGATTCGATCCGGGGACCTCCTCCTTGCTGTTGCCCTCCTCGCGCTTGACCAGGGCTCCGTAACATGACGGTGATGGTAGAGGAAACATACATACAAGTTAGCCAGGAAAGGAAATGGCTATATTGCTGTACAAGGGCAGTTTAGCGTAAGCAAAATGTTTTCGCCTCCATGTGATGAAACTCAAGATGAGGCGTAAGCAAAATGTTTTCGCCTCCTTGTGATGAAACTCAAGATGAGGCTCATGCCCTTTTGGCGTGCAGAGACGCAAATGTTTGTGCTCTGAGGAGAAAGTATGCTTACCTGTTTAATTGTTTCTCTGGTGATTCTTCAATGGAGCAACCATTTTTACAACAAGCCAGTGTCCAGGATGTTTCTGATTTCCTCTTGCAACACAACAACAAGCTTTCTCGTTTGTTGCTGAGCTTATGGACATTATGTTGACTGGCGAGGACCAGTCACAGGCCGATCCGCCGAACATTCTGCTGAAGGTCCCCCCCCATGTAAATCTGTAACCAAGAAAAGGTCACCTCTCCTGAAAGCCATCAAGTACACATAGGCTGGTATTGGACACTCAGTGGCCAGGCTGGCAGAGCCTGCTCGTTGCCTTGTACCATAAGATAGAAAAGAAAAACTATGTAGGCAGAGGAAGCATACATACAAATTAGCCAGGAAAGGAAATGGGATTAGTCTGGGGCCTGATGGACTCTGCGGTCTCTGATAGGGTGTTTGGAGTCTCGTGCAAGCTGTTCATAGAGCTTCGAGCAATGTAATGCACCTGATATCTCATGTTGCACTCACCAGGCTATATCGGCGGTTACCCTTCTTGAAGCATTGCAATGCATCTATAACAGTGGATGCTGAGAACTGAAGTGCAAAACATAACATGAACACATTTATCATGGCCTCTTGGACCATTTTGCCATTTTTCAGAGCGATGCTGTTCTCAAACTTCTGTGCTTCTTGTGGAAACACAAAAGTGTATTTTCCTGACTCTACAGCCTTATGGAGTTTTTGTGCATGACTTTGCATGCTTGTTTCATTTAGAGTGACAGTGTGTGACTTTTACAGTTGACAATCTGAACTCAGCTCAAGGCTTTCAGTTGACATTTTCACAAGTTTAGTTTGGTTTGGTTACAGGCACCTTTTGCTACAGCTAAGCTGCCCTTGTAGGCAGGTACAGCTATGTAACCCTATCCTATCCAATCCAGGAAAGGAAATGACTATATTGCTGTACAAGGGCAGTTTAGCTTAAGCAAAATGTTTTCGCCTCCATGTGCTGGAATGTACCAGTACCAGGCCTGTGGCTGCCGGTCCCTTCTGTAAATCTGCAAACCTTTCGAGCCAATGTGTCTCCTTTTCCTTAATTGATGTAGGGAGAGTTTCCTTGCCTACGTAGTTCTTCTTTTTCTTTTCTTTCTTGCTTCAACTAAGCTGCCCTCGTAGACAGGTACAGCTACTAGACATAGTACGTAACTTTTCCTTTCCTTCCTTTTCTTTTGTTTTATCCTGAGTCAAGACACAATTTGTATTTTGTCGGACTCAGTTAAACTTGAACGTCATGTTCACATGTATTGCCAGCACTTGATCAGCCAGTTTACCAGGACATAGGCCTTCTTTTATCCCTTTAGTTTGATCTGAAGATGTTTTGTATAAATTTTGTAGCAGCAAACAAAATTAAATTGAGGCTTTAGCTGATATTTCTTGTTGGATCAGCATCGACCAACTGTGTAGTTGTATGATTTGGCTGGAGGTAACATGTCTAGCAAATCCCTGCCGAAAGAAACCTACATGTGAATGGGAGTTTGGAAGAGAGAGGCTGATGCTTCATACGCAATCCTGGAGCAAACAGTCTCTAGTTTGAAAGAGAAACCTGACGCCAGGCCTTCTTGTGCTGAGAGTAAATTACATGCCAAAACCAGCGCCTTGTAATTGTATGCTTTTTTTCTTATTTGCGTGGAAATGAGACATCTATAGCAGTAACATGTAAGGCAAAATAAAAGAATCCCACAACTAAACCATACAAATATGCCGTGCCAACAGTTCTGCAGAAGCAAACAAACAAGGGAATGAAATGATTTAAGGCATTCACAAAAGTCCAGGCAATTATTCTTGCAGCAATCTCATCAGAATGAAGAAGTGAAATAGCTTGAAATAGCTTCAAAGAAAAAACTGCACATGGGCTCGCAAGAGGCAAGCCCCTCATATCCTGCAGCATTTTTCTTGGATGCAAGTGCTTCTGCCTGCCCCATATCAACTCATCTACAACGCCTTCTTGGACACATGAAAGTCCTAAAAGAATTGAACGGATGTTGCACTCAATTGTAGCCATCTGCTTGGTTAACTTAATATCTAAAGTGGCACTCTCAATTGCATCTGAGATGGTTAAAAGGGTTAACAATCATTTTGAATCACATTCACGGCATTTTGCATTTCCCTAGATTCCCTATATTGCAAACAGTGTGACCCGATGTTCTTCTGAAAGCATTTTACTTGGTGCGCAGGGAAAATATGTACATACCAAATTATCACTCAGTTAAGCTCTGCACTTACTCTGGCTTTTGTACAAGGAAGAAGTACAGAGGTGTAAAGATACCTTCCTTTCCACCTGCAACCAAGCCATCTCCTGCACGCTCTAGGAATGCTGCTACCCGACCACTGCCCTGGAAAGAAAAAACAGCACATCAATCACAATTTGAGGTTGGTTCAAAGCAGAATTGAAGTTTGAACATCGGTTCATGGAGCTTGTGCATGGAACTGGTGTTGCAAGATATCATGGATAAATCATGGATTAAAAACATTTTGTGACTCTCTCTCTTCCTGTTTCTCCACACTACAAGGGAGTATTAGTACCTGGCAATCCTACAATTAATCATTGTCAGCTATTGCAACCGGAAGAGGGTCTGTCCCAGGAAACTTTCTGGGCCTCCCTGGACCCACCTCTCCCAAAACTTTCCATGCGGTCCTGTTCTACTCTTACAGAGACACAAGTTTGCACAATATATAGTTTTGAAAAATTTTGGAGAAATTGGCTGTGTGTGTGTGAGAGTGAGGGTAGGGTGCTCAGAAAGGGGATAAGGGGTAATGTGTGGAAAAATGTAAATTTTCCCGTAGCTGAGTGCGCGCCATGCTAGCAAGTTTGTGCAAACTTTTGCACCCTAACCTCTCCATTCACGCAGCAACTCACACCATTGATAAAGCACACATTTAATATCCTACTGCAATTTGAATAATGCAAATCCGTTGGCTCAGCGGCAAGAAGGAATGGTCAGCAGGTGGATTGCAAAATCTCCAGAACGGACACCCCCAGGCCCCGGACCCAGCAAAGGCATCCACACATGTATGCTGATGAAGCTTGTTTTGACTCTCCAGTAGGAGCTGTTCCAGGAGCCTGTGCTAGCTGGGCTGAGACCAAAACTTTTTAATCTTTGCTCCCTGCCTGCTGAGTTTCAGGGTGGATGGTAAGCTAGCTCAGGTCAAGAAAGTGATTTGCACAGCACCAGCCACTGCCTCCCATGCCTGAGTGACACTGCAGGGCAGCCTAAACATTTCGTTTGGGAGGGTAGCCAAAATTTCAGGGCGGGGGGTGCGCTAGGTGGGCTAGGGCAGTAGGTGTGAAGTTTACCCTGAAAAGGCAAACTTAGGGGCTCACGCCCCATGAATAGGGCTTCGCCAATGAGACCATTTAAAAAAACGGGGTCAATTGGTGGTCTGGCTGGGTCAGGGTAGGCGAGAACGTCTGGGAGGTAAGGTGGACCTTGAAGCCCTGACCTCTGTTTCCACTCAAATCGCTGAGCACTTCCCGGTGTTTCTACACTTATTAGATATTATTTATTCATTACATTGAACACCTCTTGGCCCTTCCTGGTAGGCTACAAACTAACGGAAGTGCTAACAAAAGTTCCAGCGCATAATTTTTCATTCTTGTACCAGAGGTCCGTGCAAAGTTATAGCAGTTTAAAATTGCACACATGAGTTTGGATCCTGTGTCTTGCAACAGTCAAGAAGTAAAGGTTTTTGAGGGCTTCGCAAAGTTTAACGTCTACAACTCGCCCTTCATGCTGAGAAGGGGCAGAGGACCCTTATCGACATGAGCATTAGACCCTTTCTTCTAACATGAACTCCATACATAATGGATGGGTATGACTATGGAAGGTGCCCAATAAAAATAAACACCTGGCAATTAATTAAGAGATGTAACACCACTATTACCTGAGGGGCAAAACCCGTCTTTTCCAGCGCGCAGACCAAATTCCTGGTTAACATGCGCCCCAGACGTGTGGTGCGAAAGGCAGTGAGCGAGAAACGGGATGGATCAATGGGCTCATACCTGCAACAAAGCCATTGGAAATTGACGACTGAATTGGCGGACCCCACATTGTTAAGGTAAAAAGGTGATCTATTTGGGCAACCTCACCTAGGCAAAGGAAGCAGACACGCTCCTGAGCTTTGTATCTTACTACTGGCTGAAAATGAATGTCACATCAAGTCCTTTCTTCTCACCAGGGGACATCTGCGCTATTTGCAAGGTCCACTGTCTCTTTAATGATAAAGCCTGCAGCTAGGAGAGCAGCCTTCACCTGAATACATGGAGAAGCAAACATAGTTTTAGGAGTCTAAAATGCATTGAGCACGTTGAAAATGCAATTAATCCAATTCCAACGTAAGATACAATCTCATCTTCCTTTAATTCGCTTCATTTAAAGCTTCAGCTTGGTTTATAGCTCTATAGAAGGCCCTCATATGAAGCTAAATGCCAACCTATAGGGAGCGGCATTGGTACAAAGCGCTTCTATAAAATACTGCTGTATAACACTATGTAGCGCTGGAAATGTGGCGAATAGCGCTATATGCTGATTCCTAACCATTTTAAAAACTCAACTCTTGCATGCGTGCGGCCTCACACACATACACCACAAACACACACACACACATGAACACAAGCACGGCACACAAACACACACACACGCGCACACGCACACACTCGCGCAAACACGCACATCACACACACATACACATGCACGCGCACACACACACACATACAGACACACGCACTCACACAGATACGCACGCCACACATATATTTCTATATACACACACCAATGCTTCCTTTAACTCGACATACCATGTCGTTCGACATAAAACCATGGTTTTCCGACTTCTCACATAGCATGGAATCGACTTTTGTGGGAAGTCCGGAGACCTCAGTGTGGAAAGAAGTTTTGCAGCGATGTTTCTAGGGTCTTGACCAGGGCCTCAGATGGCCCTCTGAGCCTTTAAAATCAAAGTTCTCTGAGCTAGATAAGCACTGTCGACAAAAGTCTTAGCATAGCAGCACACAGCATTGACAAGCTTGAGAAGAAGAAAAAGCAGGCCAAGGCAGGCGCTGGCAATAACCAGCATACTATGGCCCTTCAGCATGCAGGGCAGATATTTTTTCCTAAACTGCAAACCTGTTTGCTGTATCATGCCAGAACAAAGGCCTGTGACAGCTGCTTGAACATCAGTGGTTTTGGAGTGTTACCCGATTGCATGTGAGTCACCTATTGAAATGTATGCAAGTGTGGCTGCCTGCGTACAAGGCATTTTTAAGCAAAAGCAAGTGCAAGAAATGAAATAATGCTGTGACATAGGATGCACAATCACACATACTCTCAAAAGCCTCTCATATATATGTATTATATGCGCACAGATATATGCGCACACGCATGCATTCTCACACACATACACACACACCTGCTCAGTAGACCTGATATCTGGCAAGCCATTTCCAAGCTCAATTTCATCCAAGATGGCCTTGTGTTTGGGGTTGCTGGGATCGTTCAGGTCCGTGCTGCACCACTCATACCCCGCAAACATGCATCCTGGCTTTAGGACACGAAATATCTCCTGCATCATGAACAAGCCAGCAAGATGAGTCTAAAAAAAAAAACATGGAACGAGCACTTGTTGAGGGATTCATCGTTTTATATCTGTCAATATAGAAGATGCACGCACCTGGTAGCATTTCACTGCATCAGGTGCATGGCAGGTAGCATCAATGGCATACACAGCGTCGTAAGAATTGGCTTCCTTAGGGATGTCCATGAAGTCTGCTTTGAGGAACCCGCACCGCTCAGTAAGCCCTTGCCCCACCTGCGCAACAGGCAAAAGAAAAGCAGAGTGTTTAATACTGCTATGAAGAAGCTACAAAAGACGCAATGTAACTATCAAAGCACGGGGGTCCTGTAGGGCCTTTTTAAAGAGGTTTGTTTTTCCAAACTTCTCTGGGCCTCCCTGGTTGCTCCATCCACATATTTCTTATGCAGTCCTATCTAATGCTCAACACAGAGGCACATCCCTGCATCAAAGGATTTACGATATAAGCTCAACTTGTGAGCTGGCTCGCTCAGAAGGGGAAGGAGGAAATGTTAATGTTGTTAACCAACCCAATGAGGTCTCATTCACCTCAAGGCGTGCAGCCGTGGTAAGTTAGAAATAATTTCCCAGGGAAAGCTGACTTATGGCATTTGGACATGACTTCTAAGCTGTACTTTCTAAAACAGATCGATTGATGATGAATTTCAACAAATGCCCTGCAAGTGAGGACTTCAAAAACCCGGCCTGGAATTTTTGAACAATTACCCAACTCGGTCTTGAACTTGGCCTTGTTTCTCAAGGCCTCGGAGAGGAAAAGCAGTCTGCCTTCAAACGTACCGCACGGTTGTATTCTGTGCCCTTCTTGATCTGGTAGTCATTGTTGTTAAGCCCGGTTATCTGCGCCCCTGAGAAGAGAGCAACTTCCCGCAGAGGGCCCCCTACACCGCAGCCAACATCCAGGACCTGTGTGTTCGTTGGCATGTGCAAGAGAAAAAGTAAAACATCGGTTGAGCGCAAGCTCCATTGATGTACTTTTTGCTTCGCATGCTACTTTGTTTCACCTTTTGTAGGACCAGGCAGCATAAGCAGAGACATGAGCTTCTACTACTCATAATTTTTGTAAGATTCTTACTGGAAGCCAGCTGCGCCTGACACAAGATCTTGGTGATTTGTGACTTGACTACCTGCAGGCATCAAAGTCTACGAAACCCTTCAGAATGCAAGCAGGGGTTCAGAGTTTTCTTGCCGTCATGGTGGAAGCCATGGCCGAGCTCCACTTGCTTTAGCTCATGTTATGCAGGTGCGCAACCCTGTGCTGCGGTAAACCAGCTGGAATTCAGCCCAGTGGCTTACCTGGTGCTCGGGTTTTAGGCTGAGCTTCAGAGCTAGATAGTGCTCATGCCTTTTCAGGCTGCACTCATGGCTCTCTCCCTTGTACCTATGCCTGCATACACACATGCACACACCCAGGAACAAGATGCATAATCACACCTTGGACAAGCGTGTTCAAACGGCACAAGATGAATAATTACACCTTGGACATGTTTGAATTCAAACATCATTAGACATGAGACGATCCTAGTTACTGTTGGTAGCACTTGAGCAGTTTGACCAGGAGTTTGGTGCTAGCGTTCCCAAATTTGCAATGATTTATCATGAACCAGAACCAGCTGGCGGAGCCCACCAAATGCAGCATGCATGCTGGGTCACTGCATCTCCTTGTACAAGCAACAGCTGAATAATTGACTTGTGAGTACAAGGGTCACTTTTATGAAAGCGTCAATCCATTTGGCGTCCGAGTGACACCTGGGTGTGATTCAGGTTAGGCTGTGCACCAAGAAATTTCTTCTATCTGTGCACATCAGCTAGTTTTCTAAATATCGTACAAACTTTATATCACCGTGCGTAAATAACTTTTTTGCCTCGCGCGGTGATTGCCCGCACGTAAAACATATTTATTTTTATGGTGCGTGGTTGGTAATTTACCGTAGGTCCACGACCAGTTCGAATATTAGCTAATTCTGGAGTCCAGAAATTCGAAATTTATTAGACGTTCGAACCTATTTGAATTGGAAATTAATCAATTTTGGGGCTGAAAAGGGCTTGTGCGGAAAATGGCCTCCCAGGCCCCCAGCTCAAGCTCCAACCCCTTAGCTAGGTGGCTCAAGCCTGTAACCCCCGCCCAGCAGCTCTTAGCAGGACAAGCCAGACTTGCCAAGGCCAAGGCAGCCAGGAAGGGGCAGCCAGTGAAGCAAAAGAACCCTGTGGGGCATCCTCCAGGTGACAGCTCGGTTGATGTTGCTTGCTTAAGCTCCAGTGTGTGCTGAGCACCGTGTGACAGCGACAGCTTGTGGATAGCTTGGATTGCTGATGGTGAGGCGTGTTCTTCTCAGGGAGCAAAAATGCGCCCAAGCCTCTCCAGCCCCCTGCCCCTAAGCAGCAGCAGCAGCAGCAGCAAGGATTGGGCATTCAAATTGAGAAATCAATGTCAGCCAGAGGCTTATCAAACCGATTCGAATTAAAAATTTAATTGTGGGACCTCCATTCTAAGTAAAATCGAAAATTTGATTAATTTTCAGGAGGGGACCATTCGAACTGGTTGTATGCCTACGGTAATTGTTTCCTGGACAGCGAGAGGTATGAGTGGTCAGGAGCACCCCCCTGCAAGCCCTGCCCCTCACCCCACACAGCAGCCCCCTCCACAGCTGCTCCTTCTCTGCTAGCAGCTCCTCAGGTCTTGCAACAAAGCATCCCGCACCATGCATGCAGCATAGCAGGGCAAGCTCGCGCAAGCAAAGGCCAAGCTCGCTGCCATGGAAGCAGCAGCAGCAGCAGCAGCAGCAGCAGCAGTGAGAAAGGCAGCACTAGCAGCAGCAGGAAGTGAAGCAGCGGGGGGGGGCAGCAGTGATGACGAGTGAAGAATGGGGATGGTTGGAAGGCGGGGGTGTGGCGGGCATGGTGGGCAAGTGAACATGACTACCGAGCGGACTGCACCTATTTGTGGTTCAGACATGTTTTATTGTTCATCGCCCCATGAAGGACCTTTGAATTGATGGCCCTTTTACTTCTCTGAGGCAAAGTGGGGCAAAAGCCCCTGCGTGGTTGATGCGAAGACGTGTAAATAATTACTTTTGGGGTGCGTTAATGCGTGGTTGCAAAACTAATTAGTTTTTCTTGGGTGCAAGATGAGTCCAAGTTTGCACGGTATGCAGATTTTGGGTAAAGGCCCATATATTTGGTTGTGAGCCTTTAGGTTTGCCGGCTTCCGGTAAAGTTCAAACCTGGCTGCCCTGGCCCGCCCAGCGCAGCCCTGGCCTTGAAACTTTGACTAGACTCCCAAACTCCCAAACAAATTGTCATTCTTCTGGAAGCTGTGAATGATTTGCTGCATGTCTGCCTCCCCGCTGCCCACACCCATGCGCATGTGGCACTGTCTCTGAGTCATGCATACTGACTCCCTCCTTTTAATCCAAATTCTGAAAAGGGTGCCAATCAACAGGGCTTAAATTCCCAGGATTCTAATGACGAATTTCTGAAAAATGGCTCAGGAAATATCAAGAGGACATCTCCCCTGTATCGCTGGATATGCTCATTCCCTAATTTCTTTCTCAAATCTAACTATGCCGACCAGTATTATTCCATATAGTACCATGTTCACCATGGTACCTTGCAACCAAAAAATGATGGAAATCGGAGGACCCCAGATCACTCTCCTGGCCTCAGATCACCCCAAAGGAGCCCACAGCTCCAACCTGGGACAACTCCAAATTTTGTGCTTGTGACCTCCATATACATCACTTACATCCTGCATATTCAAAAAATGGAAAAGGGGAGGTCAAATTTTGCCTTTTTTGGCACCAATGTGCTGGATTTTTTCTCTCCACTCATCCCCTTCCTCCATCTCTTCATCTGAGGAGTCCAGAGAGCCCTCCTGTCCCTGCCCCACCTGCCTCACTACTGTCCCTCCCCCTGCTCCTTCCTCCCTCGCCAAGCTACAATTGCAGCTTCTTGATGTGTGTAATGCAAGCGCGTGCTGACACCCTCCTCCCTGCCAGTCCTGCTTGGATGGGGAGCAGCTCAACCCACATCACCTTGAGGGCAGGTGGTGCCTGGACCAAAGGCAGGATTTGGGGCCCTCTACAGGCGGGGTGGGGGAGGAGGTGGCTGCAATGGCAGCAGCAGAGCTTCCTAGGCGGACCACTGACCACCTCGTGCTTCCGCTTGGTACACCCCATGTGTCGAAAAGAGTTCTCTACCATTAGCAGCATGTGGCTGCATTCTGGGGCCCAATTGAAGGCTAAATACAAACCGACACCCTTTGCGAGGCCTTAAAAACAGTAATTTTCAAACGCACTTAAAATTGCGAGAAACCCCGATAAGTATTAAATTAACTGCAAAACCCCCGGTGCTGCTACGGTAATGAGCATTTTAAAAGCGCCTGGTTTTGGGGTGGGAGTTGCAGCTCTGGGCCAAGAAATTAAAATTCCCCGACCCGCTCCGATTGGACCCATACATATACTGGTCAATAACTTATCCCGGGATTTTCATAATCATATCACACCGTAGCAGCACTGGGGGTTTTGCGATTAATTAAATAATTATTGGGGTTTCTCACAATATTAAGTGCGTTTGAAAATTACTTTTTTCAAGGCCTCGCAAAGGGTGTCGGTTTTCGGTTAGCAATCAATCGGGTTCCAGAATGCAGCCACATGCTGCTAATGGACAGGGAACTCTTCTCAACATGGACTCGTTTTGACATGGGTAAGCAGAAGCACGAGGAGGGCAATGGTCCGCCCAGGAAGCTCTCCTGCTGCCATTGCAGCCTCCTCCCCACCCCGCCTGTAGAAGGCCCAGAATCCTGCCTTTAATCCAGGCATCATCCTGCCCCCAAGGTAATGCGTGTTAAGCTGCTCCCCATCCAGGCTTTCTGTTAGGAGGGTGTCAGCATGCGCTTGCATAACACACACATCAGGAAGTAGCAATTCTAGCTCAGCAAGGGAGGAAAAGGCAGTGGGAGGGACAGTAGTGAGGCAGGTGGGGCAGGAGGCAGGTGGGCCAGGAGGCAACAGGGGCAGGGACAGGAGGGCTCTTTGGACTCCTCAGATGAAGAGATGGAGGAAGGGGATGAGTGGGGACCAAAAGCCAGTGTGTATGAGACGTAAAAACGCAGGACTTTGCAAATCATGAGTTTTTCTGGCAGGCCTCGCAAAACCATAATCTTCACAAGAAAATTAATGAAACTATGTTGGGACCTCGCAATAAATCAGTCTTGCAATACATTAGTGCTGCTACGGTATATACATTAAAGGGATTGACACGCGCAGCCCAAAGACTGTATGAACTCTTCCCTCCAACAATTCCCTAATAAAACCAGCACTAAGGGTGCCAATCAGGTCAAATTGTGACCTTAAATCCTGTTTCAAATATGCAAAGTATTAGCATAGTATAGGAAGGTTACAAAAGCATATTTTTGGGAATGGAAATTATTTAGCTATGGGCCCTTTTGGGGTGATCTGAGGCCAGGGGTGTGATCTGGGGTCATCCAACATTCACCATATTTTGGTGAATGTAAAATCTAATATCCTAATGAATAATTATGGTTGGCATGGATAGAACCAAAAAAGAAACATGAAGAAACATGAACGAGTGGAGTGACAAGCCGCTGCTGCTTTTTTTGCTGCAAGGGTACTTGTATTATGATTGTACTAAAATGCTTGCATTATTTTGCATTTTTCGAGTTGCCTGCATGATCACGAGTAAAGGGGTGCTTATCCTCGGATGCCCTATGCCATGATGGGCTGAATTGTCCTTGTATTCCAGCACAGATGCTTTTCTGTTGGGCGCCACTGCTGCAGGTGCTAGTTGCCAAAGCTGCCAGGCACATGTACAATGTCAGTGGCAAGTCAAGCAGAAAGAGTGTCCAATGCTCCTGGCCAAGTGACCATTTGGAATGATACAATGAACTTTGCTTTTTTGTCTTGAAGATCCTTTGCCGCTCTCTTTGCATTGCAGGCCACAGCAAGAGAGTACATGTATTATTTCAAGTGATTCATTCAGGTATTTAAAAGCACTACTATCAACTTACAAGGTGCGATTAGCGTCAAGTGTTACATTTGCTGTGGCGCTTGTGAGGTTACACAGGGCTTCTGAAAAACGTTTGTGTCTACAGGTAAAAACAAGGTCCCCATAACAAGACCCCTGGACATCAATTTTAGAGCCAGGCGTGCCGCTGTGCCTTGGATCTTTGGACCTCAGATCCAAGCTTCTGGCAGCGGCTTGTAAAGAGCATGGCCGGCAATAAGGGCCAATTGACCCCATCGGAGATTATTCCCTACTAATCCTTGCATTAATTTGGAGTACAAAACGCGTGAGATGCCTTTACATCTGTCACCCCTGATCAACACCATTCTGAAAAAGAGCCCTGCTTGGGCCCAGACTGCAGTAGGTGATTTTGGGTTGTAACTTTGATGTTTGTGAGGGCACCTGATGCTTGTCAGATTCTGGTCCCATGCCATGATGGAGAGGCACACAAAATTAACGGGACTCAACCAGGCTCCAAGGGCCACCTACTAGGTGCCAGGGAGGACCTCTTGGGCTCAGCAAAAACTGAGGAGCTTAAAACGCTGGATTAATTGCACGTCGAGACGCATCCCAGGGAGTCAATGCAGTTCTTATATTTTCACAAGTCCGCAATGGCCTGAAGTCTGCATCGGCCACCCAAACCTGGAGTCAAATGTCCAATAATTTGCATTCAAGCTGTGTTTCAAGTGCAGGCTTGCTCGCACAGCCTTGGGTGTTTTGAACTGGAATTTCAACTCCTGCCTCAACTGACGCATCTACATTTAACCAAGTATATGCTCAAAATGTGCAGAGGCAAGCTGGCAAAAGGCAAAAGGAAACCTGACCTTCAGGATCCATCCAACTTACGCAAAATGGAAGGAGGTCCCCCAACCATATTCCTGCACGCAGAGGGAAAACACCATTTAAAAAGTTAAATCCATCTTTTTCAACCTCTCATGTCCATTTCATTGATCACAAAGAAAGTGAGTTAGGATCCTGGCGTTCAACAATGAAGCGAACAAAGACGCCAAGCGTATGCACATATGTACATTCTTAACACCAACTTGTGCGTCACAACATGGTTCACAATGTAACATGGGGCAACATTGAACAAGAAAGGCTGAGGACGCTCAGTTCTGGCAAGCAGGAGGTAAAATGCTGTGTGCTACAAAGGTATTTCCATTCCTGTAGGGGGTCAATTGTTCTTGAAGCATGCATGTCAAGCAGGTCCGAGGCAGGAATTGTGAAAGAGCACTTAGGTGCTTTGACACTGTCCTCATTGCCACAGCTGCAAGGCACAGTAAATTTCACTCACTCACTCACTCACTCACGTAGAAGTCTGTAGCAAGGGAGTAGTAGTTGTTCACCATGTTCATGTACTCAGCTTTCCGGGCAGCCTTGTCCCCTCCAAATGCGGTATGAGCATTCTGCGAGTACAAAATCAGTGAGGGTACAATTTTCAAGGATTCCAGCAAAGAGGCTGCATGTACCCCTTGCAACAATGTTGCAGATGTACCCAGTGCAGCATGGCTTGGAATTGTGATAGCAGTTTAAAAGAGGCAAAAAGGATCACAGATTCAATTAGAGCAGAGTACTTGGAAGGATGGACCCTTAATTCAAGGACGGTTGAACAATATTCGTGCATCCTTTTGAGCGTCAGACTTGTTTGTGTTGAAAGATTGAACAGAGGTATATATACATAGGAAGGCATGTGCATTGACTTGCATCATGAGTGAGCATCTGGTGTGCGCGCAAACACACACACATACACACACAGCGCGTGCATGGAAACACTGAGTTCAAAAGATAGTATCTCCACATCCTGCTCTTCTAATTAAATGTTTTGTGAATCTGCATGAACCAAGAGCTTCCTAGTTGTGTGTACATGTATGTGCGTGTGTGAGTGTGTGTTTGTTGGCGTGCTCATGTGTGTGTGTGTGTGTGTGTGTGTGTGTGTGTGTGTGTGCGCGCGTGTGTGTGTGTGTATGTGTGTGTATGTGTGTGTGTGTGTGTGTGTGTGTGTGTGTGTGTGCGCACGTGTGCGTGTACGTGCGTGTGTGCGCTCCTAAGGACTGTTACCAAGCTGCAGGCATGCACATCTGTGTTTGTAAGTGCCAAGAGTAATCAAAGAAGCAGGGATAGTCTTCAGCGCTGTCATTCTCCTGCCCTGTATCTGATCGCCATAACTATCTCCAAACTTAGAAGACAGGCGGAACCAAACACCACATGCTGCCCCACTGACAAAGAAATTGAACGATGGGCAGCATGTAAAGGGGGAAGCGCAAGCAGCCATCTAAGACGGCACACGGCAGACCCGCTCCTGGCGCTGTGGATTTTGACCAAAATTGCATGGCAATTTGAGCAGGCTGTCCCACCCCCGCATGCATCCATCCTCAACGGTGCTCGCTCAAAACCCACCTCGTAAGACTTGACGGCCTTGGCAACATCATCCGAGGGCATTCCTGCCACCAGAGGGGCCAGGACTCCAGTTTTACTCATGAGGAGTCGGTACCAAACACGGTTAGGCTAATTTAACAGGCTTTCTAAAATTTTGCGCATCAAGTAAATAGCAACCACCAGTGGGGATGGTTATGAGAAGTAACCAACTAGGTAATAATTCATTCTTCATTTTCACAGCAATAGGGTGCTACAGAAACAGCCAAACCAGTCAGGCAGAGATCTTTACAGCCTCAGTTGGTTGACCAGCATGAATGCAGGCAGTGAGGGGGCCACATCAAGTGAAGTGCTGGACCTCACCAATGAGCACCTACACAGCCTGGAAAAAGTGCAGCTAAACCCGCAGCTGCGCGTGTTGGACCTCACAGCAAACAGACTCTCCAGCATTGACCCGCGCATCCTGACGTTGACAGGTTAGACTCTTTGCACATGCGGTCCCTTGAGTTTGCACATGTGTTTGCATGTGGTCTTTCCTCAATTATGAGTCTTGCAACTGCGTGAGTGGAGACTCACGCTTGGCACTTGCAAGCAAACCATGTCAAACTATGCATGACCAATGGGTTGGTTGATTTGGACTTGCGCTCTCATGCACGTGCGCGCGCACGCACACACACACACACACGCACACACACACACACACACACACACACACACACACACACACACGCACACACACAACATTATCGCTTTTACAAAGACAAGCATGCATGCACTTAGCACACTATACAGGTCTCCTCACTAAGTATCGAAATAAACGCGCCTGTGCTTCTAGATTAGGTGCATTCCTGTTCATGCCTGTGTACCTGAGCAGGTTTGGTATCCGTCAACTTTCGGCAGAACCTGCTCACAGACGTGTCTGCCTGGGCTGGGGCTGCCTGCAAAGGCAGTCTCGAGGACTTGGAGTTCAGAGATAACCAGCTGAAAGAGGTGCGTACGTTGAAGAGCCGGTTTATGAAACCTCACCTTACCACTGCATATGGGCACACTTTTCCTCTCTCACGCTCGCTTGGAGTTCGCTTTTCTGTGCACAGATCCCTGCCCTTCCAGGCTTTTCCAAGCTGCGGCGGCTGGAGTTTTCATACAATGAGGTGCGAAGGAAGAGCCCTGCTTGCCTGATCTTGAGGGGCTCAACAACTGGAGCAGCCAAAGTGTTGTGAAGTGTTGCACATTATCTACATGGGAAGGTCTGTCTGTGAGCACCTGGCGCAGCAGTGAGGGCTGCCAGTACTTGGACGAAAGGTTTTGCATGCATGCTTGGCTCAAGGCATATCTGGATGCTTTTCCTAGTCTCATTGTGGCGACCATGGTGATTCCTTGCACTTAGTCCTTCAGACAAAAGTCCCGCCTTGCTCCCTCCAACCAGATCCATTCCATTGAAGCCTTGGCAGCTCTCGGACCTGCGCCCATCCAAGAGCTGTACCTCGCAGCAAACAAAATTCCAGCTATCACAGGCATCTCACAGCTGAGCCATCTGACAACGCTTGAGCTAGGCTCAAACAGGATCAAGAACGTGAGTGCAGGCTTTGTTGTGGCCCTTCTCCTTGCATATTCTGTTTGTGTTACCTTGCTTTCATCTGACCAGTTGTGGCAGCCTTTGCAAGCGCATGGGCTGCCCGGATCAAGACACCTGCCTCTCAAGAAAAAGAAAGCCACGTGTCCATCCCTGTACAAGTCTGCAGTTCTTGTTGCTGCACCCCGCAGATTGAAAACCTGGAGTCGCAGGCACTCCTAAGGGAGCTGTGGCTGGGGCGTAACCGGATCTCCACGGTCCAGGGGCTGGGCCACATGAAGTCCCTGCGCTGCATCTCCTTGCAGGTATAGGTTGGTACATGCGTGCCAGCACCCTCTGGCCTGTGATCCCACTCCATCTTGCAGGGCTGCAAGTGCACTGACTGCCCATCTTCCAAGCTGTTGCCTCAATTTATCATGCCCCTTGTGAGTCTGCTTGAGCTCGAGTTGCCAGAAGATGAACCCAGGACATGATGTCCTTGTGAACTCTGATGCCTTGCAGAGCAACAGGCTGGAGAGCATGCTGGGATTTGAAGCATGCACAGGGCTAGAGGAGCTGTACCTGAGCCACAACGGCATCTGGCGCATAGAGGTGGGAAGGGCAGTGCTTGGAAGTAATGCAATGTTGCCAGTGTTAGCGGAAGCTACAAGCTCAGCTTTAGCCCGTGCTTGCTTGGTAGCTGTGTGCTCCCGTGCTGTGGTAGCACTGCAAGCCAGAACGTGTTTCCCGAGGTTTGCTGCCGGGCATCAGGAAGTATGCATGCTAAGCATGAATGTTGCCAAGCACTCCTCTGCGGGACAAGGGCGTTTTCAGGAGGCAGCCTTACTTTGTGAGGAGAGGTCTTGCAGCTGGTGATACCAGCGTCCCTGCAGGTAGTCATCTGAAGACCATCTTTTTCAGGTGTAGACCAATCATCATTCATGTGGAATGCTTCTGAAATATTTGGGAGCATTGCAAAGATCATATGTCCCTCGACAGAAATTCAGTGGCATGTGTGACCCTTCTTTGCTCCTGGTGACAAAGGGGTTGCAAGGAGGTGCTTTTACACTGGTATAGATAGACCCATTGTAGGCACCACAAGATATGCAAGGACTCTCTCAGCACTTTTCACAAGATCTTGACAAAATAAACAAAGCCAGCTCACCGCTCAGCTTGGTTGTGAAGGGTCGAGGTTTATATGGTCGCTGGATAGCCGCACCTTACAAAATTGAGAGCTAGCAAACTTCCTTTTTGGATGCCTTCATCCAATTAACTTATACTGCGCTTATGAGGCCTGGTGGTCTATCCAGAAGTAGCTGCCATTTATAACTTCCCATCAAATGGTTCCTCAGGAGAGGCCTGTTCAAGTTGGCCTGAAGATGCCATCAAGGCAATCAGGGCGCGTGCACATGCACGCGCATGCACGCACATACCATCACACACACATGCACACAGACACATGCGCATGCAAACAACACACATATGTACACACTCGCGCATGTACACATGCGCACACACACACACATACACACATATATACACATGAACACATTTGCACACACTTTATGCACCTAGCAGACTGAGCACAAATGTACTGTGATTGACATGTGGCAGCGTCCATAGCAAGCATCAGCGCAGTCAGCTTAATTGAACAGCTGCTGCTGGTAAAAAGTTTGCCCTTGCATGCTCGTTGCTTTGAGGCTTTGTGGTTATGAAATCTAGCAGGCATGTTTACTCAGCTGGAGATGCCTAAATTAAATGTTTCTGTTGGTGTGTGCAGGGCCTTGAACCCTTGAAGAACCTCAAAATTTTGGATGTGTCCAACAATCGCATCAGCAAAGTGGAAGGCTTGGAATCGCAGACGCAGCTTGAGGATTTGTGGCTGAACGACAATGGTAAGGAGCAAGGCTCTCCACACTGTTTTGGTGCCAGGGAATCATTATCAGAGGCAACGAAGCCCATCCCTGCAGAAGTGTGTGTGTGTGTGAATCATGAGGTCATTGCAAAGCAGAGCATAGACACGGATGGTAGGTTACTGGCATGATCACACTTGCGCACTTATGTTCTTTCCTTTTTCTCTGCTCCCTATCAAGGGGGTGTCATTAGGCCATTTGGGGGGTTCTCTGTTTCTAGGAAAATGTTAGTGCCCCCCTGGATGCACCATGTTTTAGGACCTATTTTGCAGTCCTGTTCTGTAATTGTAGGTACATTCCTGCATATGAGCTCTTGAAAAATTGGCTCAGTATGTGTGCCAGGGTGCTTCAAAAGGGGAAAGTGGGCAATGTGGTGAAACAAGGGGATTTACCAACCTACCTTATCTTTTAATTTTTTTCTTGGGTGTGTAGCAGTGATACAGCAGACGCCAAGGCAAAAGAAATGGGGTCGATTGGTGGTCTGACTGGGTCAGGGTGGGTGAGGACGTCTTGGGGGGTAGGTGGACCTTTGCGGCCTGAACCCTGTTGAACCCTAGTCCCGTAGGGAAGACTTATAATGTGCATTTTGACATAAGGCGTGGAAACTCATTCACAAAAGAGTAATAAAATGGATCGTTGTAACTATAGGTCTTGAATTTTGCTGTGAAAAACGTCGCCGGCCGTCTGATTTCATAAGAACTTGATGAATTAGTTGTTGTTTAAGATGACCATCTCCAGTTTAAAAGGTAACCTTTTCGTACAAGGCTTTGCGTTGGCATAGGTTGCGATCTGCGTTGCTGGAGAGGAAAGGAATGTTGATGGCGTGGCATAAGAACGTGATGGAATACTACAGGAGTTGAGTTGGAGTTAGCTTGTTGTGGTGTGTGGGGCTGCAGAGCGCTTTGGGCGCAAAGTTTTCACCTCCATCAATTTCAAGTACAAACTTTAATATTTGAAAAATGATAAACACAGATATCCAATTCTTATGTCAATCCGCATTGGTCAAAAAGGGAATGGTCGTATTGGAGTGCAAGTAAAGGAGAAGAGGCACCATAAGACTGTTGAAAAATTACAAGAGTGTAAAGGCAAGGTGTCTGCATATTGCTTGTATGCATTGAGATTGCTGGAAGGAGACAAGGGCACAGGGACTAGGGTTCCAGCGTAGCCCGAGCGGAGCCTGTGTTTTAACTCATGGAGCACTTCCCAGGGTCTTTTTCCTCATGTTTTTACCTGGGAAAATCTTTTCTATCACAATAAGGTCGGAATTCAAATTGACATCTATCAAAATGTCAAAGCTTCCTCCGGTCTCCTACCAAACCGTGATCTGACATAGATCACTCCTGCTGGATAATGATGGAATGAAAAGTGGTGCAGAGTAAGCTTTCAGCTGACAAACTTTAATCCCATCATTATACGATGAAAGCGTGTTTGGGCGTTCAAAAACCCAGACGCTGGTAACCCCCTGACTTTTGTAACACACAAATCTCCTGGCTCCTTTTGTTCTAAACAAATCAGATCTCTGTCATTTGCTGGTCCATGCTCACACAGATTTGAGTTAAATTTTCTGAAGGGCATGAACATCTTTGCAATCTTGCAAAGATTGCAACTCACAATTAGTGTGCTGGTATGTTTATGACATTAACAAGGGCAGAGGTGTAACTTTCTGGTATAGCTTTTGGTGCTTAAAAAAACAGAAAATGAGATGGCCTGGTTACCCAAAAGCTTGGCTGATGGTTTGCTGTATATTTTAGCTCTCTGGCCTCAACACCTGCTATAATCACGGGTTTGGACTGACCTGGCACCTTTCATGCTGACAACTTTTAGGCAGCGTAGCATGGTGCTTTGTTTATTATAAGGTTGCAGGAGTGTGCACATGCCAGTGTATATTTTAACTCGACATACCATGTCGATCGACATGAGAACCTGCATTTCCGACTTTTCACATCGACATGAAGTCGACTTTTCCAGGGTGTCCGGGAGCCCCTGTGTGGGGATGACCTCCCCTCCCTCCCTCCCGTCGGAGGTGCCTTAGAATGACCTGAAATGTCACTTCGAAGGCCCCAAATTCAAAATGTTCTTAGGCCCCGGTCAGACACGCGGGATCACCCCCCGGGATCAGGGTCGGGATCACCCCCCGGGATCAGGGGGGGGTGATCCCGCGTGTCTGACCGCACCGGGATCAGGGGTCGGGATCAGGGTCGGGATCAGGGGGGGGTGATCCGGGGGGGGGGGGGGTTGATCAGGGTCTGGGATCACCCCCCCACCTTCGCCTAGACGTGGCTGGCGAGGCGCGGGGGGCCCCCGGCCGTGCTGTGCAAGCAAGGAAGTGCGGAAAAAAATACCTTCAACGTTGACCAGTTGAACAACAAATTTCGGATGCATTTTTATAATATATAATGGCCGGTGGTGTGTACGAGGTAGAGGATGAAGTAGAGGAGGAGGAGGAGGAATGGATGAAGCAAGCTTCTGCAAGCAGGCCTACTCGTGCTGCAGCTGCTGCTTCTCGTGAAACGCTGGCAAGGGTGGCAGCGGAAGAGCTGCAACTCTCCGATTCATCTTCAGGGTACGACCCAGGTCAGGAGCAGCAGCAGGAGAGCAGTGCAGAGGAAGATGGTAGAGTGCACGCTAGGCCAGTGGGCAAGCAAGTCAAGCAGGGCAAGCAGGGACCCCAAGGGGCGCAGAGGGCTGCACAGAGAAATAAGGGGACAGGAGGTAAGCAGGTGGTGCCAGCACAGGGGGAGAAGAAACCCGTGTGTGATGCACAGAGCAGAAACAAATGTAGGACCTAGTGCCAGCCTATGCACAGTGCCAAATTGTTGCATGTGTAAATGATTCTAGATGCAGTTGAACTTGCACTGGATGGCTCACCAGCATCTGCCCACGGGTGTGGTCTTGCAGCTGGATGGCAGTCAATAGCCCAGTGAGCATGAAAGAGTTGGTGGTGGGCATGCCTACTTGGGGAGGGCCTGAGAAGAAAAAAACCATAAAGGCCAACAGCAGGGAGGCCAGGCCCATTGCTGGCTGGAGACGAATTGTCCATGCCCACGGTCTCTTTTCAATACAATAACAGCAAAAACTTACAATTTGATAATTTTGCGAGGGGGGTGATCCCGGGGGGGTGATCCGTCGTGTGACCGCCCTGGGATCAGGGTCACGGCAAAATTCAATGAGCCAGACTCAAAAATTGATAAAATTTTATGAAGTGTGAATTTCCAGCAGTTGATTGAACCAATGGCCTCACAAAATTGACGTGCATCCTCCTGGCACTAAAAAACAGGTGTGGAAATTTTGAAAAAATAGTGATCCCGACCCTGATCCGGACCCCCTGATCCCGCGTGTGTGACCGGGGCCTTAAAGGCAAGATGGATGGCGAAGATGAGAACCCACACAAGAAGGCAAGGGTGAAGAAGGGCAAAAGTGATGGGCAGTACTTGCAGAAGCTAGGTGAGGTTGGCGCAACCAACAAGTTTCAGGCCAAATGGTACACAGAGGAGCCTGCCCAGGGACAGCCCCACCGCCAGCACTGGCTTGTTGACAAAGGGAAGACGGAGGAGGGGCTGGTCATGGCAGGATGTAGCCTGTGCAGCGTGACCTTCCAGTGCCGGGCGTAGACAGTGAAGAGCCATGAGAGGTTATGGGGAACAGCACTGCATGGACATGAGAGGGATTCTTGGGACAATTTTGACTATTGTTTGAGTTGCAATGCGAGTGCTGGACAACCGTTGCGGTCTGGAAACGGTACATTATTGTAAGAAAATTTACCTTCCCATGTGCGACAATACGCCGGGAGGCCTGCGGCCTCCCTGCGGGCTGGGCCTGCTTGAGAAAAAGACATGAAATGCAGATTTCTGAGATGGCCCTTTTGGGGGCAGACTTGAAATCAAGGTTTTCCAAAAACCTTAAAAAATACACTGGCACATGCCTTAAATGTTTAGAAACAACGGAAATGGTTACATTCCTATGCACAAGACAGAATTAACCCTGTACAGTTGAAAATTGTACCAGTTTGGTGCTGACATCTAACAGGGTGGCCCATGGTTTGTATGTGTGGTTGCGTTCAAATAGCACGGCAATAAAAATTGCCACTTTGACACATGCTTGCAGCGGTACCCTCTCTCGACGACGACGCGCTGGCAAATGGTCTGAAGCCTGTGACTGCTACATTGACGGTCATCTACTTGGAGGGAAATCCTGCGGTATGCTTGCCTGCTAAATTTGCTGCTTGCCAACAGCATCAGACATGCTTACTGTTGCAAGTGTTCAACCCTTGAAGCTTTTAAAGAGAGGTATGAGCAACCAATTTTTTATAGCGGGCCATCCCATAACATTGAATCTAAAATAAATCACTCTGGGCACCTCGGTCAGACATCACAAATTTGATATAAAATGTCGTTTCTGAATGGAGCCCTGCGCTCCTTCAGACCAAAACACTGAAATTGAGGGTCTTTGACGTGTTTACATGCAGAGGAGAATGGCCCCCTCCTATGTATGGCTGGAGCAAGGTTCATTCTGAGATGGGGCAAGGGTAAAGCAGGAGGAGGAATGTGCATGGCAGAGGGCAGCGCAGGCAGAGGTGGAAAAGCTTCCAAAATGAGAGCTCAGCTGTGATGACAAACTTGGTGAACTCCTTTGTGAAAGTCGTGCTGCTGCTTGGACAAAGGCATGAAGGTGTTTATCAGTGGCTGCTACGTTGCCCTGCGCTTACTGCCATGGCTGGTTCCAGGGTCCTTCCCCAGTCAGATCCAGCGCCACCACCTGGGCTGCTTGCATGAGATGTGCTGTTTGATGGCCTGGGAGGGGTTGGGCTGATGATGTTCTTGCATCCCTTGCACCTCAAAGCATGTGGCTTCCCTGGCAGCCCCACAGCAGCACTGTGCTCTTGAGCTGGGTAGGCTGGTTAAGCCTTGCAAGCAAGTCTTCTGGCTCACAGTACACCATGTGTATTTCCCCACCTCCACCTGTATTGCCTCCGATTTGGGTGCCATTTACATTTACATAATATCCCGACTCTTGACTTCCTCAGATGTTCAAAATTCGCGCTGAGCTCAGGAAATCAGCGCTTTAAGTTTCTGAAATTGAAACCTCGCAAGCTACCGTAGAGAGACGTACTCATTACGCACCCTTTTTACAAATAATAAGTTTTTCACATACACATCACATATGCACCCCTGACAGAATTTAATATTTTCATATATGCACATTTACGCACTGCCAAAAGGGCCTTAGCCCACACAAATCGACCAGCAACCTGGTCTTCACTGTGGTTTGAGTAGCTACCATCCGTTTCCACTCAAACAAGATCCTTTGTTGGTGTATAGCCCAATCCAAAAGGTTCTATCCTAAAATTGTACTCCCAAAATGTACTCCCCTCTACCCTCAGTGCTGCCACTCCCCTCCTCGCTCTCCTCATCACTGCTGCCAACCCCCCCCCCTCACTCTCACTGCCATCCTCCTCACTGCTGCCCCCCCCCCCCGTCACTCTCACTGCCATCCTCCTCACTGCTGCCACCCCCCTCCTCACTCTCACTGCTGTCCTCATCAGAGCTGGCATTCCCTTCGCTCTCCTCGCTACCCTCCTCTTCCTCACACTCCACCCTCCAGTGCGCACGCCCCTGCTATTTTTAAGTTCTCTGGCTCCCTCTTCGGTGGAAGCTGAGCTGGAAGTCCCCGCAAGGTGGTGGAGGGGGCCACCACCTTGCTCACCACCTTGCTCACTCATTCCTTACAATAATAATTTATACCTACTGTCACACTTACGCATTGCCTCAATAAATTTCTTTTCACCAGCTGCAATTCTTACGCATGGGCCCAGAAAGTTTGTGTAATGACAAATTCTCTCTACGGTAAGCATTGCACAGGCTGTGCAATGCTCACCTCATACCTCTTGAGTTTCGGGACAAATTGATTGCCCCTCTAGGAATTTGCAGGTTGTAAAAGATTAAGTACCAAGGTGGGTGCGGGATCAGGGCGGGAACCATCAATTACTTCCTTTCTTTAGGGGTGCGGAATGATAACATGTAAGTACGTAGCACATTCTAACCCTGGTGAACTAACAACAGCCTTTTTTAGGTAGCAGGATAGAGGAACGTTCTCTCTGTGCCATCTTGCAGGCGCAAGATCCAGCATACGAGGAGCGCGTCCGTCAGCTGCTGCCTAAGCTGAAGCAGCTGGATTCCAAGCACAACTTGAGCTGAAGGGGAAGGCAGATGCGTCGGCAATTGTATTGTTTTGCTCACTTTACTTTAGCGGTCAGACCAAATGCTTCTTGGACTGGAGCTGCTAAAGTCATTGAAAGTGTGTCCTTTGACTCCCTCCAGCACTTCAATCGTACATTAATATGCAGACTGTTGCATTTCTTTAATAAATGATTGTTTACTAACCTGTCATAAAGTGTAATCGTAAATGTAAAGGCAAACAATTGCGTAATTTTCAAGCAACATTGATGCAATCATGATTGCGCGCACATCAGTGATGTTCAGTGCAACGAACTCCGCATTTTACCAAACTCAAACTTAACACGCATTTTATAACTGCCATTCGTCGAACTTTTACCCCCCGCTGCAAAATTTAGCCTGCGAAGTCCACTTGAAGGCCACTGGAAGGTCACATGAAGGCCACTATTAAGGCACACAAACCCATCAGGACTCTTTATCTTCATTTACAACGTTTCCACTCGAAAATGCAAAAGGATGGAAGGTTGGTGGACGCCTGTACGGGCTCTGCTGACCCCTAGGGCTTCTCCCGGCCACCCTCCTCTCAACCAAACGTGCGATCAAACAGTTCAACGAGTTTAAACTTTACACGCACTTTATCGCATTTTTCATCTCAGACCGACGCAACGAACATCCCTGGCGCGCATGTTAGCAATGGTGGCTTTCATGGACACAATGTTGCCTCTCGTCAAAGTAATATGGAGACGACTGCCCGGGGATATAGATAGATAGATAGATAGTCGTCCTGCCCTCGCACAATCTCTGCTTTCCCAACAAAGGAAAGAAAAGGAATGGAATGGAATGGCTTACATAAGTGTACCTGCCTACAAGGGCAGCTTAGTTGAGGAAAAAGGGTGCCTATACCAAACCAGTCCGATCTGCAGAACAGGCGCAAAAAAACATGAAACTCAGCCACAGCATCTAGGCGTGCCGGTACAAACTCGGCTATTCCTACAGATTTACAAATTTGACTTGGGGTGCAGATCTAAACTGTTGCTGGAACTGAGTGCGCTGTTTATTGAATCCTGAGAAGGGCAACCCAGAAGAATGTGTTCGCCTTGAATAGTGTGCCAGGGGCTGCCTGGCGCACCTCGGCGTGCGTAAGGTGCGCGGGAATGGGTGCCGGGAGTGTGGAACAAGGTGTGGAGCTGAAAGTACACCAAATCACAAACCAAGAACGTTGGCGGGACCCGAGTGGCGGGAAGTGTGTAATGACACCAGCAGTTTGATGAATTATGAAAAGCTGGGACCTTGTGTGCCAGCTGGGGCTGGGTCGCTAGATCACTAGATCCAGGCCAACAAGTATTACACTATCAGCAAGCACATGGAGGTCCCAGCCTGCACTTAATGTTCCGCCTCCTTTCATCCCTCCAGCCTGGTATTAAGCTCAGTGGTATGCCAAAGTGAGTGTGATATGTCCTCACGATTCTACTGGAAGCATGAGCCTCTTGTGGGGTCAGATGGTCCAGACTTCTCCAAGCATTGTTGATATGCTCACAAAGAACACCCTCCAGGTCGTTCATGTTGATTCTGGCTGTAGTGCAGCAAATTGTTGGGCATTAGACATGTCATTTAAGGCTGTCATTTATCCAACAAAGGCTGATTCGAGTCTAAAAATGGTCAAAATAGATCAGTGTGCACAATATTGTTCACAACACCAGTATATGCGTTTGTGTGGGCAACAGGCTACCACAGGTGTGGCCCGTGTTGTCAAAAGTGGATTAGTGTGCACAATTTTGTCCACAGCATCGGTTGTGTGGGCAACAGGGCTACCACAGAGTGAGGCCAAAGTGGTCAACTTTTTTGACTCAAAAGCAGATCAGTGTGAACATGTTCACAACACTGTACAATGTAGTCCACAACACCCGTGCGTGAGTTTGCACGTTTAACAGCAGTGCTGTTGCAGCACACCAATGAGTGTGGCCAAAGTCACTTTGGTGGTCAAAAGTAGAAGGCTGAAAGTTGCCACGGCTTTGTCCACACTGGTAGCTGTTAACACTAACTAACATCAACACTACATTACAACGCATATCCTGCAACCTCAGCTATTGAATTTGGACTCCGTAGTTTTGCAAAGTGGCCATGAAAGTGTGTGCATGTATACCCCCTTGGGTAACGGGCCGTTACTAACGGCACATACTTATCAATACCAATCAGTGCTCTGCCCAATTTGATCTAAAGCTCAAAGCCACAGTGGTCAAGTTCCGCTGAAGGTGTGTGTTTCAGAGTGGGCATTCATTGCAAAGCCAGCATTGTTAGCCTGGCGTGGCGGCCAACTCAGGGGCCTGCAAGAGAGATCTGTGCTTCATGATACCAGCACGGTTGGAAATGAAGTTGGGAGTGATGCTGCTCGCTCGTGCGCAGGGAAGCACGGCAACATTATAGCGTGTTAGCAGACGCACCCTTTTTTAAATTGCCCCTCCTCTGTGTCACTACCCAAGTGAATAAGGCACAAGCTGTTACATGGTATATATACCATACGAAGGGAGCTAAAGGAACCGGTTGCCTATTGCCCACGCAACACAAGCGTTGAGGAGTGAAAATTGCAAGCAGAGAAAACAAGGCTGTTTTCTCTATTGGATAAACTGGACATAATGAATTGTGGTGTGCACTGCATCCCCAAGGGAGTTTGGCACAGAGCACAGTCCGCAACTCTGATAGGAGCCTTGTGGGAGTTATGGCGAGGCAAATATGTACCCTTGCGCATCTATATATAAGCAACAAATACCCACTTTCAGGCCAACTAAAGGAAGCAGCCTGGTGGGATTTATGGTGAGGCAAATACCATGGTATGCAGCTTTACGCAGCTATGAATAAGCAAACACCCACAATCAGGCCACAGGGTCGATCCCCTAACTAACCCCGCTACGTCCACTTCGGCCCCCTATGATTTTCTGTACTTCGTATGTAAGCAGGGACTTTCAGGCGATGTTTTGTCATGGAGGGAGAGATCATTGCGATGGATGGTGTTGGAGGTATAAGTTTCGATGGCTCTACCCAAAGTTTTAAAATGTTTTTTGGTGATGCGCCATTGGTCGTGAGATGAGACAAATTTAATTCGCTCGGCTGCTGCCCGATGTCCGTCTTGAAGCATGCAGGGAAACAGCAGGTCAGGCTTGGGGGACATCTGCATTTGCACAGTGGCCTTAAACGGACCACCTCAGCCATGGCTCGTGCATCCAGCACAAGTGACAGGGATTTGATGAAGGACTCCTCCCCAGCTTTGTCTTTGGACAACATTAGAAGGTGTGTGGGACCCCGTTTTGGTATAAAATCTGGTTGGTGTTGTGTGCTGCACGCCTCATCATGCAAAAAAGCCCATCTATGGGTGCATGCAAGCCATCACCCTGACCAGGTTGTTTCCATTCTACGCACATCCCAGCTCTCTCATCCGCCAAGAGGACACCATAATATTCAACTTCATAGAGAGAGCTCAATTTGCAAAGAATGACGCCGTGTACACACCAGACGCTGTTCCCGTGCCTGGTGCGTGCTCGGGTCTAACCCTCATTAGGCTCTTTGATGTTCCCTGATGATGATGAGAATGCGTGCACCATTGTGCTTTCCTGCAATCGTCCTGAGCATCACACACACATACAGCACACGCACACACATACAACACACAACACACTCGCATTTACACACACACACACATACACACACACACACACACACTTTCACACACACACCCACTTTTATACACACACACTCACTTTCATACGCACACACTCACTTTCACACACACACTCACTTTCACATACACACATGCACGCACATGCGCACAAATACACACATACGCACACAAACAAACACAGATTGTGGATGGATGTGGATTTTTCTACACTTATACATGTTTGCAGGATTTGATAGCCGGGGCCAGCGGTACTCCTTGCTGCAGTATGTCCTGCATGAAACCGAGCAGCTGCATGCAAAGCTGCGGCGCTACACCAGCCCTGATGAGCACCCCTTCTTTGAGGTGGCTGCGCCCCTGGTGGGTCAAGCAGGCCAGAACGCGTCTGCCTTTGAAGCAGCCACAGGTCAATTGCAAAATCGCATGATTGTTGTGTTGTCTTGAGGCTTCCTCCCATCATGTTGCAAAAATGTCCCTTTGCAGGTGTTACCACCCATCACTTATCCTCCCATCCTAGCTCCGTGTGCAGAGCAAATAAACATCAACGATAAAGTCATGCACGTGTACTTGAGTGAGGTGCTCCCAGGTGCGTTCTTTGGCAGCTTGTAAGCTGAGGTGTTGTCTCTTCTGTACATTCATACACTGCTCCTTTTGCTGCTGCTGGTGCTCAAGATTTTAGGTTTGCAGTGCAAACTCTGCACCACATGCAGGCATTACAACACCTGGAGATGACAGCAATTATGGTAGCGCAGGGGTGCTCGATGTCCTCTGCCTGCAAGCCTTGTCCAAGCGCATCCACTACGGCAAATTTGTAGCTGAGGCCAAATTCAGGTATGGCAAGGAAAAGGAGATGCCATGGACATTCTGGCACCAGGCTCCTGCATTCCGCAGCTTACAGGAGAAATGGAGATCTCTACTTCTTGGAGGACAACGAAGACGTGTGCCTTAAGTATTCAATTAAATTTGTAGTACTGTACTCAAAGGGGAGGCTCTTTGAAGGGCAGCATGAGGTGCCATGCAGCTTAACTTTTGGATGGCACATGTCAAACCATGTTTGTGGATAAGTTCAACCAAGAGCTATCGATCTGTATCGTTCATCATTTGTATAATTTTTAACAACCATAAGAGTCCCATCGGAGGTGATCAAGAGAGAAGGAGGAGTGGGGGGAAATCTCTATTTTTTAGGACCCCCTCTCTAGAACTTTCCTTCACGGAATTCTGAGTACATCACGTGCAGAAAATATCAGGCTTCTTAATCCAAGCCCTGTCCATCAGCACCCTCTCGGTGCAAAGTGGACGAAAGGGGGGGGTCTGTGCATATGACGAGCAGTCTGCCATGCTCATATGGGTGTGGGCTGCAAAAGGTGTGAAGGCAAAGGTGAAGCAAACCAGTCTAAACTTCCATGACAATGACAGCATAAGGTGCTTAATTGAATTGTGTAGTCACGATGGCGGTTTTTGGCACCTGCAAGCCAGTTGTAGGTGCCTGGTAGGACAAGCATGCATGAGCGCCCGCAGCCCAGTTCATCCCTTAACCTTGCTGCAACTCACTCTTTGCTTCTGACGAGTAAGCAGATGGATGCAGATTTGAAAGAGGAGCAAAAGGGTACCCTTTTTGTCCAGGAAGGGTCATTGGAAGGGGGTTGGAGGGGGGTGGAAGGTTTCCAGGGGACCTGCAACAAAATCTGCACACGCCTTGCCTTCCATCAGGAATTTTCATTTTAGCTTCCTGATAGCAGACTTTTAAGAGGGGGGGGGGCAATGCAGAAAATTGGCAGAGCCCATGTGTGCTTGTTTGCGTGCATGCATGCATGAATGTGTGCAAGTGTGTATGTGTGTGCGTGCGCACTATGTTCACATGCACGTGCTAGCATGCTACACCACTGCGCCACTCAAGCAGCACTCCAGCAGGAGTCCAGCAACAGTACAGCAGAACTCCAGCTGCAGCAAGTCCAGGCTGGGCTACCTCCTTTTGCTGCATAATTAGCTCTCTGTTGACCTTAATTTGCGCAAATGGTTTTCACCAAACTGTTTTGCTACTTAGGGAGCACTTTTAAATGAAAATAAATGAGCATTTGTCTCCTTAAATCAGCTCAGCCAAGCTATGTGTGAAAATCAGGAGTTAATGCCCCGCTGCAAACTGAGTATGCTGAGTGGTTGAGGGTGCCTAAACTGGTGCTTCTGCATCAAAAAAGTGAGGGTGGGGCTCTAGGATTGAGCCATGGGCATTTTAGGTCATTTTTGACCATTTCCAGGAAAATGGGTGCCAAAACGCCTGCTCTGGCCCAATTTCTGCCCATATTTTGGCTCTCAGGTAGGTTTTAGGTCAAGCCTGATCCTTCGGAGTGAAAAAAAAGGGGGGGCAAATTTTGGTCCGGAGCACTTAGAGCATGGTCACCTGTGCGCACCTGCTAGGCAAAAGTGGTGTGAACAGGGAAACCAGGCAAGCACTGTGTTTGGCCACAACCTGAGTATGAGGACTTGTTCAGCATGCTTTCTAGGTATGCCTGCCGAGTTTGGGGGCCCAGGTGTGCAGGGAGTGGCTCCTGGCGAGCAGTGACAGCTGGGCGTTTGACCAGATTATACCGCTCTGGTCAGCCTGCCTGAGCGTGTGCTCACTTGATAGACGCATGATTTTGCACCGTCTGAATGATTTCGCTCGCTTGAACTTACGTGCTAGGGCTCTGGGGGTGCTCCAGGGGCTCCGTCAGGGGTGACAGCTGTGACAGTGTCGCAACCCCAATTGGTGCAGTGGTTTATCTGGAGTTTTTATTCGCCATTTTCCCTGCCAAAATCAAGGTCCGGGGGGCGATTTTCTGGACACCTGCCTCAGCACCCCGGACCCCCCAGGATGTGCTCCTGATAAAGTGCCCAGCCATCGCTGCTGGTCAGGTAAGCCGGGGGGGAGCTTCCTGGAGATCCCATTTTGGCAGGGGTTTTGCTTGATTTCTGGCCCCACACCCTGGGCACCCCCCGGCACAAACTGAGTATGCAGAGTTGCTAAAAAAGGTCTAGACAAAGGTCCTGCATACTCAGAATCATCTGGTTGCAGTGGGGCATTAACTCAAACCTACTTGGCTGACCTGACCTTAAATTTGGCTTTCTGCCAAACACAGAAGAAACCTTTATTTACCCCTTTCAGATACAGCACAGCAAATAAAAGTGAGCACCAGAAACTTTTTCCCTCGCCCATTATCCAAAAAACATCCAAAAAAATTTTAAGTCGCCTAAAACTATAGGGAAGTCCGCATGCGCTCACTCCTCAATGCACCCCATACTACTAGTGATCTCACCCATGCTACCCGCACCCGCACTGGAAACGCAAAAGGTGAAGCTGCACGCACTGGGGCACGCACTGGGTGCACTGCTGCACGCACCCGCACCCGCACTGGGGCCCATGTTGCTGCACGCACACGCACACGCACTAGGGACCATGCTGCTGCACGCACACGCACACGCACGTGCACACGCACTCGTGCCCTGGTCGGTGATACCGAGTTCGGTCAAACCCTCCATTGGGCCAGCTAGCGCACCCCGTTCTCAACTAAACAGATTAAATCAAGCTGTTTTGATCCTAGATCCACGTGCTCAGGGTCGCGCTTAAACTTTGGATTTCTCTATAGAACTCAGCAGGTTGTCCCCACGGCCAAACCCCCCTTTCAGTATCATTATGGCACGAACACTTTTTGCATGGTTGTCTGTGTGTCCTCAACATCTTTTATATCCCAAGCATTGAGAATGACTAAAAAGTTGGCATGTGGAGGTGCTCTTTGTGGCCGAGAGGCTGTTATGTATGTACCCTTTCTGGCAGAAACAAGGTGAACTTTCGAACTTGCACCAAATGACCAGCGCTGCAAGACTTAAGCTGCTCTTGGGCCGTCTATTGATGCTGGAGGTGACATTGCTTCCCCCATGCTGCAGCCTTCCTTCTGGTTTCTTGGCTCAGGGTTGCAACCAACTACATTCAATAAAATGCAATTTCAATGGGTCCGATTGCTGGCCTGGTTGAATTTTGGCAATTGTTTTCCTCTGTGGACAAACAATTTCCTCCCCGGCCATTGTCGGCCATTATCTCTCTAGCTATTATAACTCAAACCAAAGTTGCGGCCGACAAAGTGATGATAAATGGTTTTTTTATGACATGAAATGGTGGACTGTGTGGGAAATGGCAGCTTTTTTCCCAGGTTGACAACCTCAATTTTCTGCATCCCAAGCTCCCCTTCTCGCATAGCTGTAAAGAGGTTAAAATCAGGCACCTGACACACTTTCCAGGTCCTGGAATGGTGCAGGAACGGGCAAGATATAATATTGCAAAGTTTTGAACACTCGTTTGCCGAGGCGGGGGGGGGGGGGGCAGCTGTAGGGACGACCAGCACTGCGTGCATAGGTGCGTACCAAATCCTGGCAGGCTTCCTAACGATTTTTTTTTGTTAGGGCATCCCAAATTTTAGAACTCTAGGTGGAATGAGTGAGCCACAATGGCCATGGGTAAACGAAAGTATGAAACTGGCAATAGAGCTTGACCCATGAGGCAACAACCTTCAGGCTTCATACTTCTATGGGGGCTGTGCGAAAAATATCAGGCTTTTTACCCTTGGTAAACTTACTTGCTGCAGAACCGACACCAGCCCATGCTTTCATTCTTCAGGCTTGTAACAAAATTTGTGTGTACGTGTATGCCACAAAGTTAATCATTTCGCATACAAATATGTTTTTGAAGGTTGTAGAATGACTGCGTGCATCAGAAAAAATACACGTTTGGAGCTTGCAGGAAAGTGCGGGATGATGAAAAGCAGGGATGCATTATGCTTGGCTTTAAGAGTTGCCGTACGCGTATGTATTTGATTTGTATTTAACTTGTGCAATACTTGTATGGACTTGTTGCTACCAACATGTGATTCTGAGAGTTGCCAAACACATATAATACTCGTAATTGTGGCATTTTTGTCGTGCATTCATTTGCTTTGCACACAGGTCACAGACAGAGGAGTACACAAGGCTAATCCGTGCTCAAGATGCTGATGGCATCATGGCGCTCTTGACGGACAAGGCAGTCGAGAAAAAGGTAAACTGGAGAGAAAGGTACAGTACAGGTTGCAAATGCCTTCGAGTCCGTAGGAGCGTCTTGCATGCTGGGGCTAAGCTTCCCTTCCACACGCTGCCCCAACCTACCACAAACCAGAAAATGACAGGAGAACTCATGGAAAGGTTTCTTACATGTGATTAGCTTGCAACATTTATTAAACTGGCAGGCTTTGCAGGTTTATCGCGGGAAATGAAAGCGCTACGTTTGATGAACAGCCAGGCGTCACAATTCTTGGCAAGCACCACAACAAGGGGAAAATTATGCTGGGGAACTGCAAGCCCACAGTTCCGGAGCCCACCTCTAGGCAAGGGTGCAGATTTATCAGAGAAGAGGCAGCTTTGGTGTGCACAGAGCACCTGCGTACAGCACAGCCAGAGCTCTGCAATAAATTGGCATCTCCTCCTTGTCCTTTTGAGTGCCTTGTTTTCCAATTGTTGGGCGGTTTCAAAATGCGGCATAAGTCTGGAAGATGCTCCTGACTCCTTCAGAAAGAGGGGAATGTCCTGTCCCTGTCCAATTTATTTCATAGCAACAAACAAGTGCGATGCCTTCCAGTAAAGTTGCGAGGTACAAGGTTTACAAGGTTTACAAGGATAAGGCCTTCAGTCAAGAATTGCGACTGCTAGCCTGCTCATAAAAAGCGATTAATTCATGAAGGAAAAAAGGAAGTTTATGGTTGTTCTGGTTTAAAAAAGCGGACACATCATGAGATCCTGCCTGTGAGAACAAGGGAGCATATTTCCTGCGGAGAGAGACCACCTGGGGATGTGTGCAATGAAAGAGGACATGTTGTTCATCCTGGACATTATCATCAGCCTCACAAAGGTCACAGTTTAGGGAAGACCTGTGATTCCAAGTTGCTGTCTCATAGCGAAGGGTGTGAACACGAAGTCTAAACCGAGCCACGTTGCGAATGACATCATGGGGGAGGTCAAGGAACATGTATTTGGGAAGACTGTAGGAAGAATGCCCAACCAAGGCCCTTTTTGTTGCGAGGTACAAATTGTTCCTGGATTGGTCCATCTCTCAATCATTGGATGGCCCCCTGCGTAAATTTAAAATAGTGGCAAAAATGAGTGTATGGGTATGGCTGGGCCATAAGGCTACATAAGCTCTGGTGCCAAGGGCTGCATTGGTGGGGAATACTGGAGCTCCAAAGCTCTGTATTGTAGTATGAGCTTCAGCTGCTCTGCTCAGGATTAGCATTGTTGACTTCATTCACGTCCAGCAGGGATGCCTCGCCATAGCTATGCCTACTTCCTTTATTAAGCAACCGAGTGTGTAATTTTGATATTACGCGTTGTCAACAGGTTGTTGACCGTGTTCGCTTAAAAGCTACAACTTTTGGTCAAGACATCAGCAGCGTCCCTGACACGCCTACCAGTGCACACACCAGTGAGTCCCATTGCCTTTTGAGAACAGAAGGCATCTGGTGCTGTTAGCTCCAGAATGTGTTCTGTACCGTTCCAGAATCAAAAGCATCCAGACTGGATGAGAGATTTCTTCCGACCATCCTTGTCAGCACCTCAAAGATGTTGCCACTTGCATCATGTGATCAAAATCAAGTCCTTGGGATCCTGACCCCACCAGAGAAAACGATGTAATGGACGACCTCAACCTTCTCACATTGCAAACACTTAATCAGAGGGAGCAGGACCAAGAATGGTTTTCACACTTGCATTCCATATCTATCTTAGCGTCCAAAATTGTGGTCTTATTGTGCTCACACCGTGCCGACATGCATCAGCGCAACAGCCTGTTGCCACGAATATCTACAAAATAGCGCAATCACTCCTGCACTCTTAAAGATCTACTGTATGTGATGAAGTGATTGATACAATTCAGACGCACTGTTACCCTTGAACGCAGGCACAAATCACTTTTCTACAACAGCTCCAAAGCTCAAAATCAGTCCGGATTTGGTCGCAAAAGTGTACCAGGATTGGGTAATGCCTCTGACTAAAGAAGTGGAAGTTCTGTACCTGCTCCAGCGCCTTGGACCAATTTGAAATACCAAAACGTTGGTTCCCGCTCACGTCACGCCTTGGTAACCACTGACGCAACAAAGTCTGCACATATACAGTTAATTGCTCACACGGAATCATCCATTATGCTTGTTTAACATGCCTAGGCTGACATGAAGAACCATGTTCCCAAAACCCTGCAGAATAAGTAGCCATTACGGTTGAGTTAGCACGAGCAATCTAGCTCGGGCTCATTTGCACACTGTCCAGTGAAAGGCACGGAGGAAACATTTTCACCTCGTATTTTGTTTGGCTCATAGCTAAATGTTGCACTTGCTCATGCCAGTAATCCCAATTGCATCAATGCATTTTTTCAATCAGGATTGGGCATGCTGGCTCGTTTTAGCCCTGCGCATATACATTGGCGCCTGCGCCTTAGGCCTCATTGGGATCGAGTATTGGATGAGGCAAGATAAGGAAATTTGGTTTTCTCATTGAAAACTACTTGAAGGCTTTGTAACAATGTAAAGGCCGATGTTTTCAGCCTCATGAGAGGTGTATGATTGGTCCTGTAGATAAGAAATACAGGTTACAGGAAAAGGAGGCCTTCAGTCAAAATAACTGACTGCTAACCTGTTCATAGGATAGGATAGGATAGGATAGGGTTACATAGCTGTACCTGCCTACGCAGGCAGCTTAGCTGAAGCAGTAAGGTGCCTGTAACCAAACCAAACCAAACTTTCAAAAAAACGTCAACTGGAGAAGGAAACAAGTAAAGCCTTGAGTTGAGTTCAGAAGTGCCAAATGCTAGAGAGAAACACACACTGTCACTCGTCATGAGATTGGTATGAAACTTTCTTGCGAGTGGTTACACTTTGAAAGTGTAACCACTCGCACTCCATCATGATGCAAAATGTCAGACTCCAGAAAAAAAAAACTTCCGTGTTTCCACATGATGTTCAGAGAAGTAGAGAACAGCATTGCTCTGAGAATGGTGTCAGATAAGGAAAGGAAAGGAAAGGGTTACATAGCTGTACCTGCCTACGAGGGCAGCTTAGCTGAAGCAGAAAGATAGGATAGGATAGGAAAGGGTTACATAGCTGTACCTGCCTACAAGGGCAGCTTAGCTGAAGCAGAAAGAGGTGCCTGTAACTAAACCAAGCCAGCCTGTAAACGTGTGCTAGAAAGGAGAAAAGCTCATAATCTGTTTTCAATCTGTGTTTGCGTTGCTAGAAATATATTAAAAACAGCAGCATCCATCTTGTTTATGTACAAGCTATTTGCTATTCACACATTGCTTCAGACATTCTCACCTCTTTCATCAATTACGTACACAACTAATTTACCATTGCTAATTTACCCTGAAAAGCGCGAGCAAAATATTAAAGGAGATGTAGAAAAGAAAAGAAAAGCTACGCGGGCAGTGAAAACTCCCCAAATCAATTGAGGAAAGGGGGTCACATTGGTGCAAAGACTGTATGACCACCCCACCCCGAAGTTCAGACCGAGAAAAGTACGGCAGGCAGAGAAAGAAGACAGGACCAGCAACGAGAAAGGGAGCAAGATGATAGCTTAAAGACTGGAGTTCCAGACCTTCAACAGCAAGCTGGAAAGATGTCCATCACATGGTGAATAAAAAATGATATCAAAGTTCACTAGCGACTCTCAAAACCAATATTTTTGTCTACAAAGTGAAACTCATGCTGGCATTGCTAGTATGAACGTGCATGCTAAAGGAAAAAACTATGTAGGCAGTGAGAACACTCCCTACATCAATTAAGGAAAAGGAGACACATTGGCTCAAAGAGCCGTGAGTCTCTTTCACCAGAGGATAAGAGTGAAGCTAGTGTGGGTCAGGTGGGATTCTGGAAGCATGCGGCCCCAGGGCACCAGAGTTATGTTGAGTGTTTTTGATTTCAATGGCACGCCTAGTTAGGTTAGTGCGCAAATTGTACAGAGTGGGCACGGAGCTTTCGTGCAAGCTTGGTAGACTTTTGCGGGTCAATCCCTTGTTTCTTTATTGATCCAGGGTATGGGCAGTATAGATAGTCCCACCCACACCCAGAAGGATTGCGGGGAGAGTGATATCTGCACCTTGAAATTGTTTACACAGCTCACTGTGTTGTCGCTGTGAGGCTTCTAGCTGGGCACCGGACCTCGCATCTTCACAGTATTTGAATTATATCAAGTGGATATGGCGGTTTTGGATGTTCCATTCATGAGATTGCCTGGCTGGAGTTTGTGCTGCTTCTTACTTCTTCATTGCCTCTCATACTGCGGAGTACCCGATGTGAGGGGGGAGTAGGTGGTCTATATGGGTTGAGTAGGCAAGGAGTGACCAAGATAGCATCTGGGCGGCTTGAGCTGCATCTAGCTTGATCAAGAATACTGGGGTCAAAGAGGTAGGAAGGTATTACACGATTCGAGACTTGCTCAGTGATGTACAGGCCATGCTGAGCCAGACGGTCTGCGCCTACGTCCATATGTTTAAGGTTTGACCCGTAGGAGCCTTCGCTAACCATTTTCATAATCATTCTGCTGGCAGTTTTGTGACGTTCAGTTACCATGTTACGGATGACAGGGCATTGGCAACCTGATGTGGAGGGCGCTATCCATACGATGACATTCTAGGAGAGGGCATACAAGGCTAGTGGATCTTTTGAAGCGTACCGCATGTTTTCGGTTGTAGAGGGTGCCTTTGCGGTATTGGAAGATTGTGCGTTTCATACGGATTGAGGCACAGGAGATGTTCTGAAGAGGATCTCAAACCTTGCCCAAGCCTCTCAAGATCACATCTTTTTCTACAAGGTCAAGTCTCATGCTGGAATAGCTGGGAATGAATGCGCAGATCAGGTTGCTAAATACCAGGCCTCCCTCAAAGATGGCAACCTAACTGATACTGGTCTCCCTAGCGCCGGCCCAGAGATAACCCCTTCCACAATACAATCTGGCTGGCTCGGGAAGAGACAGATCCTAGGCCTCCTCAATCCCACCCTTCTTCTCCTCATCTGAGCTACCTCCCAGACCTTAGAAATGCTTTAAAATCCCATATGCATGCTAAACACAAGCTGGGCTATGCTGACAGGAAGACAGGCTACTATACTTACTACCAGAGCTTGCTACCTCTCGTAAGCAAGAAAATTAGCAATTCCTTTTGGAACATGCCAGGTCTCTCAACTCGAATGAAACGAACTGTCTTCCAATACCGCACAGGCACCCTCTACAATCAGAAACATGCGGTCCGATACAAAAGATCCACTAGCCTGACATGCCCCCTACCTGATTGCCATCACATGGATAGCGCTCTCCACATCCTATCTGGCTGCCAATGTCCTGTCATTCGTAACATGGTAACTGAGCGTCACAATATTGCTTGCAGGATGATTTTGAAACTGGTCAGTGAAGGCTCTTATGGGGCAAATCTTGTGCAGCTGGATGCGGGCAACAAAAGCCGTTTGGCCCAGCACGACCTGCAAGTCCCTGAGCAAGTCTCTAATCGTGCTGTACCTCCCAACCTCTTCAAACCCACGGTTTCTATGCATACCAGACGCAACTCCAGCCGCCCTGATGCAATCTTGGTCACTCCTCACCCAACTAACCCAAACAGACCACCCACTCCACCCTCACACCGAGTACTGCGCAGTATGGGGAGTACCACAACTCCAGCCCGTCATATTCACTTGATAGAAATCAAATACTGTGAAGATACGAGGCCTGGTGCCCAGCTAGAAGCCTCACAGCAACAACACAGTGAACTGTGCAAACAACTCCAAGGTGCAGAGATCACTATCCACCCAATCCTCCTGGGTGTGGGTGGGACTATCTACACTGCCCATACCCTTGATCAATTTAAGAAATTAGGGATTGACTCACAGAGATCTGAAACACTTGCAAGAAAACTCCATGCCCATTCTGTACAATTTGCGCACAAACTTACCTCTACCAGACGTGCCATTGAAAATAAAAACACTCATCATAACACCAGTGCCCTGGAGCAGCGTGCTGCCAGAAACCCACCGGATCCACATTAACTCCCCTCTCATCTTTTGGTGAGGGAGACTCACGGCTCTTTGAGCCAATGTGTCTCTCTTTCCTTAATTGATGTAGGGAGAGTTTTCTCTGCCTACGTAGGTTTTTCTTTTCTTTGAGGCACATGGCATGTTCCAGAAGGCATTGCTAATGCCCTTATTTGCATGAGGTAGCAAGCTTTGGAAATAAGCGTAATAGCCTGTTTTGCAATCTGCATATCCAAGCTTGCGTTTAGCATGCATACCTGTGCCTCACCAGTATCCTTTCTGATCAGCTCCAACTGATGCTGGATAGGCTACATACGTATGCTCAGCGGAAAGGATTGGTGATGAATGCTGCCAAGTCTGAGATTGTGCACTTTAATTCAAGGGGCGATAATGTGCCAGTTTTCACGTTAGGTGGAGCTCGTTTGGCGTGTGCAGATTCTTTTAGATATTTGGGCATGCTGTTCACAAAACAACGCAACCTGCAAGCCGGTGCTGAGTACATGTGTGCCCCTTTCCTAGCTGGTTGTAGACGGATTACGCAATTCGCATCTGAGCACCATCTGACGGACAGGCCGCATACCATGCTCTGGCTGACTAAAGCATATGCTCTCCCTGCTAGCATGTGTGCATGTCAGATTTGGGGCACTAGATTCATGAAAGAAGGAAAGCTGAAATGGACTGTGCAAAGTGTGCACCTGTGCTTATTGAAGTGTATCCTTAGGGTAAAGCGCACCACCGTGGCAGTGACTCCTATTTAGTCTGCACTGCAGGAATGTGGACCTCTTCAGTTTTATTGGTTCTGCGCAGCAGTTAGATTTTACAACGCTTTACTGCACAGCAACAGCACTACACTCAGTAAGGTACTGCAAGCAGATGTTGAAATGAGCAGTCTTTCCCGTAACTGCTAGACCTCAGAATTTTTGGCTGCATGCACAGGCTTAGACAGGTGCAACATGTTAAGTCATTGTGTTCAGTATGGGCAGCCTGTAGTCATGAGGGAGTTTGTTGTTGATTTGAGAAAAAGGCTGCGAGGTGTGTGGAATGCTGATACCTTGGCAGAACATGGTGAATATACGAACAAATTAGCCAAGTATCATTACTGGATGGCACTTCCTTTGAGGCCCTTGTCTGTTCATGGCGCACCCTTTTCTGTCCCCAGGTATTTGCATCTTGATTTAGGCAAGCGCACGCTGAGAAACATAGCGCGTTTTCGCTAACATGCTCACACTTTAAGAGTTGTTGTTTAAGGCAATTATGCTCTTTAAAACGTTTTCTAGGTGTCAAGAGTACTGCCACGAACTGGCCAGTATTGAGAGAGTGTGGCCAAGAGCCCTTACAGTTTTATTGGTTTAGGGCTACTGTAAAGTTCTTCAACAACATGCTTGTTTCTAACAGTGAAACACTACGCCAAGTGCTTAAGGCAGGTTTACACCTTGCTGATATGGATGAGTCCTGTTGGTCTGCACATCTGTCTAAGTCATTTAGTGGCATGCGCAAGGAGGAGGTGTTTAAACAGAAGTTGCTGAGCGCTTCCAAGATTTCCATGCAGGATTTTATAGGGGATTTGAGGTACAGACAGCAGAAGGTTTAGAGGGAAGCAGACGCCCTAAGCCCCCGAGAGGTGAACAGGAAAGCAGTGACTTATCATCATTGGTGTGAAATACCTTTGAATCAAACAGCACACACACCCTTCTATATCCCATCATATCTATTCAAGGATCTGGATAAAGGAGTCATGAGGAATGTGAGTAGGTTTAGGCTTCGTGCCCACTGCTTGAAGGTCGAGTCCTGTAAATGGTTGGGTGGTTCAAATATTTGTGACAAGTGTAGATGTGCTGAAGTCCAGGACGAGAAACATGTTCTTTTTTAATGCAATTGCTGTGAGTTATGTGAGCTGCGCAGAAAATACAAAGACCTGTTCATTGATCTTTTTAAAGCATTACATACTTTTGCCCAGCTTCCAAACACTGATTTTGTTCCTTTCTTGGCGAGCTTTCACATTTTGACTGATTTCGAGGTCAATGCTTTCCTAAACCAAGACTCGTACAGGTTATCAAATTTGTTGTCAGAATTGGTTCCAATATTTGATGCTGGATGAGAATGTTTCACCAGCAGCCAATCAGCCAGATTCTCGGGCTGTAGGCCAACCCCTTGTAACCCTTGTAACCCTAACCCTTTAAGAGTTGAGACAACACTTTGGCAGGAGCACACATCTGCTTGTGGTAGGTGTGACCAAGGAGTGTCACGTCAAATTGTGGTTATTGCTGAATCGTCGCACAACCTAGTGTGTGAGGTGTGACCTGTGTTTAAGTGGGGTTCTTTTATTGGATGCTCTCTCTTATTTAACCTTCTGTTCCACCTTCCATTGAGGTTTGGCGCTGTTTCTGTTATCCCTGGCCTTGTGCCAGGGGTGCCCTGATGTAACTCTAACCTGGTGAATCTGGTCCTGACGCTGTGTCTGCCCCAGACATTCTCTGTGTGCTGCAGCCAAGCCAGCACCGTTTAGCAATACCAAGAGCAGCTTAGCAGCAACATCAAGAAGAGCTAAGTCGGTACACTCGCAACTCCAGCCAACAGCTTGGGTGAACCCGTCCTTTGTTGCATGGATATTGGCAACCCTAGACGTTAAGCATTACATGTGTTACCTGCTTGAAAACAGTAGTTGTGCAGTGACGGTGATTCAGCATGACAGGAGGACTCCAAGATGAAAAGCATGCCGTGTTCCTTTGTTCTTGCGATCCTGTGTGTTCTCTTCATAGAACTTATGCACAGTTATTTTCTGACTTCCCCTCTACTCATAAAATTTTTTCTGGACGAATCAGGCACTTTCTACTATTCTCAAGCTAGCTCTGAGGATGTCTTTCATTTCTTGCAGAAGCAAACTAATGAGACCTACCATTTTATTTCCGAACTCATGGATGTTTTTTGCGCAGTTGGAACAGTTGAGCAGGCCGAGCAGCCAAACTACCTGGCTGAAGGTCAAACCCCATTGTAACTTGTAACTAGCATGCATATGGGAATTCAAAGCATCCTTAAGGTCTGGAAAGTACATGATATTGGAAATGGGGGAGGAATATTCAGATATACTCAGTGTTGCCTCTTCCCAAGCCAGCCAAACAACATCATAAAAGGGGTTGCTGCCTGGGCCAGCACTAGGAATACCGGTATTGGTCAGGTGTCATCTTTGAGCCTAGTCTGCCCTTGCTACCAGGAACGCTCACGCTACGTATTCCCCTTACCCTTTCCCCATGTATATCTTAATCTGGACCATAACCCGGACCTTAATCTGGTAATACTTAAACATGTTATGTGGAGCGTGGCCCGATGTCATCTTCGTATTCACACCCTCCCTACCTGGCTCTTGGCTGGCTCCTTACCTGCCTGACATCGACCCTGTACAGTCTTTTGATATGTTTTCCTTCATGAATCAGGACAACAACAAGCTTGATCCTTTCTTACATGAACTTCTTCTTTCTGTGAACAGGGCAGCAGTCCATCGTTCCGACAGGAGGCGTTCTTTATCCTGTAATCTGTAACTTGTATCCACACTCTCAAACTATTTGGAATGATGATAAGAAAAAGAAAGAAAGGAAACTGGAATGACGAATCTCTCCTGCCTGTGATCTTAGTGATGCCAAAGATGAGCATTTTTTATGCTTATACTCCCAGCTTTTTCTCTCCGGCTAAAGTTATGCTTCCTTTCACTATGCAACCCCTCCTATCCCTCGGCTCCTTCTGTCTCCCACTCACCACCATTGTACATGATGAACAGTCTTTTTCACATGGATATTATGTTGGCTGGCGAGGACCAGTCACAGGCCGATCAGCCAAACAGTCTGGCTGAAGGTCTCTCCTTTAAATCTGTAAATATGATGAACAGTCTTTTGGCATACTTTTTGAACCAAAAACAATCAAATGCTTTATCCTGTTCTGCATTAACTACTTCTTTTTTATGAACAAGGTGGCAGTCAGTCATTTTGACTGGAGACCTTCTGTTTCTGTAGTCTTCTGTAACCTTCTGAAAACCTTGCAGGCAGGTACAGCTGTGTCACCTGTCTGTGTTCACACTGTGCATCCAGTGGCACTGAAAAGAAAGAGAGAAAAGTTTACTACACAGGCAGTGAAATCACTCCCCACATCAATCAAGGAAGAGAGGATACCTAGGGCCGAGGCACCGTGTATCCCCTTTAAAAACTGAAAATCACTTCAAGCTCATTCTGTCCAGTACGCTCATAAGCCTGCTAGCACCAGACGCGCTCTGAGGATACTTCTCTCAACTCTCATCACCAGGATCAGACACGGGCTACTGCTAGTAACCCTCCTGACCCCCAATGATTTTCCCCTTTCTCTTGGTGGAGGGGATACATGGTGCCTTGGCCTAGGTATCCTCTTCCTTAATTGATGTGGGGAGTGTTTTCACTGCCTGCATAGTTTTTTCTTTTTTATGCAATGATTGGCTCTTCCTGCACTGAATTAAATCTTAAACAACATTGTCGATTTACAGAAACATAAAATCTGCGTTTATCACATACACAAATCTCCTCACTTCTTTTGCTTTTTAGGCCCCTTCTTCCCTAAAGGGAAGGGGCTGCCCCTCTTTTTGCTGCTTTCCTGCTTTGCATACAGCATGCTCCCTTTTTTGCCTCCCACCCCAGGCTTGGCAGAGCTAGCACTACCTCCTGACGCTCGTACTGACACGATACCCCCTGCCGCGGGCGCCTGGTTGCCAACAGCTGCTGCAAGGTCCTCGTCTGCACCTGCAAAGGCAAATATAGACAGCCACTGGAGAGCTTCCTTGCAGCCAAAGGACCTCGAGAGGCCAGGCTTAGCTTGCATGCAACACCAAGCAATGCAAGAAACAAGCTGAACAAATGCATGCAGAGGTAAAATAGGTCTTAAATTGCAATTCGTCATGCTCCAGGCTAGAACTCTCTGCCCTTCTGTGCTTTCAAACAAGGAAATCCCATTTCCCTGCACCCACACTTCTTTGCACTCAATTCTTCACGTACCTGCCACGGCGTACGCTGCGAGGTCTTCAGGCTGCAAGTGCCGAGAGCGTATCTCGTTGCGTGCTGCTAGGGCAGCAGCATTCAAGTCATCATCCACAGTCATTTCATGAGGCACAAGGTGCTCTGTGGAGGCAGGCTGGACCTGAAATCATGTGGAGATATAGAAAGCATGCTGGGGAGGAGGGATTTGTTTCTTTTTTCAACGTTAAACCGTGCTTTGCATGCTGATGCTTGTGATCAACACCAAGCCTCCTTACTTCAGCTGGCCCTTGGCGCACACTAACTGCACATGCACCAGTGTGTGTGTAATGCGCGCGCGCGTGCGAACGTGTATATGTGTGTAAATATTTTAATTTGCGCATGTCAATACACCAGTCAAAACGATAGTTCGCACAAACATACACATACATGAGCAAGAGCGCACATGCTCACCTTGGGGAGCGTTCGCTCTACTGCGGCTTCCTTGACAGACCGCAAATGGCCATACAGCTTGCGCATGGATTTGCTGAAGAGCGCCAAGACCTGCAATGGCCATGCCAAGGTGAGGGCACCACGGAGCATCAGCGAGGCAAAGGCATGGACATGTGGAGCAGCGCCCTAAATGTGAGTATTGCGCACAGGATGTGCTATCAGTATTACTCCAACATCACAAATGGATAATACAACACTTTTGCCCTGGGGCTTGTGATGACCGTGGCCGCTCCCATTGAGCTTTGCAGCCTCAAAACACTTGAACTTGAGCAGCATCTGCTTTGTGAGAAGCAGGAGCCAACACAGCTGCAGGATTTTAATGCAAGAAGAAAATGTGCCCACCAGTCTTGCACCTGTTTGTGCAATTACAAGTTAGAATGGCTTTGGCTTCTGGAAGACAAGCGAGCAAGCACGTGCACCCTCCCCCATACACACACATATGCACACCCCCCAAACACCACCATTCGCACCTGGCTGGTGGGCAGTGAGAGCTCAGCCTCCAATTCAGATATGTCGCGCCGTTGCAGACCAAGTTTCAGCAGGATGGCGGCTTGTGCATAGCTCAGACTGGATGGAAGCAGGCCTGCACCATGCACCGGGAGAGCATGCAAGATGGCCCGAGGCTACGGCTTTCAGCAAACCCTGAAGCGCATTTGATGACCTTTGAACCCCACATTGTTGGGCTGGAAGACATTCACCAACAAGTCATAAAGTATTCATGGAAAGAAGTTGGCGCAGACCCATAGAATTATACTACAATCCCAAGAGACGAATATGGAGAGCAGCGTGCAACATAAGAGTGGCCTTTGTTTCTAATCAGGGACCTTTTTGCATCGTATGCAGGCTTTCAATGAGTTTTAAAATGCAGAGCACCTTTGCAAAATTAGAGACGAGCAAGAGGGTGGGTGTCTCTGTCGTTCAGCACTCTTTTTGTGCCAAGTGGATGAAAGGGGTGTAAGTGCGTGTACATGATAAGAGGTACCAAGTGTGGGCCACGGGGTATAGGGCTGCAAGTCAATTATAACTTCCAGGACAGTGACAGCAGTTGTGTGCGCCTGACAGGATGCTTGCATGAGCGGCCACGGCTTGATGTTTGGCCCGTAACTCTGCTGGTTGCATTTTTGGTCGTGACCAGTATGCCGAATTAAAAGAAAGGTGGACTGGCACCTTTTTTGCCTGGGTAGGGGCTCTGAAGGTAATTCAGGGGGTGGGTGGTGGGTAGCAGGGATCTAGCCACAGATTCACAAGAACCTTCTCTTAAAAGCTTCCACCCTCCTTCGCAGGAAATGGGATCAAACTCTGGTACGTCCAGTCCAGAGCTGCTGGACCTGACATTGTTTTCATGTGTTGCTCGGAAATCAGGAACAATGTCATTTGTACAAAGGCTGTGCACAGCATAAAAGGGGGGAGAAAGAGAGGAGGGTTTCAAACGTCCTCAGCACAAGCAGCTTGCAAAGCATGCCCCTGTCAGCAGGGTGCCAAGTCTGCCAAGCATGCCACAAAATACCGTACCTCCACGACCAGTTCGAAAGGTTCCCAAAAAATAATTATTAAAAATTTTGATTTTAGTTCAAATGGGGGTCCCATAATTAATTTTACAATTCGAATGGGTTCGATAGGCCTCTGACTGGCATTAATTTCTCAATTCGAATACCCAATTCGAACTCTTGCTGCTGCTGCTGCTGGATGCTGCTGATGCTGATGCTGATGCTTGGAAGCTTTGCTGCTGGGTTGTTGCCGAGGGGACTGGAGGAGCTCTGTTCAGAAGTGGAGTAACACAGAAAGGGAGCCACACAGGAAGGGAATGTGACGCACACACACTGCACCTGCGCAGTCAGCTTGTCTGTATCATCAGAGTGTCATCAGATGTACGCGCATGCACGCACGCACGCGCACGTCACAACAGCTCGTCTGTATCATCAGGGTATCATCCCAGCCAATCCACAAGCTGTCGCTATCAAACACTGCTAAATACACACTGGAGCTCATGCTTGCAACATCAACCGAGCTGTCACTGGAGGGCACCTCACTGGGTTCTTCTGCTTTGCGCAAAGCATGCTGGCTGCCCCTTCTTGGATGCTTGGGCCCTGGCAAACCTGGCTTGGTCCGCTAGGAGCTGCTGGTTGGGGGATACAGGCTTAAGCCATCTAGCTAGGGGGTTGGAGCTTGAGCTGGGGGCCTGGGAGGCCATTTTCCGCACAAGCCCTATTGAGCCCCAAAATTAATTAATTTCCAATTCGAATGGGTTCGAACGCCCTGGCAATAAATAATAAAAAATTTCGAATTTTGGCTCCATAATTAATTAATTTTTGAACTGGTCGTGGAGGTACGGTATGCCGCAAAGTGTGCCCCTGTCAGAAAGTATGCCTCACCTGCAAAATAAGCCCCTGTCAGTGGCGGCAAGAGGTCCAGCACAAGGTGGTAGTCAACCAGGTTGTTGGCATATGCCTGCACTCGTGGAATGGTGAGCATATTGCAGACATGTGTTTGACGTAGCTTGAGGGGTCTTTGCACTGTTTGGCGATTGGGAGTTAAAAGTACTCTAAAGTGCAGTTCAACCATGCAGAAGAAACATATTGAATGCATTTGCAAGAAAAATGATTGAATTGAAAAACACTAGCATCTTGGCTTTATTGCAACATGGAGATCTTGTCCAAACTGATCCATACATCTGTCAAACCTGGAAACCAGCAGTACAGATGCTCAAAAAAAGGATATGTTTACCTCTGTCAGCTTCCTATTGCCCTCACATCACACAAATCCAATGACGGAGCAATTCATGAAGTGTCACTTCAATTTGATGCTAACCGGCTCCTGAGCAAGATTTCCATGCCTGAACAGGAAAGCAACACCCAAAAAAGTCGCAATGCACTTTGAAGCATTTGCCACAAAGGCCCTTGTCTGGCGGAAGTAGCTGCCTACATTTCAGGAACATGCGGGTTACCCACATGTGTACTCAACTTTCAGACTTACCTGCAATCGCTTGATATCATATGGAGTGAAAGGTGTGGCATCAATCCGTGTAATGGTCACCCCTCGTTGGATGGCAGCCTGGGGGTTGAGGCAAGTGATAACGCAAATCATCCGCTTGGCAGGCATGGCACAGGAGTGAAGGGTGCGTGCAGCTTGCTGGGTCTTTCTATCAACATGAGCATGAGCCTCTATGGCCCATCATATGATCTTTGAAGGGCACAGGAACAGCCATGCCTTCCATAGGCATGACCTCAACACATCCAGATTCACTGATATGCTGCAAGCCATCAAGAATCAGGCATCTTTTTAGGGTTCTCAGGGATTTCTCTGCTGACATGCCTCATTAGTGGAAAACTGCATACCTGCGTGTCTGCTTCACTAAACGTTAGGCGTGGGTCCAGGATTGACAGTGCCAGCGCCGCAGGCAGCTTGCTGAGTGCCCCCCCCAACAGCGACATAAAGCGAGCCTGAAGAAGAGAGGGAAGAAAGTAGGATTGATGAGATGAACCAAAAGAGGTGTGCACAAAAGGCACAGCAAGGGTGCTCTGCTGACTGTGCCTGCAGCAGCACCAGAGACTGATTGCTATGCCTTTCGTGCTTGTATCCGCATAATCCACTAAGTTGTTCATAAATCTTCAAAACCACTTGTAAAGTAGTTGTAGTTAGAAACCAGGCAAGCGTGAGTCGTCTATGAGGTGCCATGCAGCAGGGAATCCGGGGGGGGGGAGTTATTTGGACACCCAAACACACACGCACACTCAAGATGCCCACCCACACACCCACGCGCACGCACACCCACACTTTCAACACTAAAACATTTACATACCCACACCCACACGCACGCACACCTTGAAATCCGTGACAAATGGCTGCAGCCAAGCAGTGCCTCCCTCAACCTCAAAGTGCTCCAGCGCACATAGCATCACAACCGTGTGCTCGCCTGTGGTCTCACTGGGGCTCTGCAGGTAGGGGTAGGGAGGTGTTTCATAAGCGGTGGGCACCAAGTGGGAAGATCTTGGATGGCTGTTGACAGTCCCGCGTGGGGTTTCAAGAACGAAGGCACGAGACGCACCAGCAAAAGGAGAGCAAGGGATTCAAGCACATTAACACACATGCTCTCTCAAGGCATCCACATCAAAACTGGAAAGGACATTAGGCCAGGGGCATGCACAGGTCATTGTGACCTGATACCTGGCCAGCGAGCGGAGCCTCCCGTCTTAAAAACACATGCTATACATGCTAAAAGCAATTGCATGCAGCAAATGTTTCCCCTTGTACCTGGCGAAGGTACAGAGGCTCAAACTTGGACTTCCTCCAGAAGTTATAGAGCTGCTGTGTCAGCCCGTATGAGACGCCTGCAGAGGATGCAGAGTAAACTTAGGCTATACTTAGATCGAGAGGAAAATGCAGCACATGCTGATACCATGTGTTGCAAGAAGGCCTATATCTGCGCAATGGCTGCAGTAATTGAGAGATTGACAAAAGGGGAGACAGCTGATCAAGAGCATGCGCTGCCAAGAAATCTGAAAGTCCCTATGCAGGCACTGCCACAGCAGTCAACCTGGTTTGGGTTGCACCCCAATGCTAGCACCAAGCGGCTAGCATGACAGGCCAGCATCAGCAGCATCAAGGGCACCCCAAATCTATCAGCATCATCGGCATGATGCAGCATCGAGAGCATTTGAGCGTTGACCACACCTAGGTAGTGTAGCCGCTCCGGCTTCCTGTCCGTCAGGGGCACCAGCAAGGGTGGCAGGCGCTTGCGTGGGCCCATGGTCTCACTGAGCAGCGTCCCTTCACCTGACAGGTGCGTTTTGTTCCCATGTGCACACAATTCAGTGCATGTACTCCACCAGAGGTACAGACATGTGCTCAGGCACGCATGCTCAGGCATGCACGCTGAGGTAATATGCTCAGGCAATGTGCTCAGGCAGCAGAGGTACAGACAATGAGCTCAGGCACGCATGCAGGCACTGTGCATAAGCTCTGCAGTGCCTGCCCTGCAGTCAGGGGTCGAGGTAAAGACAGCCATTTTTTGGAAATGACAGCGCGAGGCACACCTGCAGTGGGCATTAAAGCAATGTGAAACCTTGCTTGGTGCTGGTACACGACAGGCACTCACCTTTCTCTAGCTGTTTGCTGCCACCATCTTCGCCCTTTTGCTTCTTGTTCTTTTTCTTGCTGCCCTGACCTTCCTCATCCTCGCTGTTTTCCCCTTCTCCTCGAGCTTCTGCACACAAGGCCAGCATTTGTCAACTGAGAGAGTGGCAACAAAAACAAAGAGGGTGCTGCCAGCATCCAAGCATGCATGCTACCTAGCACAACACTGTTTCATTGGCAGGGACAAATGCTTACTCGGAGCTTCTGAAAGCCTAGGATGCATGGCAACTTACCCTCATCTTCCTCATCCTCTCCCTCCACTCCATCTTCGTCCAGGCTAGCTACCTCCCCTTGATAGTACCTCTTGAGGAGCTCAATACACCTGCGAGTACACCCGAGCATTGCACAGCAGCGCTTGAGGTGCGTTGTGTGTGTGTGCCCGTTTGAGCTCAAGACTGTGATTGCATGCCTGGAGAACAGCCCTGCTTGTGACCTCCTGGCAAAGCCTGCATTGCAGCTGCCCTGCAATTCCTCTGAACCTCCTAATCCAAGGGAGGCATGGGCAACAATGCTGTTTGCAGACGCACATCCTTGCATCTCCAACAGTGGTACCAGCAATCGCATGCATGCTCTTGTTTTATGCGCTCTGCCAGGAAATGAGGATACCATGCATACTGAGTGCTGCTGGGCCGGTACACACCTGGTCCCATAGCCCGCCCTGGGGAGCTCAGGGTGCACAGCCAGGCGCACGATGCGGGCGCCACTGAGGGAGGGGAAATCAGGATCCTGGAACTGCTGGCCCACAGTCCAAGGGATCAGGTCGCCCTGCATTACAGTTGCAGTAGCAGAAGCAGCAGCGGCAGCATTTTAAGGCGTGCACTGTGAGGCATCCTCTTCGCAGGGTCAACAGGCTCCTCATCAATGATCTGATGTTGTCAGGGAGGCTTTTCACCATCACAGAGCTTTTGTGGATTGGCAGCTGCAAGACTTCACGAACATGTGCTTGCAAGGCTTGCATCGATGCCTTGCAGAAAACCAGTTTAGCACCACACTCGATAAGAAGGATCACTCAGTGCCTCCTCCCTTGTCCTTCAAAATACACCGTGCACTTAACTTGCTTCTCTTACTGTATGCCATGAGAGCTGTGCATGCCGTTTCACCCTCTTCCACATCCCTCTCTCACCCTCTGTGCATACCTGGGGCAGTTCTCCACGGGCCAGGCTATTGACTGCGCTGCGCTTGGACACATTGCCCTCCAGCGCCACTTGCACCACCGCTAGGATGTCAGGTAGCACATTCTGTGATGCGGAGAAGTGCAGACACACACAGATAAATGGGCGTGATATTGCTGTTAGATGGCTCTCCTGCAGCAAGTGGGACAATCAGCTCCTATTAGATCGTTGCCAGGGAGTACATGCAGCTGCGTCCCTTACCCATGGATCAGACCACTCTTTGGTTGTCTGCTGATAAAGAAGCACATGGGCGTAACAATGAAACAGCGCAATCCTCTTTTCCCTGCCCATTTGACATTGGACACCTGCCCACCTGCGTCTCGTCCACGGGTGCCAGCAGGGCAAACAGGTGGTGCGCAGGCGCATCAGCCATCAGCAGCAGGTCGTTGGGCGTGTTCTTGTAGTGGCTGGCAACATACAGGGACACCATCTGCTGCAGGAACTTCTCTGATGCCTGCACAAGAGCCAGCAAAGTCAGAAAACCGGGTCACAGCTTTCCCTGGCACCTCCGGTTTATGCAGGAGACAAATGGCGCACATGCATGAAACTGGGAATTTTTGGTTTGGAGCTTGCTGCAAGCCTATGAGAGCCTGAGTACGCACAAGTCGTGCCTGATACCCATGATAGGGTACTACCAACATTATCCTATCAATCCACACACTGATGTGACCAGTCGATAATGTTGCATGCATGACTTCAACATTCAGCCAGGTGACCCCTCCAAGTTGCAGACAAGTGTCTGGAGGGTGCCAACCTGGCAACCCACCTTGTGAAAGGAGAAGAGGGTGTCTCGTTGCACATAGTATAGCTCGCATTGGGAAGGGTGGGGCAGGCGCGGGGGAGGGCGCGGCAGGCTTTGTGCAGCATCCAAGCACAGCACCTCATGCAGCCACGCCTCCACAGGGTCACCCGGGGCATACCTGCATGCACGTGCACACATCCAAACATGCGCTTGCTAGAGTGTGCTTGTCAAATTTGGTGTTCTACATGCTGAATCACACAGTCTGCCCCTTCTCTGTGCCTACCTTCTGAGTATATGCATGCGACCTTGCTTTCTTGTACAGCAGACCACGCCTCAAGTTTTTTTGTTCTTTGCTCACATTCAAGCTATGGTGCAACACAATGAGCACAGCTGAAATATCAAAAGGGGATTGCCTACAGCTCTCTGCCTCCAAGACACGGCAGCGTGCAGCTGGGACATGGTGCTGCACTTCGTGCTCCACACTTCCTTGCAACACACTGCAGGCATCATCGAAAAGGCACTGTGCACACGCTGCTCACAGTGCTTGCCATCCTCTGTTTATGGTCCTGTCCTTTAGCACTCAGCTCCCTCACCGAATGGGCTCCTCGAGCAGCACCTCCCGGAAGGTGCGGCCGACTGCACCCTCTCCGCTGCCCAGCTTTGCTCCAGATTCGCGCAGCTGGCTGATCAGCTTCAGGGACAGCGACCGGCCTGCAAGGTTGTCGAGCTACACATCTGAGTCTTAGCCTATTGATACTTGCATCCTGCCAGCAGGGAGTGAGCCAGAGATCTGCATGTGCTTGCCTGCGTGCTTGCAAATCAATGCAGGTGCAAGTGCGTGCATGACACACACCTGAGCTACCAGCTCATGCCACCACAACGTACAAGAGTACGTCACACAGTCCCATGCGAATATTTGCATATGAAGGTGCCTTACTAGATAGCAGATAGTGTCCAGAGCATGCTGGACCCTATAGATTCCTCAGCATAATGGAGTTTGTGGCTGAACTGGCCTGCGGCAGCCCAACAGTGCCCCTCACCTGTGCCTTCATATCCATTAACAGTGGAGCACAGGAACACCAGGTACGGTCCCAACAGCGCACGGACCTGGATGCGCAGCCAAACATCATAGGAAAGGCATGAGTAAAGAAGAAAGCTTTTGGTCATGACGACTGCGCTTGACATGCAGGAATTAGGAGTTCAACTGAGTATTGCAGACCTGCTCTGGTATGCACTACCATTTAGGTAGCCGGTTCTGCCATAATTGATGTGTGAGTGTGGACCACCAGAATACACATGGGACTGGAATGGACCAGGAGGTCCTTAACATCTGAATTTTTTGGCAAGGGAGGTGTCACAATAAATAGAATGCAAGTAAGCATGGCAAGTAGCTTCAACTGTCGGATCTTCTAACAGTTGAAGATCGTTGAAGACTGAGGGGCCTGTGCTCAGGAGCAGGAGTTTTAGGCAATGCTTACCGTGGGAAGAGGAATTGCTGCTGCCTCATCGATGACCAGCAGCTCAGCCTGGGCCAGCTTGGCATTCTCATGCGGCAGGATGTACTGCACAGTCTGTGGCAGGGCATGGGCACAAAAGGACACCACTCAGCCTGGGTGCGCAATACAAACTATTTGCACATTTTCCACGCTTGGACTACAAACCAGCAAGCTAAGGCTGCCTTTTCTCCACCATGCTTTCTATCACATATACTAGCAGTGCATCGAAATACCGCGAGACGTGTCTGCACAGTAACATCAATGGGCCACTTGCAAGTCTCTGCATCTTGAGAGCACCATGTTGTAGTATTGTTCATAAGTATGTGCTACATGTATGCATGTGGTAATGTCAAGAGGGATGGAGGTATAGAGGGGAGGGAAACGAGAGAGAGAGAGAGAGAGAGAGAGAGAGAGAGAGAGAGAGAGAGAGAGAGAGAGAGAGAGAGAGAGAGAGAGAGAGAGAGAGAAAGAGAGTGAGAGGGAGAGAGAGAGAGAGATAGAGAGATTGCTTGCAGGTTGGCAGCTGTGAAAAAATGCAGAGGCACAGACCTGGCGGTGGTTGCGGAAGATGTTGACACGCACGATGGCCTTGCCAAAAGCAGGCACATTGGACTGGACCACATCGTAGTCAATGTGCTCCTTGTAGCCCAGTGCATCAAGACCCTGGGAAAGAAGTTAGCAAGTCTTATATATGAGGGAGCATATGATGGAAGTACGCATGCACTTGTGAAGGAGGCAGCTACAGTAAGAGCAAGGCTTTTAAGCTCACATTAGTCAAAAAGAACATCTATAACAGCCTCCTTTTGCAAAGCAGCCTCCTTGTTAGGACCAGGAAGTCAACACAGATTTGTTTTTTCCAGCTAGGGCAAAGTGAGACATGCACAGAATGCAGAGATTGGAAAAAAAACAGATTTCCCTTTGCCAGCGCCCTTCCTGCCCTTGCACTCCTTTTAGATGGATCACACATCTTGCATTGCAACAGGCATTCCAGAGTTGAACTTGCCAAGCAAAAACATTAGGCCTTTGGCGCACCTTGAGGACAAACTGGAACAGTGTTTTGAGGTTCTCTGGAGAGGGGGCGGTGACGAAGATATTGGCGTAGCCCAAGTGCACAGCTCCGGCCATAGCTAGGCCAAGGGCAGCGGACTGTACGCATGGGACAGAGGAAGCACAGGGAGGTCATGATAGATTGAAAGAAGCTAGCAGGGGCCTCTCCATCAACGTTGCAAAGCACTTGTCACAAAGGATGGGGGCTTGTACTGAATCTGTGTGCGTTGACTGGTGCAAGCGTTGACTAGAGCACGCTTGTTCTACTTTATCCTACTCTGCTCTCTTGGGAAAATGGTTTTTCTGCTTATTCTGCTTTTCAATTCAGCCCGCATTTGTGCAACATAACGCCCGGAATATCCAGCAAATTCCACGCTATCTGTCGGTGGTCTCAAATTGCGAACGGTGAACGAATGGCCTCCGCTGCTCTGCACACCCCCTGCTCTGCACACCCCATGCCCCCAATCTGCCCGCTGACCCCGCAGCGGCATGCCTAGCAGCCCGAACAACTTATCCCCAAGTGAGAGGGCAAAAAGAAAACAGGTCAACATTAGCCAAAACAACCCTGAAACGTGCTGCTGTGCAAGCGCACAAACGCATGCTAGAACCAGTGCACACATCTCCCTCCCTGCTGCCCCTTGTCTGCATACTTGTCACTGAGCTCCCCTAGCACCAATGCAGCGCCATTGGGCGCATGATAGAGCACAAGTGGCATGCGCGTGCACCAACACAGCAAGCACAGCGCTCTTATGCTGCACCGAGCGCAAGCATGCATTGCCTCTCCTTCTCACGGCATCTCCGTTCGTCCTGCCTGCAATGCCCTACTTGCTGGGCGCGCTTGTGCCCAGCAAAGTGCACCAAGCAAGCTTGTCAACTCCAAAACGCAACTTGAAGTGCGGGTGAATGCTCTGCGAACATGATGCCTTGTGCTTTGCTTGCACCTTACGCTCTATGCACGCGCTCTGGGGCAGGAGCCTGCTGCACTTGTGCCTGCCAGCACCCGGCAGTGCAGGCGCGGTTCCCGTAAGTGCACTGGGAAGACAGCATGGAAACACACGCACACAGCTGCATGTAGGCATGCATGCTCATGCTCGACCACACACTCACACATGCACACCCGACCTGCATGCTCATGCTCGACCACACACCACACACGCACACAACACACACGCACACATGTGCGTGCGCATACACACACATGCGCCCACACACACTTCTGCAGGCAGGCATACAAGCACTTGCGTATACACGCATGTAGGCAGGCACACACACACATGTACACACACGCATGCACACGTGCATGCATGCACGCAGCATGCAGGCAGGCGGGCACACACACAAAGATTGGGATGCATGGCTGATGGGAGTGGGAGCGGCCGGCGGAAAAGGCACCTTTTATGTAAAACTTGTGTGCTGGATCAAGATCATCCATGGTACTCTTGAGCACCTGTTCCAGTATCACAAAGCTCAATCAACATGAGGTATACGGTGTGTTCAATTCAGGTCCTTGGAAGCAAGCTACATGACAGCACCTAGTTGTATCATGGAACATGTACGATTATTCATGTTGGCAACCGTCAAGCGCCCTGCCAGAAACATTACACATGTTCTGATTTGGATGAAGCTCCCCTGACACTCTCACCCAAGTACGCCTGGTCTTAGCTGCATGGCACGGCAAGCCCCTGCTACTCCAGGACTTCCTGCATAGCTGCGTGCATAGCCCCTGCAGCCCCTCACCTTGCCACGCCCTCTGCTGGCGGTCAGGGCCACGGTGCTCCGCAGTGCCTTCTCTGAGGCAGCATCCAGGAAGGTCACCACCGCACGCCCCTGGTCCAGGCTGCGGCACTTGGACACCAGGCTGCCAGCAGGCTGCATTGGCACAGGCAGCAAGTGGTTGTGTATGCAGGGCTGGACTGGGCCAAGCAGCACACACACACACACACACAGGCACACACACACACACACACACACACACACACACACACCAGCAGCGGCAGCGTCCTCACACGGAAGCCCACGCAGCATTGAGCAAGCTTTCCACAGAGGAATTCAGACTGACCCACAACATCCTTGCATGCCCAACCTAATGCACACAAAGGATGAAAGGAGGGGCTGCTGAGATGATAATGACGGTCAAGGACGAATAGGAAAAAGAGCAACAAGGAAGGGACAAGGCACGCTGCCCAGGATGCTCCTGTCCCTTGAAGCTTTTAAGGAACACGGCTTCTGTAAAAGCACAGTGCATGCAGGCCTCCTCCCTTGCCCACCTGCGTGTCTGCCAGCGTCTCTGCCAGCTCACTGAGCTCCTTGGCAGAGGCGCGGGAGGGGTCATTGATAGGCTGGCCATCCGCATCCAGTGGCACAGGCTCAATGTACTTGATCAAGCTGCGGCCAAGGAGCAAGCGAGGGAGGTGCCATCGTATGCTTGCTGCCGTGGAAAAGGCAGCTAGCTATTAGCAACCTCACTCGTTGATAGCTGACTGATCTCAAAATGCGGCAGGTGACAGTCACATACCACAAGGCTAAAATCCTAATTGTGGCCTTGATGCACTGACCCATGTATGACTGGTACAGACATGAAGATGTTTCTGAGCCTGTGGGGAGCCACATCCATCAATGCTGACCTCCCTATAATGAAGACCGTCCACACAAGGCAACTCGACCAGCACAATGCTCTAGTGCAGGCACAGTATGCTGTCATATCATAACGCAGCCCAGCAGCCACTTAAACGCACCTGCTGGTGGGCAGCACGTTGAGCTCATCATCCATCATGATGCAATTGGGACAGGAGGCCAGGGACAGCACCATGCGCTCATTGAAACGGGGGACAATGTCCTGCAATGCCATGCACACAGACGGGTCTGTCAGGCATCTTGGCACATTAAAGGAAGTGGCTTGTCGTGTTTGTGTGCTTGCTTGTTTTGGCTAGCGCAGCCCTGCTGTCTTGCTGCTGTGACTTACGTCAATGATATCAGCCTAGCAACAAGTTTGACTTGCCGAACAGTTGTTTGCAACTCTAGTGGCAGACTCGATGCCTACAGTTAGAAGGATGCAAGGACAAACTGAGGCACATCAAGGCGAAACACACAAGAGCTGCTTCAATCACTAAGCTGCAGGGACGGAAGGGCATACCTGGTGGGACTCTGTGCGGAGGCGTGCATGCACGTCCATGGTCAGCGAGTACAGTTGCTTCAAGGACTTCATGTTGGACAGGAGCATCACCACCATCCCACCCTGCAACAAGGAGATACACATTTTATGGACCCGCCAAAGAACAAGAAAACTCATCAAATGTGCTTATCTTTCTACTAATGGGCTCTCCACACACATGTGCTTGCAAATCATAGGTTCTAGGATCCTGTCACCAGCATGTCGACACATGGATTCTCGTGCCTCGGATGTCTGTCTTAGCACAAGACACAAAGCAGGCCAACACCAGCGGTTGTAATTCATTGCTTTATGCATACAGCTTGCATGGCTAGGGGAATCAAAACTCACCCCTTCCACTGTCTCTATTGTACGAGCCAAAAGGTTGGGCGTCAGCGCCTCAAAGTCTTGGAGTACACACATACCGTAAGTGTTTCCCAGAATGTTCTGGGTCTCATGGTAGAAGCAATACCTGCCCAGACCACACATATCATGAACGCACAGGTCAGGGCTTTGAAGGGGTGAATGGGAGGGAATGCCCTACTTTTAAAAACATGAACATGACGTATATCCTGAAACAGGCACTAGAGCTATTTCATGCATATGACCCTGTATTGCACCTCTTAAGTTTTTCTTTATATGATGGCACAGTTGCACAAGTTACATGAACTCATTTTGTGTAACGCATTTGTGTGTCCACTCACCTAATCTGAGTTGATGCCACAAACAGCGCAAAAGGATCCTCCTTCTCTGGGTCCAGCAGTCCTCTCTGCGCCATCTTCTTTATCTGGTGCATGCGCTTCTTGGCGTGACTGTACGAGCACAAAGATTTGAAGATTAGTTCTACAGAGCACCAGGTCTGCTGCTGGCCCTAGCATTTCATGAAAGTAAAGCAAAGCGGCCTGCCAAATTACTTTTTTACTTGTAAGCCAAGCCACAATTAAGTACAGGGTTTGCAATTATGGAATTCATCATCGAATGGAGGATTGACTCGTTGAGACAGTTCCTTAGGGTCAATGCTCTGGCCACATCCCTAATTTAATCAGGAAAAGGTTGTGCCGAGTTGTTGAATGGAAAAAAAGCATATCCAGGACTGCTTAGGAATATCTAAGCTGTAAAAATCGCATTCATCCAACACCTCGGGATGTACATGCGTGCGCAAGGGCATAGCCGCCGCTGTTTGCCTTAGTAACCATCCTGTACACACGCACCTGCTTAGGTGCAGCTCCTTCTTGTAGCACCACAACACATTGGGCCTGGCCTTGACTACTGCCTTGGAAAGCATGTAGTGCAGGTTGACCACCTGGTCTCGCGCCTTGTCCCCAATGATCACAAACAGCGAGCGGTGGCGCGTCTTGACGCAGTTTTCCACCAGCGTGCGGATGCGCGAGTCCACCTTCTTCCTCATGGTTGCCAGGAGTAGGTAGGAAGCTGGTGGCTAGCTGATGGCCTGGGGCAGGGTGCATGCACGCCAGAATCCGCGTTAAAACTCATTGTGACTGCATGTAAGCACTTATATGGGGGCTGCAGGTGCATGCACGTGTACAATGAATAGCAGGATAACGGGCATGCAGGCAGGCATGCTCACCTGGCCAACTCGAAAAATTACTGAGCACTCCAAGGCTAACAAATGCTTAGCATGTATTTAACATAAAATACTCATTCGTATTCTTCAATTAAATATTATCAATTCATGCTTTTCACTTCTGTCTCATAGTTTCAACGGAAGCACATTTTCTGCTGAATATGTGGTCCTAGAAGCTGCTGGCAAGTACAGCTGTAGCCATGCTTACTGGAGGTGCCAGTGCTTGGTGCTTGCCCGGCCTTCCAGCCAAGAGGTGACTTCACTGGCCGCTGCAGCAACGGCTGCAGCAGCATGCTAGAAACTGACTGCACTGCATTCCTTCACAACTGTTGCCCCCTTCTCATGCAGGCGTCACAAAAACTGCGGCCTTGCCCGGTCAAGCCATGAGTCCAAGGCTGCGGTTGTTCAACTCTCTCCAGACCTAGTAAAGGGAGGTGGCCACAGTTTGAGGAGAGGCACTGTGCAGGCGCCTGAGCACACAGAGGGAAAATGTGCCACGATCAGGAGTGGTGCCTCAAAGGGCTTGCTGGCGGAAGAGGGAGAGAACTCTCTCAGTGACAGTGCACAAAGCCATGCAGCTACACATCCTATGGGCCATGCGAGTAACAGGGGCCAGCACAGCCCCACAGAGGGAACAGCCATTCATGTCGTCCCAGTGAGTGCGAAGCGGCAGAGGCGTGGCTCGTCCTCCCACACGCACTTTGGCCCCAAACGCGACACCACAGCACGCGGCCGCACTGCCCTCTTGCAAAAGGCGCAGAGCATCTCTCACCTCCACCAGATCATCCAAACACACCTGGAGCATCTTGATGCTGTGGCATTGGCTGCTGCATCGGACAGGTGAGCCTTGCACCTCTGCGAGGGTATGCACTCATGTGAGTGCATCGATGCCTTCATTCATGCGCTTTCGCACTGTGCACTTGCGCAAACCGCATTAGCTGATTTGCATCCAGCTTCCATCCTTTCTCAATCTCATTGTCACTCTTTGACCGTGGCTGCTTCCCTGCAGGCTGGTTGCGCTCTTAAATGTGCACGTGGCCAACGGTGACTTCTTCCACCACAGTCCTCCTCCGCAGCTCGACGGGCACTCTAGTGCCAGAGCTGCGTCAGCTGCAGCGCCAGTCGCATGCTTGGATGGTGTTGACCCTGCAACTTCAGACCCTTCGGAGGAGCACAAGCAATCACCATCAACTATTACTCCAAGTCCAATGGCCTCTAGCTCTGTTCCCAAAAGGCCTCAGGATTGTGAGACAAAGCAGCAGCAGGAACGGCGGCCCTCACCAGGCAAGCAGCGTGCCAAGCTAATCAGGGCTTTCTCCACAATCCTTGGCAGGGCGGACCAGCTGCTGCGCAAGGATGCCTCACAGCTCCAAGAGCAGCAGGGTGGCAAACAAACAAAACAGCAGCAGCAGCAGCGGCAGCCCTTGTTCCCAGCCTCATGTGCTGTTGCCCTGTTAAGGGGCATGGCTCGTGTGTCATCCGTGGCTGTAGTGGAGGAGGCGCAGCAACCACAGTGGCACAGGGTGGCCGTGCAGCTGGCTGGGCGTGTAGCGTGGCAGCATGGACTGCCCACCAACAGTGGCAGCTTCCCTGCAGAGGCTACTCTCAGTGTGCAGCACGTGGTGACGTGCGCTTGGGCAGCGACCAAGCTGGGGGTGGTCCCTCCAAAGCAGCCAGCGCAGCAGCACCCAACAAGCAGCTCCAACAATGCTATCCAGCTTTGGGCCTTCCTGCTGAGTGAGCTGCAGCGAGTATCCCAACACATGAACGCCATGGAGGTGCGCATCTGCAGGAAGGAAGCTGGCATCTTTTCATTTCCCCTCTATGACACAGAGTCGTTGAAGCCTAGAACTGATTGAGTACTGCACTTGCAGCCACAACACCTTCAGGGAGCAAGTGGCCTGGTTGTGCCCTTCCAGGGCAAGGCTTGTTTCAAGCTTGCTCAAAACTCGGGGTCAAAGACACAGACATGTGCAAAACTGCGCCCCTCAATCTGTTGCTGATTCTTATTAACAACCTCCAGCTGCCTCTTGTTTGGCGCCCCTCACAGCATCTGCCTGAAAGATAGTCGTCATACCCATTGCTGCAGCATCTTCCATTGTGCTCCATCTCCTCAACTCCTTGCCAAATGAGGTGCTTTCCATTCTTATTCATGGAGTTTGAGATGCAGGCAACTCCTAAATGCTGCTGTTCACATGTTCCCCCCACAGGTGTGCAATGCAGCATGGTCTCTGACCACCTCAGGCCAATATCAGCCTGCCGTTATGGACCTCCTGGTGGAGCGGGCGTACGGCTTGCTTGCTCAGCACTTCAAGCTCCAGAAAGCCCACGCAGCAGCCAGGCAAGGATCCAGGCAAGAAGCTGCAGGCAGCCACGCCGCAGCGCTTCAGGGGCGCTTGAGCCGCAAGGACTGCTTTAGTAACCAGGTGGGCGGAAATAGGAATGGGCATACTTTTCAGGCACAGTTGATGGCGAGTAGCTTGAGCTGGAGCCTTTTTTGTCACACCTCTGTATCTGTCCATTTTTGCACAAGGCCAGGGCCTAATTTTGGAGCTTACTTACAATGGGTCTAATGACTGGCAGGCTTGCAGTACTAGGCCCTGACCTGGCATGAACTTATGAGGAGCATGCTTGCCAGCATTAAGGCCAAGACTTGGGCAAGTCAAAGCCCAGCTCTTACTTCCTTCCCTCCTTATCGCGCGCCTATGCCAGCGATGTGCTTACCCTGCACTGCACATTCCGCCTTCCTCCCAAGGACTTGAGCTGATGGTGTAGATGACAGACCCAGCTTTCTTATCGCGTGCCCCTGCTAATGCTGTGCTTGCCCTACACTGAACAGTCCGCCTTCCTCGCAAGGGCTTAGGCTCATGGTGTGGACAAGAGACCTAGCCATCACGCACCGACTTCCTCATTCCTCCGTTCCCCCAATTTCTGTGCCCACAGGACGTGTCCAACCTGGTGTGGGTGCTAGGACGTACGCAGCACAAGGCCCCACACCTGCTGCAGCTTCTGGAGGCGCGCGCAATGCAGCTCATCCCCACACCTTTGATGCTCCAGGGCGAGCTGCGTGCCAAGAGCTTGGAGTCTTTACAGCAGCAGCAGCAGCAGCAGCGGCCACAACATTGCCCACCTCAGGAATCAACGCTTGCAGATGGACGACTCACCTTCAGCACCAGCAACACCCATGGAGGCACGACAGCCTCCCCCTCTGTCCCTGCCAGCTACCCACCTCCTCCTCATCGCCAGCCATCACCTGCCCTTCCCTCGCTTCATCTTGCTGCTCAACCAAACTCAGCTGCTCCCCTGCTCACTAAACCCAGCTACACCAGGCCTCACCCGCTCACCCCCTCCTCAGAGCCGCCTGCTTCCACAGTTTCTGTTTCTGCTGTCTTCCCTCCGTTTCCCACCCAGCACATGCCCAGTGGGAGCCCTTCCCCCACTCACCCTGCCTCCCCAGCTACCCCCCCAGAGCCATTCTCTCAAGCCCACACAGCAGCAGCTGCATCTGCTCCTTCTCCTGCTTGCGCTGACCCTCCACCCAGGGCACCTGTCTCCCATGAAACACCCTTGGGGCTTGATCATGAACCCATGTCCTTTGCTCCGCTGGAGCCCCAGCACGTGGCCAACATTGCTTGGGGCTTGGGCAAGGCTGACTGGCCAGCCCCCAAGCTGATGTGCGCTATTGTCACGGCCATTATAACTGGTGAGTAGGGCTGGCTGAGTCCGAATATGTTAGCCGTATGTTTCCGCTTTATTTTGCAGGGAACATGTAAATGATGTGGCGCATGTATATGGAATTGGCCAACCCTACTGGTACACTTGCAGCCCTCAGGGCTGGCTGCTGCAGCGCAGCCCTTATTGGCTATGCATGAACTGGCTGCATGGGAGGCTCGTTGCCAGGCAAGCAGCACCTCCATCCCACAATGTATTTCCCCCAATGGGTTTGGTCTGGAAGCTGGATAGGCCCTCTGTCACCTGTGCAGTATCATCTTCCTGTCAGCTGGCTGCGCACTTCCTGCACTGCCTGTGCTTGATGACACTGCTTACTCCCTGCAATACCCTCACTTCACGGCACTACCATTCCTGGCACTGCCCTTACTTTATGGCACTACCTTCCATGGCACTGCCCTTACTTTATGGCACTACCATTCCTGGCACTGCCCTTGCTTTATGGCACTACTATTCCTGGCACTGCCCTTACTTTATGGCTTTGCGGCACTGCCCTCGCTTGGCAAGCTGCTTTCTGACCAAGCTTTCCTGCTTCATGCCTTCTACCTACGCGTCCCATCTTCTGCACTCGACTCGAAGTCACCAACCGTGGTTGAGCCCCTTCCGAATCCTTGTTGGCACACAGATTGTATCCCGCTGGCTTCCTTCCAGTCCATCCACTTGGCGCAGCTTGCTTGGGCCATCGCCAAAGCCAGGGACGGAGGCGACACCACTGCACGACCACCCGCACCAGCATCCCCTCCATCTCAGCACACCACAGCCGCTGTGCCGAACGGCAGCATAGCTGCCAGCTCATCTCCTCAGCAGAACAGCCAGCATGGGCCCAACAGTAGTGCGAGCAGTAGCAGTGAGGAAGGGAACAGCGCGTTTGCAGACCTGCGGCTGCTGAAGCAGATCTCCAAAGTGCTGGCAGGCAGAATGGCCTCCATGGGAGCAGCAGAGATGTGCATGGTGGCGTGGTCGCTGGCGGTAGGTGTGGAGCAAGGTGCTATCAAGATGTGGAGGCTGGCAAGTATAAGCGGAGGTGTGACGCGCTCTTCCATGCTGTAGCAGGCCTCAAAGGATGTGTGTGGCGCATGTGCTGCATGCATGCTTGCCTTGTAAACAGTTGAATGGTGGCTTAGGCTGGCCACCAACAGCCCATGCCTTTCATTTGCCAGTGGTTGAGGACGGACACATATGGCGGCTGAGGCTGCCCACCAACAGGTCGTTCCCATCATTTGTCAGTGCTTGAGAGGTGTATGACCATTGTTTCCTTGCTTGCCTGACCTGCTGTGCATGCTTGTTGCACAGGTAGTGCGGCGCCCTTCCCACAGCCTCTACCACAGCATTGCTGCGCGTGCAAGGGCCCTGCTGCATGCTGGCCAGCTCAGCTTGTCCAACCAAGCCACGCTGCTGTGGGCATATGCGCGGCAAGGCTTGTACATAGAGGTTAGTAAACGCACAACAAGCAGTGGAACGCTGAAGGCATAAGCGTCTCATCTGGGGCAATTGCGTGCGGCTGCCTCAGCCACGGGAGTCTGCCAGGAGGTTCTAGGTTCCTAGAAGAGCATGCCCTTGCCTTGAGCACTCCCTTATCTGCAGCTGTGCTTGAGTTTGAAGCAAAAATGTGCCAATCGATCAAAATGTTTATCAAGGCTATGCTCTGATTACTCTGCAGGCAAGATCTTTCCCTTCTAATTGGGTTGTAAAGAGCACCAGAAGGTGTGCACTAGTGCGTTATTTCTTTTACATCCCAATTTTCAGGGCAGATTCCTTACCTTAATATACAGCATCATGAAAGTGGTTACGAGTTGCTTGAACTGTGGCCATGCTCAAAGCCAGGCGCCCAGTTGGGAGTCCTCCTGAAAACTTAGGCCTGATTTTTCATGTGCAGCCGCATGTCAGCATTTGCGTGCTGAATTGTAGGCAATTTCTTATACTTTTGTTGCACGGCAGTTTATCCAGTGCTTGCCAGATCGCAAAGCACTGCGTATATTTTGCGCTAAATACCAGTGCCACTTCCAATGCATCATCATATAGCTTCATTCTGAGATGTTCTGACCTTTCAAAGCACTGTTAAGCACTATGAGCTCTTCCAACCCTGAAAGAGCCAATAACAAACCCTGCACGTTGCCCGTTCTGCAGCTGGGTTTGCCTTGCCTACTGTGACTGCAACAAAACTTCCCCCATGCAACTCCTACCATGCGCAGTGGCTGTTTGACGCGCTGTGCACGGCAGTGCTGCCTAGCATGCGCGCATGCTCCACCGGCTCCCTCAGCATGATCATGTGGGCGTTGGCGGCCACCACAGGCCTGGGGGACGGGAGGGGGTCCGCCCTGGTGCAGCGTCATGCTGCCTTAGCAAAGGAGGCGTCGCTAGTGCTGCATGCTGAGCTGCACAGGTGGGTTAGTGGGTGCATGAATGTGGCTGTCTGGGTGCATTTCGGGCACCCTGCCAACACCACAGAGGAATCGCTCGGTCATGCGATAGTGCACTCAATTATATCCATGGGCGGGAACAAGGGGAATCTTGGGAGAGTGCTCAGTTTGTTGTGGATGAGGTGTGCCCAATGTGCTGATCTATTGCAGCTCTTGGAAGGTCATCATGCACAGAGGGTGTGTTGCTGAGCTGCATGCAGGGCTTCGTCATCCAAGGAGGAGGGGATGTGCTTGTGTGTGTTGACTATCCAGAAATTGAAGTGGAAGCTTGCCAAAGGGAGGTTCCTTTCCTTTTGCGCTAGCATTGTGTGAGACGAAAGCGCTTTGGCGAATCTATTTGGGCGCATCACATCTGAGCCTCCCCAGGTGGTAGCAGTGGAAATAAGGCTGGTGGGGTGCACGCAGCTCGAAGCAGCCTCCTTGCCATCCAAGGGATGTGGAGGCAGACTTCACCAATCGTGTTGTTTAGCTCTTCATCACGACAAAGCCACCCAAAGTGTTGCACTTGCTGCCCTGATACAACATGCAGCTTTTCTGGCAACGAGGTGTCCAATCTGGCATGGGCCCTGGCGGAGATTGGCCATTATGAGCCGCAGTTATGGGATGCGATGGCCCAGTACCTGCTGCAGCCTCCCACTCAGACCTCCAGCGGTGCTTTTAAGAACCACAGGCAGCGGCTTCAAGAGGGGCCCTCCCTTCAAGCGCATGCAGCTCAACAACGATCACCCACTTCACTAGCAGGGGAAGCATCTGTTGAGCAGGGCAAGGGTGGGGAGGGCAACTCTCCGTTGAGAGCCTCAGGTCCTGTGCGCCATGGGGAGCCACTGCTGGCGCGCATGCAAGCGTTTGAGCTGTCCAAGCTTGTATGGGCGTACGCCAAGGTCAGTTTTGTGCTTAGAGGCTGTATGTGTGTGTGCGCGTGCGTATGTGTGTGTACTTGCGTTTGCCAGTGAGTTAGTGTCCTCACACGCGCGCGCTTTGGTCAGCACTTATACGTCTGCTACTACCCTGGGGGGAGGCTACATTGCTCCTGCAGGGATGCATGCAGTCATAGTAGTCTCCCTGGCATGCTCAGGCGGTCTGTTCCGTTTACTTGAGCACGCACCATCGCTCCCCCACACGCAGGTGGGCCACGTGGATGAGCACCTGTTTGGTGAGGTGTCTGAGCTGCTGTGCGCTGCTGCAAGCCACCTGCCCCACCGCTTCAGCAAAGCCAAGCGCAGCGCTGCTGCAGCCGCTGCAGCAGTGCAGATGCGCACGCATGCGCACCTGGGCATTCCCATGCCCAGCAGCCAGCAAGCAGCAATCCCTGGAGGGGCTGTGGCACATGAGGGGACGAGCAAGAGAGTGAAGCCGCATGCCTTGCACGCAGGCACTGTGTCTCGTGCCATGTGGGCGTTTGCCATGCTGGGTCTGCATGACGACCCGGTGCTGCCAGCGCTCATGCCCCATGTTAGGGTGAGCAGCAGGCAGGGCTGCATGCCTGAAGTAATTCGAGCAGGTGTCCTCGGTGTTGCGAAAGCGCATGTGCAACTAGCCTGCTGCTTTTGGCCTCATGCAATTGCATTCGAGACTTGCCAGCCGCTTGGCTGTGTGCCGAGCGCCTGGCAAATTTGTCATGTGCAGCATGTTGCAAGGTACAGGCATGTTAGGTGGGCACACTGAATGGAAGTGGGGGGTCAGCCTCAGCAAGCTTCAGTTTGCTTTTTGAAGTGTTTTGACGCACAAGAAAGGGTCCTTTTTGGTGCATGGCTGTCGCAGGCACTCCATTGCAACATGCTTCCGCGATGATCTCCAAAGACATGTGCATGGTTGGCATGGCATGTGCACTCATTCACGCAGGCTGTCCTCCCATTCACGGAGCCCCGAGACGTGTCAGCTGTGCTGTGGGCGCTGGCCTCCTCTGGCCTGGGCTCTGAGGATGACGACCTGGTGGTAGCCTGCATGACGCGCGCCAACGCCAACCTCAAGTGAGAGAGTGGTGGTGCTTGACAAGCCCTGATACCGACCCCTTCACTTCACCCTTTGCACTGCATTCGTAGTATCAGCAACTGTTGCCCCGATCTGAGTACATTTTTGGGGGTGATCTGGAGTAGGTGGCTCATGAATCTAGGTGCCCCAGCACAAGCGCAGGCCCCTACATCTCAACTCCATCATTGCTTTGGACGCCAATACCTGCCTCTGTATAACTTTGCATGAGCTTCATGCCATGCACAGGTTTACAGTGTTCTGTCAGGTGGGGCTGCTACCTTCGTCCAAATCCAATCATCATCCCCATCCAGGACGTCTGCCATAGCTCCAAACTAAAGTTGGCATTACATGACTAGTCGTTTTAGGGGCATGGAAGGGTGCCTGGCAAAGCAAAGCAAAACACTCACCTCAGTCACCTGTGCCAATCCATTTTTTATAACTCAGCTTCAAACAAATCATTGCAACACAAGTTGAACAAAATCTGTGATTTGAAGATCTGTGTGCACTGCACCCTGATGGCATTCATTCCAACTCTTGCAAAGGAATATGGATTTGTATGTAGCTTGCTGTTACTGACAATGAGCCTGAGAATACAGCATACGCAATGCGCCATGTCCACCGTGACCAATGACCTGCCCTGCCCTGCGGCACCTTTGCCTGTGCCTCCTGCAGCGCGTTCACCCTTCACCAGCTGGCAGAGCTGCTGTGGGCTGCTGCAACTCTGCAGAGCCAGCCTGGCCGCACGCATGGCCTGCCGGCCTTGGTGACGCCCATTTTGGCGCACACAAAGCGCACGCTGCAGGAGCACCTATCGTCTGCTGGCAGGAGGGGGCCATCCCGTACCCACATGGGGGGCCTCAGGTGAGGCTTCTTGCGCGTGAAGATTTCTGTTCTTCACTCCATGGAGAGTAGGACAATGTGTGCCTGCACAGGGGCTCTACTGTGTCCCTCGTGCACCCTCCATTCTGGAGCATGCGATTGCTTCTCCTCAGCCTCCACAATAAGTTGAGCTGACCACACAATGTGCGAGGGTAAAGCTTGTGGGTGAGATGCAGAATGGGCTTTTGCTGGCGACCCCTGGTTCCCCACGTGCTGAATTCAGGGTGCACTGAGCACACCGTCTTTGCCAACTGCTACCTGCTCACATATGTGTGTGTATTTGCGCAGGCTGGAAGATGTGGCCACGATCATGTGGGCGCTCATCACCTTCCGCCACTATGACCCCAAGCTGGTCAAGCAGGTTGCGCGTGCAGTCACCCCACTGCTGCAGCACTGTCTCAGTCACCATCAGCAGCGGCACCAGCCCACCATGGCAGACACTGCAGAGCCTCAACCCCGCTTGCCTGCTCACGGGAGCTCCCCCATGCCTCTTCCATCCTCTAGCGCAGAGTTGATGACCCCATCCACCACCACCCCTAGCACCACTAACAGCAGCAGCATGCCTGTTCCATCCTCTGGCACAGTTGAAGAATTTTCGTCCCCATCCACCACCTCCACTAGCACCACCAACAGCAGTAATAGTGGCCTTCACCAGGTTCGCCCTGCCCCTCCTCCCTTTCCCGTCCCTTCTGCTGATCCCGAGCACGTAGTTTCCTTGCTGCACTCCTTTGCCACTTGCTCCAGCTACCAGCCCAGCCTGTACCATGCAGCTGGCCAACTGCTCGCTGACCAGCTGGATGTGCTGGGTATGGAGCAGCTGGTGCAGGTAAGGAGCAGGACGGGGGACAAGGGAGTGTCTGCCTCAGGGGAGCTGGGAAGTGACTGGGCAGACAGGGATGGTGCAGGCAGCATTTAAAGCTGAAAGCAAAGGTGTTGCCTGGTCATACAGTCCCTTGCTTTGCACAACTGAGCTCGGCAAGCTGCTGAAGTTTGTACACACACATGCAGGTGGCTTGGGTGTATGCTGCTATGCTGCCTGCCTGCTTGACCACATCCCGTTACCTGAACGGGCAGGGCAATAGAGAGGCAGGGAGCGGACGGAGGGGCGAGCCATCTCACAGCAGAAGCAGGGGCAACCTTAGTGCGCCAGCTGCAGCAGATGGGGATCGGAGCGTTTCGGACAGGGACAGTCATGAAGGGATCAGCAGCAGCCAAAGGAGGCCATACTCTACAAGCAGCAGCCTCCGTAGTCTTGAGCTGTTGGATGCTCACCTCAACCTCCTGCATGAGGCTCAGGTAGGTACGAAGTAGATGCGTTGGGCTTGGCGTGCAAGTCAATCACCTGGTAATGTTTGTGTACTGCAAGGGTGGACTCACAGGGCTGGCATATATATGCTTGTGGTCAGTTGCTGTGTGCCTTGACTCCAATTTTGTGTAATTGGACCTGTAGGGAAGGCTTGTCAGGTCTTGGTTTTGTGTCCCAATCCTAGCCCGTGTGCCTGCTCCACAATCCCTATCTTCGAGTTTCTTGGGAGCCTGTCCCGCAGGAAAAAAACAATGCACCTGCAATGGGAGAGGGAGCAGATGTGCATTTCTTTGGGTGCCAGGGGATTGCTTGCCATCCTGTAATTGTATGCACATGTCATCTTTGAAATGAGCATCTAGGCAGGCACACACACATACACACACAAACACACTACAAGCGCGTGCTGTGCCTGGCCTCCTTGTCCCTGCAGGTAATGCTGTCCGCTGCCGTGCCTGCCAACCGCCGTGTGCGCCTGCCCCCCCAGGAGCTGCTGCTGCTGTGGCAAGCGCACGAGGTCTGCGCAGCTGCTGCCCCGGAGGTCACCCAGCTTCGTGCAACCTTGGTGGTGCACCACGATTGTTATGAGGGCAAAAGTGAGGATGGCAGCAACAGGCAGGTGGGCTCTACCTCGGCCCTAGCCTCCGAGCTCCATCCTTCCCAGCAAGGCCTCGAAGCAGCCACTCCATTCATGATGGCGACAGGACTGTACAATCAAGGTATGGTCATGTTGGGCCTGAACAAAGGAGCCATTTATCTGACAAGGCAATCATAGACAGGAAGGCTACTACATGACAGCATGAGAGCATGAGCAAGCAGCCATTGGACCGTGTGCATGGAGCTGCCGCCTGTGTGGCTGCGTGATTGGGAAGGGAATCCCTGGCTGTGATGCGGTTCCCAATTTGTTTGCACAGTAACGCTGCATCCATACCTGGCCCCCTCACAGTACTCCCCATCTTTGCCCTGCACGCAGCTGTTCAAGTGTGCTCCATGGTCCCTCGCAAAAGGAGGTCGCGGCAGCAGGCAGAGATGGTAGCAGCGCTGGAGAGCCTGGGGTTTGCATCGCTGCCGCCACGCCTGCCTGCGCTTCCCTCGGCCTCTCCAGCAGAAGAGGTGGCGCTTGCCATGGCAGGCCCTGATTTCATCGCTGGAAAGCAGGTCTGAGAATTTGCCCTGAATAAGGCTTGTTGGTTTGGAGAGTGAGCCCCCCTCACTTCTTTTCCCACGCTGCAATGCAATTTTGGTGCAACATGCCCCTAAAGCAGTTGTAAGAAATTCCTTTGACGGCAGCATGTGCATTCGTGTCTCCTTTCATGCGTTCTCTTTGTTTTGTCCTGTTATCTTCTTCTGGTTTACTCCCATCAACAGCAAGTATGAGCATCCCATTGGATGGTTGTCCATTGCATTGTCATCTCATGGCACAGTGACATCCGCTTCGAGTTCACTTTCTTGCTGATCAGATTTGCACTCATGTCAACACTACGCAAAATTTTGCTTCACTTGCCAGTTTGTTTTGAGGACCAGCATGCTGAGGTCTCCCCATTGTGCCTTCATCTTGTGAGCTTGCCTGCATGCCTTGAGGTGATCTGAAATCTTGGTGTGAGCCCTTGCTCTGGTCTGAACCCCAATGCTACCGTACAAAATGAGTATCATCCCGCAAAAATATTGTTTTTGAGGGGGGTGTGGGATGACTGCGGACACCTAAAAAAATAGTTCTTTTTGAGCCTGCGGGAATGTGCATGAAAGCGAATATAATAGTTTTTGAGATTTTTTGGGGGTATGAGTGAAGAAGGCTCGAAGGCGCAGGTGGAGCGTCCACAGCTGGGAATAGGAAGCTTCCTGAAGCTTCCTCCCAGTGAGCAGGAGCGGCAGCAGCAGCTGCAGCAGCAACAGCAGACGTCACAGGCCAATGACTTTCAGCTGAGCAGGTCTTCATATTTAGGAGCTGCGTGTGCACCTTTCATGCGCTTTTGAGCAACATCCTTCCTTTGAGTGCAAGGGATCCTTGCAATCCTTGAATCATTGTACATGCTGGCCAATCCTTGCAAGTTTTTACATGCAGCGTGGAGCATGTGAATACAGTTATTGGAGCTAAAGGGGGCTGATTGCCCTTGCGGAAACATGCGGGAAACTTAAATAGATACTGAGGGGGGCGCCGGATTAATGCAAGATTCATAATCAATTTTTTTAGGGTTGCGGAATGATCCACATTAGGTAAGCTATTCTTTTTGAACCCCATGTCCATGCAAGACCTGCATTGCTGGGAGACATACTGCTGGCAGCACAACTGGCACTTGCTCGATGGAGAGCAAGAAATGCATGGAAGGAGGCTGCCATTAACCCACTGTGTCCCTGCAAGGTTTGCGCAAGCTCATTTCAAAGGAGTGGAATGATACAAAACAGTGATGATGGTTATCTGTTTTGTAATGCAGGGCAACGTGAAAGTGGCAGTTATGCAGGTAGTACCAGGAGAGCACACCTTCCTTTCATTTGAGCAGAGGCTCTTGGCTGAGCATCAGGTGCGTGTAGGTCTAGGGTTGGCTGTTCTGTCTTTGCAGAGCTGCAAGCTTGGAAGCACACAATAAGTAGGCAGTAAATTGCAGCTACAGCCAGAGGATGTCAATACCTTTCATCCATTGCCAGTGACACAAGAGTGCTAACGCCATTTGCCAGAGAGAGTTGCTGTGCACTTACAGAAAACTTGGCTGAGTGCAAGCTCCTCTACTGACGATGCGTTGCTTCTTTCTTTTCACCATGCTCGCTCCCAGGTCAAGGTGGACCTGCTGCAGCGCCATGGTTGGCTTGTGGTCCAGGTACCACTGGCGGAATGGGGCCAAAACAGCAGTCAGGAACAACGTGTGCAGGATATGGATGCGCGCTTGAAGTGGACACTGGGCAACAGGAATGCAGTGTCGCCTGAAAATTGTGCTCTGCTTGAAAACCCGCAATTCTAAGCTAGAACACAGGTTGGGACACTGCTTATAGATATTGATTCAAGACTGCATGTTACAAGAAAATACTATGCATTTTTCTCCTGGGCTTTGGTGTGATGTTTTTTGTTGAACATACGCTTAATCAAATGAAATGATTGGGGTTCGACCACCAATGTGCCATCACGGTTGCCCGTAAGCTTCGTGCCCACTCTGTTCAATATGCCCACAAGCTTGTGGGAACAATGTGGTATCACTAAGCGTGCTATTGAAATTAAAAGCAGCCAGGTCCTGGAGCCTGGTGCTTCCAGTAACCCTCCAGATCCCCATTAGCACTTTCAGGTCTGTAGCCTTGTGGTGGAGGAGATCCACGGCTTTTCAGAGCCCACGTGTTCAGCCATTGAGTAGGGAGGGTTTCCTCTGCCTAAGTAGCTTCCTCTTCTTCTTGCTTTTCATGTTATTTTGGGTATGCAATGCCTGGGCTCGAGGTATCCATAAAAATGGAGTGAGAGGACATGTCAGATATGTTCATGATATGCTTTGTGCTTCAAGTCTCGGCGCCACTGGCCATGAATGCACTGCAAAGTTTCAAAAACAGTAACCGCCCAATCTTGCATGATATGTGCACATGAAAGCATGAGGTATCAGGGGCATTACATCCGTTTGAGCATTCTGCAAACGGCTGTCTTGAGACTCCAGACACCCTATTAGAGACCGTCAGGCCCCAGGTGCCCTGACAGATCTGGCCTGCGCATGGCTCAGCTCTTGGATGCTATGGACCTCGGACTCCTCCGTACCTCACAGAGGGACCCCACAGAACCTTCATTACATGAGGGTAGCTTAGCTGAAGCACAGTAAGAGATGCCTGCAACCAGACCAGACCTAAGATCAAAAGTGCACTGATAAAAGAATAGCTTGAAGTCAAACTGTTTTTGCATTGCTCCCAAAAAAAAGATACATAGGAAGCATAGAAGTTGCTCAAACTGTTTCTCCAATAACCATGCCACTTTCATGTACAGCTCCATGCTTGCCAGGATAGGTTTACAAGGATAAGGCCTTCAGTCAAGAAATGCGACTGCTAGCCTGCTCATAAAAGGCAATCAATTCATGAAGGAAATAAGGAAGTTTATTGTTGTTCTGGTTCAAAAAAGCAGACACATCATGAGATTCTGCCTGTGAGAACAAGGGAGCATATTTCCTGCGGAGAGAGACCACCTGGGGATGTGTGCAATGGAAGAGGACATGTTGTTCATCCTGGACAACATCATCAGCCTCACAAAGGTCACAGTTTGGGGAAGAGCTGTGATTCCAAGTTGCTGTCTCATAGCGAAGGGTGTGAATGCGGAGTCTAACCTGAGCCACGCTGTGAATGACATCGTGGGGGAGGTCAAGGAACATGTATTTGGGGAGACTATAAGGAGAATGCAGAACCAAGGCTCTTTTAGTAGGAGGAGCGCACCACTGGTGATAGGTCAAGCGTTTACTGTTGCGCTCTCTAGGGTGTGTGTTGGAAATAGGCTCCCAATATTGTAGATGCCTGGTCCTGAGATCTACAACAAAACGACTAAGATCAATGGGCTCACAATTCAGCATCTTCTGTTTGAAAATATGGGAGTGTGCCAAACCATCCATGGCTGATAGAATATGGGAAGACCAACAATCATCGGATCTCGAGCTCAGCCGCATGTCAGCCTGCAAAACCTTGTTCATTGGGGAGCTGTTGCATCGAGTCAAGGAGTTGTAAAGACGCATTGCTGCTCGGAACCAATTGAATTGTAAGGGCTCCAGACCACACTCTCGCATGATGCACCAAGAGGGAGTAGTGTCCCTGACCCCCAAAGTTCTTTTAAGCACTGTTAGTAGCCACTTCTGTATGGGATTGTCCATCTCCAGGATAGCAATGAAGTGCTGTGTTCAGCAACCAAAGGATTGACAGACGTATGCGCAGCTCCAACAAAGCATACATGTGCACATACCCCAGACTCAGTATGTTCAGCCCACCAAGATACACCTTGTGTAGCCCCATGACTGGCAGCAATTATCAGCCATGTTTAGCTTCCAAAATGCTGTATTTTGGAAAGCCCCACACCTTTCTGGACTGCATGTTGTACAGCCCCAATGCCTTAAAAGAACCTCTGGTTAGTTGACTTATGGGTTGCCACATTGCCATATGGCATGCTCATTGTAAAAAAGGAGCTCCTTTTTTTCTAATCGAGCAGCCACCAAGCTGTTGTGCAAGATCCTGAACCCAAGCCCAGTACTTCCTTCTGTTTTCAAGCAAGCTCAATGTGTAGCAGACGCTTGCAACCCAGCTAGCTTGCAATGCCCGGATTGTAAAAACGCTAATTGTTGCGTCCATGAAACTACCCTAAATTTCACAAGTTGATGAAATTTAATGGCTAATATACATGCTCAGCATGCCCCAGAGGGAAGAACGGCCTTACACGTCTTTTCAACTTCCGCAGGATCAGATCATTTGGTGTATCTTAAGCTGACCCTGTCAAGTATATTTTACTTAATAAAACCTGTACAAATATGCAGAGAGCTTCCCGCCAGCTTGCCTCAGCCGCTCGTTCCTTGCTGCTTGCACAGCAGCAAGCTGGGGCGTCCAGCCGAGCTGGCCTGGAGGCTGCTGCTTCTGTCCCAGGTGTGCAGGCCCTGCGCCACTATGCGTCCGGAACGGAGCTGAAGAAGACGGTGCTGCACGACCTGCACGTTCAGCTCGGGGGTGAGTGGTTGCTTGACTGGGACGATACATTGCAGGTCGACCACAGGAGCAGGTGCACTGCATCCATCCGTATGTATGCCCGTGATCGAGTGTGTGCTTCACCATCTTGCGGGGGTGTCCAGGCAAGATGGTGGACTTCGCGGGCTGGTCGATGCCCATCCAGTACAAGGACAGCATCATGGATGCCACCGTTCACTGCCGTACCCACGCCTCCCTATTCGATGTTTCCCACATGTGCGGCTTCACGCTGAAGGTGAGCACAGCGCGCTGATGCGTTTGATGACCTGGACACTGTTGGCCAGCATAGTAGAGTGCTCCTTGCCAAGGCATTGCATTCTGACGCTGATCGTTTGTGTGGTTATGTATGTAGCTTCATACACACTCTAACATCATCAGCATCAGGGGAGGAGGCAAACATGTATCTGTGCCATCAATCACACCCTCAACCCACAGGGCAAGGACACCATCCCATTCTTCGAGTCCCTGGTCGTTGGAGACATCGCCGGCCTGGAGAATGGCACGGGCTGCCTTAGCTTGTACACCAATGAGCGAGGGGGCGTGATTGATGACACAGTCGTTATCAAGGTGGGGTGGGACACACACACACACACACACACACACACACACACACACACACACACACACACACACACACACACACAGGCACACACACACACAGGCACACACACACACACACACACAGGCACACACACACACACACACACACACACACACACACACACACACACACACACACACACACAGGCACACACACACACACACACACACAGGCACACACACACAGGCACACACACACACACATACACACACACACACACACACACACACAGGCACACGCGTACACAGACACACACATGCAAACACACGCATATGCACACGCACACATACACACACACATGCCAACACACATACACGCACACAATTTGGTTTGCAAGTTTGCCCTGAATTGTTTATGGGGTGGTTACATACCGTCTGAATGTAGTGACAAAATCTGACAAGTTCTTGCCACAAACGCTCAGACCTTGCCAAATGTCACAGCTGAAGAGCTTCAACGCTCTTTCAGTTCTGGCCTTGGCAGTAATATTGGTTGTTTCTGTGTGTGGAGATGTCATTCGCATGACGCTCACAGGAAGGGAAGTGTTTCAGCAGCCTTTTGTCTAACCTTACGGAATTATGTGACTCATCGTGTGGCCAACAACTGGTCACATTCCTGGCCAGTGCCTTGAACAGTCCCATTGGAGCCAAGGGTTGACTTGGAAGCCCAATTGCTGCTGCTGCTGCAAGCTGCTGTACGGGCTCTCATGGCAGCCTGAACACAGTTCATGTCCATCATGGAGCATGACAAGATCCTCATTATATGCCTAGGAGCTTACTGTTGAGATTCTCATTGATGCTTGCATGGTGAGGTGCTTGTGCAGTTGAAGGAAAGGATCTTTATCTCGCTCCTCATCAGCCTGAGGCGCCTCTCACATGAGAGCTGTGACGCTGCTGCCTTATCTGCCAGGCTTAAGATGTAATGCGCCCGTGTGTGCCTCGTGCCCCTTGCACTCCAATACCTTGGCCAGCACACAAACGATTGTTGCTGCTGGTGCACATTTAACTCCTGCGTGAACATTACTCCATCTGTTATGCATTGCACAACAGGTGTCTGAAGATGAGCTGTACGTCGTAGTAAATGCCGGCTGCCGAGATAAAGACTTGGCACACTTAAACAAGCACCTCAGTGAATGGAAGGTGAGCCCCGCCCAGCTCGCTGTATGGTTGCATGCTCCCACACTCTGGAGATCAGTCACTATAGCCATTGACCCTGGTGGTGGCTCAGGCGCTGTACAGGCACATTGGGCTTGGGAGATCAGCGGCTGCAGATTTGAGGGGGGACTCAATGCAGCAGGCTAGCAGTACTCCTGCAACTTGCTCCCAGCCATCTGTTTGAACTTTAAAGCTTCAAATTGAAGCTTGCAAAAAGAGGGAATCGAGTACCAGAAAACATGCATGACTTTCAGCTAACATTGGCTGCAGGCACAGGAGAAGCAGAATAGGATAGGATAGGGTTACAGGACAAGCAGGTATGTAAATGTGTGGCTGCAGGCACAAAAAAGGATAACAAGAAACCAGACATGATTTCCATACATGTATGTATATGCGTGGCTGCAGGCACAGGGCAAGCAGGTAGCAATGACAGTGCATGAGGACCGCAGCCTGCTGGCCTTGCAAGGCCCAGCTGCAGCTGAGGCTCTGCAGGTGTGTATGCCTGCAAGGTTTTGGACATACTCACAGGCGCACGTGTACGTGTGTGACTGTATGTGTGATATAGTGGCCATCAATACAGATGCCTGATGTAGGGCTGCAGACCTCTACTTCAGACTCAGTTCTTGGAAGTAAACTCGGCACAAATCACCACTGCACATATTCTGTTACTTGATCACTAACCCTCATCATATGATGTGAATTTTCTTGGAAACCATCATTTTCTTTCAGCTTCCTCCCTGACGCGTGCTCCCGTGCGTGTTTTGGATGCGCTTAAGTAAGCTTGCACATGTTCAAGAGCACATGGGGTTCAAAATATGTGGTTTGTGAGTGCTGGTTATGCATCAGTTACCTCAAAAGCAAACAATCTATGCTTGTCCAGGCTTTGACCAAGGCCGACCTGTCCAAGCAGTACTTTGGTAGCTTCAACACCTTTGAGGCTGCAGGCATCCCAATCTGGGCAACCCGAACTGGGTGAGTGTGTATCTGTCCCTGCTCATGCCTCTCTCTCCACCAGCTCATGAGCACTTCCCCAGCGATGAAGCCGCAGGAAGACTGAAGTATCTAACATCCCTTAAGTCCATACCATTGAAGCAAATACCAATCTCGCTTGCTTTCGCACATGGCTTGTTGACGCTCATCTGGTTGCACCGCAAGTGTATGCTCATGCCAGGCCTGGTGGGGGTTGATAAGTGAATTGGCTCAGCTGAAACGGGAGCAGGCAGCGCAGAGCAGCCAACGTTGCTGTGCGCGGGTTGGACCTCTGCACAGGTACACCGGCGAGGATGGTTTTGAGATCAGCGTGCACAACAGCAAGGCTGAGGCCCTCACACAAAAGCTGATGGAGAACTCGCGCGTGCGGTTGGCCGGCTTGGGGCCCCGGGACTCACTTCGGCTAGAGGTGCGAGCACGCATCTGTACCATTTTTTTTCGATCACATAATCCTGGCTGTTTCCTTCGAGACTTGTCATGAGGAAGCTGCTTGCATTCACGAGGGATGCAAGGCAGCATTGACGGAACTCTCCAGTTTGAGAGGCTTGTCCTCCTTTTCCTGTGCAGGCAAGCTAGAGGAAGTAAAGAAGCTATTTTACGCACGCACACATGCAGGCTGGACTGTGCTTGTATGGCAACGACCTGGATGAGGACATCACACCCATTGAGGGCAGCTTAACGTGGACTATTGGCAAGCGCAGGCGCGAGAAGTTTGATTTCCTGGGAGGGGAGGTGAGCTGATACACAAACGAGCTGCATGTGTTTGCTTGGGTGCTTTTCATCAGGTCAGCCAAGTAGGTTTGAGTTAATGCCCCACTGCAATCAGTAAATTCTGAGTATGCGGACCTTTCTTTGGATCCCCCTGAGCTACTCTGCATACTCAGTTTGTGCCAGGGGCTGCCCAGGGTGTGGGGCCAGGAAGCAAGCACAATCCTTGCCAAAATGGGGTCCTCAGGATCCCCCTGAGCTACTCTGCATACTCAGTTTGTGCCAGGGGCTGCCCAGGGTGTGGGGCCAGGAAGCAAGCACAATCCTTGCCAAAATGGGGTCCTCAGGAAGCTGTCTCCCCGCTTGCCTGACCAGCAGCGATGGCAGGGCACCTCATCAAGAGCACATTCTGGGGTTTCCGGGGGGCAGGGGGGTCCAGCAAATCGCTCCCTGTGCACCAATTTTGGCAGGGAAAATGTCAAGTTAACATCACAGAGCAACCACTGCACCAAATGGGGTCGCGACACTTTTGCTGGGACAAATATTGGTTCAGGTCTAGAGCACCGCCTAACACGTATGTTCAAGTGAGTAAAAGCAATGAGAAGGTGCAAATGCATGAGTCTGTCAAGTGAGCACACGCTCAGGTGGGCTGTCCAGAGCCTGATGTTGTGTTCAAACCCCCAGCTGTCACTGCCCGCCAGGTGTCACTCCCTGCACACCTGTGCCCCCAAACTTGACAGGCATACCTGAAAAGCATGCTGAACAAGTCCTCATACACAAGTTGTGGCCATGCGTGGTGCTTGCCTCGTTTCTGTGTTTGCATCACTTTTGTTAGATGTGCTGCTAGATGCGCTCATGGGTGACCACACTCCAAGTGCTCTGAGGCCAAATTTTGCCCCACCTGTTTTTCACTCCGATAGATCAGGTTTGACCCAAAACCTTCCTGAGAGCCAAAAAATGGGACAAAATTGGGTCAGAGCAGGCATTTTGGCACCCATCCTTCTGGAAATGGCATAAAATGCCTGAAATTGTTCCCCTGACTTCCTCCCTGGGCCTCATCCTCAATATTCTATATGCAGGAGCACCAAATAAGTCACTTTCAACTAATTAGCGTACTCAGTTTGCTCAAATTCCCTTGGGACACTGACTCCTCATTTTTACACATAGCTTGGCTGACCTGACTTTTAGAATTTGCCCACTTTGTAAGCATGAGTTTCTTGCCCTGGCTTGCTCCTTCCTGAAGTGACCTGCTTTCCTGGCCCCCTTCTTCATGGTAGCCGGTGTACCTTTCCTGGCCTTCTTCTTCATGCTTGGCTCATTGTCTTACCCCCCCCCCCCATCTTGTGATGCACATGGCTGCAGGTGATCAAGAAGCAGATAGCAGAGGGTGTGACCAAGAGGCGTGTGGGCTTCGTCAGCAGCGGAGCCCCTGCCCGTCAGCACACAGAGATCAAGAGCAATGATGGCAGCAAGGTAGGAGAGGCTCCAGCTGGCAAATTGCACTGTTCTGTACTTCCTGTGCAGGATTCAGTCAACAATTTGGCATGCAATGAGGCATGCATCAACCGACTATCTCGTTATTGCACTTATCCCCCCTTGCCTTACTTCAAAAGCCCCAGTGAGCATCAAGTCCAGAGGTTATGCTCGATGTGAAGCTGCACAGATGCTCCTTGCACTTTAAAGAAGCAGAAAAGACGATTGTGCAAGCTCTGGTCACAACTAATTGTGGCTCAAATGCTATTCTGTGGGGTTCATCCAACAAAAAATGCACTGCTACATTCCTGGGAAGAATTGGGTCAAAGTTTGCTGCTGTGCATAAGCAGCACGCTTGCATGTGAACCTGCCATGCTTCCAAGCTTACACAGAAAGTTCCGCAGCTGACTGCTGGATGTGCAAGCTAATGAAGGGTCTCTTTAGCTACACGTGACCAAGCGAACCTTCTCTGATGACTGCAATCAGAGGCTGCTTGGGCCTGAAATTAGGTAGTCTCTTTAATTAAGGAGCTGTGATCACCAGATGGGTGACTCTGATTCGACCACACACATGCAGTAGGCATGTCCACAGTCGCAGACAAAGGGCATTGGCTGAACAGGCCTTGAGAAAAAATTGCACCAGCTTCAATAACTCTGCACCTGTCAAGTATCTGACTCAACAGTCTAGACTGCGGTTGGATGACGTCAAGATATCCATGCCTAGCCTGGAGTCGGATGATGTCAAATGTCTGCCTTGTCAGTCTAGCCTGCAGTTGGATTGGGAGAGTAAGCAACAAGTGAGTACGTGATAGATGAACGCCAACTTGATCTGCAATGTCAGCATGGGAACACCCATATGCCTCAGTTTTAAACTCATTGCAGCGCTGTTCATTTAGTGTGCTCATTCTCATTTGCACCAAATTGTGTTATATGCAGTCTATTGGAGAGGTCACTAGTGGCGCCTTCAGCCCTTGCTTGAAGAAGAATATTGCCATGGGGTGAGTGTGAGCTTGCATGCTTTTTTTGAATTATGCGCTGTCATTTATCCATGTTACATGGGAAGATTTTGCCAAACAAAACTATCTTGCGCATGTGCAGCCCAGTTATCTCCAAGTCCTGTTATGCAGTCAATGTTGTATACTCACCAAAAGTTAAAGTGCATGAAACCTTTGAAGAGAGTTTTCTTGTGCAACGGTGTTCCACAAGAGGATGGGCACAAAAGATGCGAACCTTCCTTTTGTTGTCCTCCAGCTCGCCTTCTAAGCTTGTAGAAGTAGTGTGGGTTTCTTATGGGTCTATTTTGCACCATCACGTTTCTAGGTTGAAGGGGCTAGCTCAGGCGCTGTGCCCAAACAGGTCGTGCTGCCTACCCCGTTGCAACCCTCTGACTTCACTTTCTTATTGATCAAAAATTAGAACGCAGTAAACAAGAAGGGATGACAGTCGGTTTCCGGCTGGGCCAGGATGTGCACAAACAGGAAATAGGACTTTAAAATACTGCTGAATTCCGTGAGAATATGAAATTTTCTCTATTTCAATTTTGAACAGTTTGATGTGAGTTGGATTTGTCGTTGGCTTGTGGCATCCACACTAAATCATAATTTCTTTTGGGGGCCATTTGAATGTGTAGAAGCAGTGTGAGTACTCAACGCTACTCCTCAGTTAGGTTTTGAGGTCCTGGTTCTCAATCGTTTCCCTGCTCTTCAGCTTGGTTTCAAGTAAGTATTAACTGCTTTGGGTGGGTTATTGATGGGAGACCAAAATTGAGTGCGCATAGAAGTAGGCATGTAGAGCTTCCGGCTAAACCCTTGCCACCTCTCAGAGTCTGGTATTCCCTGACAAATGCAAGTCTGCTGGCCCCTGGCGCTCACGGCTTTGTAAGACCTGTCTGGGGGGGGCAAGACAAAACATTTCCCTCCAACGGTAGGCATGAGGCAAGCAGATTATTCTGTAAACCACCTCATGCCAATGGAAGGAATAGGTCAATTGTTTGCCCTTCTGCTAGTATAAGTAGTTAGTATTCCAAGAAAGGTCTTGGCTGACTTGCCTGTACTATTGTTTTGTCTGATCAATGAACTTTTTTTTGCTGTTAAGTTGTTTAATTAGCGTGGGGAACCCAAAAAGGGAATGTGTTCCATGGGCCATCAAGTGGAACAAAACATTAGATGGCAGATCACACTCCTAAGTGTGCGCGCGCGCGCGCACACACACACACACACACACACACACACACACACACACACACACACACACACCCCTTCCTTTTGATGTGCCCACAAATCGCAGGTACATCACCAAGGGTGAGGACAAGGTTGGTAACAAGATCAAATTCCAAGTCCGCGGCAAATTGAACGATGCTGAGGTAGTGAAGACACCCTTTGTCCCTGCCAAGTACTACAAGAAACCCTGAGACAGCCATGCCTTGAGGCGGTGCCGGACCTTGTAATAAAAACATAAGGGCTATGCTTCTCTTGTACAAACATGCTGATAAATGGTGGCAGGCTAGCCTGGACGTCATCTTGGAGTTATGCTAATTGACCTCTTGGAGTCTAATCTATATTCATGCTGTGCCAGCACAACATCAATTTTCTTCTGCTCATCCCTGTGTCACTGTCTTTTCTGTTCCTTACAAGACCAAGAAGAATGGTCTGAAGTTGATCATTTGGATCATTAGTGCCTCAACCAGAGGTCCTGGAAACTCAGGGATAAAGGACTCCGCATGGTAAGGCAAACGGTGCCTCCCCTGGCCGCATTAAGAGGCGGACATGGACCCAGGATTGAGCCCATGTTGCGGTGGGGAGTTTTCCCCAGTGTTCATGCCCTTGTTGAACTTTTTTCTTAAATGCTTGGGATGATACACCACTTGCATAACTTTTCCTTTTCCTGAACTATTTAAAATGATTGCTGTCTATAAGCCAGCAAAATACATTACAATGGTTACAATAGGATTTGACCTGCCAGGTATAAGTCTCATTAGTCTGCTTCTGAAGGGAAGGGAAGGGAAGTGTTACATAACTGGACCTGCCTGCGGGGGCAGCTAAGCTGAAGCAAATCGTGCCTGTAACCGAACCAGTCCTATCTAAGACAAGATTAGCTAGAAGCTCGGTCACAGCATTTCAGGCATGCAGACACGAACTTGGCTAATCCTAGGACATCAGCCTGGTTCGCGAAGTCTGTAAGGCGTGGTGCACTGCTTGGGGGTGCAGAGCTAAAAAGATGCTGGAACTGAGTGCGCAGTTCTGTTAAACCCTGAGATGGGCAACCCAGGATAACATGCTCTTCGTCTTGTACAGTGTGCCAATCACATATGTTAGCCAGACTGTTCGGCTGATTTATGATTTGATTTTTACACAGGGGGACCTTCAGCCAGACTGTTCGGCTGATCAGCCTGTGACTGGTCCTTGTCAGTCAACACAATGTCCATAAGCTCAGAAACAAACGAAAAAAAGTTTGTTGTTGTGTTGCAAGAGCAAATCGGAAACATCCTGGACACTGGCTTGTTGTAAAAAAGGTTGCTCCATTGAAGAATCACCAGAGAAGCAGTTGAACAGGCAAGCATACTTTCTTCTCAAAGCACAAACATCTGTGTCTCTGCACACCAAAAGGGCATGAGCCTCATCTTGAATCTCATCACAAGAACTTCTATGTATTGCAAGGGTTTACAATGGTGGCCTACAGCCCGAGACTCTGGCTGATCGGTCGCTGGTGAAACATGCTCAACCAGCATCAGAGTTGAGACTTAGTTTGAAACCAATTGAAATGTTTGAACTCAGATGTAAAACACCAAAATCAAGACAAGAGAGAGCGCCTGAAACTCCGGGTTTGAGCACCAAGTTTCATCTGTGACAGGAGATACAAGAGGCAATGAGACGGTCAGGACGCAGTTCCACGGAAGCTCTGGCACACACTCAAGTGGAGGTTCACCCCAACAGAAGGCCGGACAGCACACTCAACGGAAAGGCCACAGGCTGCTGTCAATGTCCCAGCCTGTCTGCCCAGAGCTCTGGCACACCCAAAAAGCGGCACAGACAGAGGGGCCTTGCAAACACACACACGCGGGCCTCACCATAAAGGTTTCTGAGGCAGACACTTCTATGTATTGAACAGTGACCACACAAAAAAGCGTTCCAAGTGTCCCAAGCTGCTGTCTCCACCTTTAGTGTGTGTGCCCTGAGTTTGGAACGACTAACATTCCTTGTGACATGTTAAGACAAATCCATTGCATGTGCCTTGGTAACAGGCGGGGGCAAGCACACTGTGATCAAAAGGCACTGCAAGAAGAGAGTGAGAAGTTGCTAGTTTACTAGAAGTGTCCTGCGGGTTCACTCCCTCGACACCTCTCCACACTGCCCGCAGCCTGTGTCTGAGGTCATCAGTAAACTCTTGAAAAGGAGTAGGAGTGCCCTGCTGCACAGCTTGCGCAAAGGAATCACACCGCCGCAGGCCTTGGAAAGCATCTAAAACTTGAGCAGTCCGGCAGAAAGGCTCACGTGAATGGATGTTCAAATCCGCTTTCAGCACTTTTCTCAACGTCTCACTTTCAGACATCAGCGTGCTATTATACATTTTGACAACAGACCTGAACAGCAAAACTGAAGCAGCTCATGACCACACTCCCTCAGAACAGCCCAGTTTGTGGTGAAACGATTAGCACCCAGCGTGCTCTTAAGATAACTCATGTGCCACACTTGCCGATAACTTGCAAACTCCTTGTCTGCTTTGATGTACTCAGTGCCCCACACATCAAGTTGGTTTGCGTACATTCCAGCTGAAACCAAATACGTCTTCACAAGCCACAGGGACACATACGGTCTATTTGCCAGAAAGAAAAAGAAAAGAAAAACTACGCAGGCAGTGAAAACACACCCCACATCAATTAAGGAAAAGAGGATACCTAGGGCCAAGGCACCGTGTATCCCCTTCACCAAGAGAAACAAAACAAATAAGTCAATGGGGATCAGGAGGGTTACTAGCAGAAGCCTATTTGCCAGAAAATTCTCATGAACAAATTGACGAACCTGAAAAGCAGACGCCATGAAGGGGCCAGCAGCATGCTCAGAGGACTTGACCATGCTCATGCACTTGTGAAACATCATGCTGAGATACTTGTGAAGACTCCTTGTGTGCTAGTGGCCACCCCCCAATACGAAACACAGGCAGATCCGACCCAGAGGAATTGAAGTGCACCACCTCAGACTTAGCTGTGTTGATAATTAAGTGCTTCCTCTGAGCATACGAATGCAAGCGGTTCAGCATGGTTTGCAACGCAACAGGATCGGTGGCCATCAGAGTCAGGTCATCAGCATATAACATGTGCGTCACATAGAATTCTGCTGTACCCGCGACAGCGCCTTGCACCCCCTCTGCAATCACATCAATGCCATTAATATACAGAGAGAAAAGCATAGTGTACAAAGGGCAGCCCTGTTTCACACCTGTGTTAGGGTCAACCCGAGCAGTCTTCTCTCCATCCCTCAAATGTACTCATCAGCATCGTACAAGTTTTTAGTGATGGACATGAAAGAAGTGGGCATGCATGTGGGACTCACTGTTAGTTTCAGCGCTGACTGTTGGGTCTTTCCTAAATGCACGCTGGTTGCTGTCCAGCGTAGACTTTTACTTTTTTGTTAGTGGGCATGCGTGTGCGCTGCAGGTGCTGCCAGAGTGCCTGCCTAGGGAGGGCGTCATATGCTTGCTTGAAGTCAATGAATGCAGTGTGCAGCCGGCTAGATCGCCCAGGCTTGATTGCGCGTGCAGCATGCTGTAGGTGCCTTAAAATGTAGATGGACTGGAGGGTGTTTCTTCCAGGTTAGAAGCCATATTGTGTGTCTGGAATCTTGTTTGAGGCCACACACCAGTCAGTGACAAGAGAACGAATCACATTAACATACAAGTGGTACATTGTGCCACTGACAGCCAGCATGCGGTAGCTGTTAGGATCAATGAGGGGTTCCTTTTTGTACAAGGGGGTCAGCTTGGCCTTCTTCCAACATTCAGGAATGCCAGCCTTGTCATAAAACAGCTTGAAAAGACGGGCAATGTATGGCACCAACACATCCACCCGTTCAGTGCCCTGGCCATTGACCCGTGGGCGCACCACAACAGCATATTTGATAAAAGGAGCAGCCACACAGTCAAATCCAAGAGAAGCACGCCCATTCATCTTCCCAACCTGCTCAGCTACCAGCCCTTGCATCTCCTCCTCAGAAGGCAGAGCAACTGAATCCGGCTCAGGCATCTGGAATAATTCAGTGTACCCTGTCTCAAAAGAGCCTCAACGTCACGCCCATGACCCAAAGGATTCTGTTAGGTGTGGGAGGGGTCATCTACACCCCCCACACTGGAGCCTCTCAAAGAGCTTGGTCTTGACACTCATACCGCAACCAGGCTTGCTCTGAAGCTTCATGCTCATTCTGTTCAGTACGCTTTTAAACTTGTTAGCACCAGACGTGCTCTTGAGAAGACTTCACTCAACTCCAAGGTGCAGAGATTACTATCCACCCAATTCTCCTGGGTGTGGGGGGACTATCATACTGCCCATACCCTTGATCAATTCAAAAAATTAGGGATTGACTCATAGAGATCTGAAACACTTGCAAGAAAACTCCATGCCCATTCTGTACAATTTGCGCACAAACTTACCTCTACCAGACCTGCCATTGAAAATAAAAAAACACTCATCATAACACTGGTGCCCTGAAGCAGCGTGCTGCCAGAAACCCACCTGATCCACAATAACTCCCCTCTCATCTTCTGGTGAGGGAGACTCACGACTCTTCGAGCCAATGTGTCTCCGTTTCCTTGATTGATGCAGGGAGAGTTTTCTCTGCCTACGTAGCTTTTTCTTTTTCTTTTCTCTCAACTCTCGTCGCCAAGATCAGGCACGGGCTACTGCTAGTAACCCTCCTGATCCCCATTGACTTATTTGTTTTGTTTCTCTTGGTGAAGGGGATACACGGTGCCTCGGCCCTAGGTATCATCTCTTCTTTAATTGATGTGGGGAGTGTTTTCACTGCCTGCGTAAGAAAGAAAAAGAAAAAGAAAAACTACGTAGGCAGAGGAAACTCTCAATACATCAATTAAGGAAAAGGAGACACATTGGCCCAAAAGAGCCGTGAGTCCCCTCCACCACAAAGACTATAAGCGTAGTTTATCTTTTATTTTCTTTCCAAAGGAACAGCCACATCCCTTGCAGTAAGAGCCACACCCCCATGAACCAATTGAGCTGCCTCACGAGGCCGAAAGTGCGCTTTTTAGTACTTATCCCACACAGACTGTGCCACTGGTGTGGTCTGAGTACACTTAGACCGCCTCAGCATTGCATGCACACCAGGGTCTTTACTATAAAGCTTCCCTAGGAACACATCCCTCTGTCTCCGCATGTATGCATGCTTCGACCACCAAACTTGGATCTTGTGCTGCCTCCGTACAAACAAGGGTTACAAGGGAAAAAGGCCTCAGCCAAGACGTTTGACTGCTAGCCTGTTCACAAATACACATGAGGTCATGAAGAGAAAAAGGAAGTTTGTTGTTATCCTGGTTTAGAAAAAATTGATATCCTGGGAATTCACATGGTGAATGGTGCCTAGACAGGACATCCTGTGGGAGACGTGGAGGTGTAGGAAAGAGAAGTTGTGCTCAAAAAGTGAGGCATACTTTTGACGGAGAGAGCAGACCTGGGGATTGGAGCATCTAAACAACACACGTTTTTCATCTTGTACGTCATCAGAATCACAGATATCACAGACCGGAAAGTACTATTGGACCAAGTCGCCCGTTCAACTCGGAGAGCGTGTACCCGCAGCCTGAATCTGGCAGTGTTGCGAAGGACATGATGGGGAAGATCCAAGTACATGTATTTAGGCATTGTATAAGGTGGGTGAATGGCATGTGCATTTCTGACAGGGAGAGCGCACCATTGATGGTAAGTCAGCTGCTTACTGTTGCTTAATCTTGGATCAGGGGCTGTTAATTGGTTCCATTAGCCCAGGTGTCTAGATCTCAGGTCCACCACAAATTGACTGAGGTTCACAGGGTCACAAACCATAATTTGATGTTTCATCAGATCCGAGTGAGCCATCCAACGCAAATAAGAGGTGGGACGTCCAACAAGAATCAGTCATGGAGCTAAGGCTGATGTCAGCATGGAGAACCTTTTTAGAAGGAGACTGATGCACTTAGTAAGCGAGTTGCAGAAGCGCATAGTGTCACGAAACCAATTGAACTGAAAACTCCGTACAAACTCACGCGCATGTAGAGGCTGACCAGTTTGAAGAGCTTCCATAAACACACAACGCTTTTCTCTATAAGCTGCATCAAACCAGGGAGGGCTGTGAGCGTCCCTCTGGCTGGCACGCAAAGGCCTGCACAGGCAGTGAAGACACTCAAGGGTTACAAGGGTTACAAGGGAAAAAGGCCTCAGTCAAGGACGTTTGACTGCTAGCCTGCCAGGTTCAGTGGAGACACTCCCCACATCAATTAAGGAAAAGGGGATGCCCAGGGCCGAGGCACTGTGTTTTCCCTTCCCTAACTTGGAGTTTCTCTTGAAGAGAAACATACAAAGTAAAAAGAAAAGAAAGTCTATGCGGGCCAAAGGCCGCGTGCATGAAGGGAAGAAACCCCTACTGGAAAGCTAGAGGCCTCACCAAAACTTCTCGAAGGCCCTCCTCGAAGTCCCTCTAAACCTACACTAGGCACAGCTAGCCTAGGAGAGAGCTAAAAACAGATCTAGAAAGAAAGAAAGAAAGACTACACTTGCCAAGTCTGGCCGCGTGCATTAAGGAATCACCTGAAAGGCAGGGCCCCACCACACAGACCAAGAGGACCAGGAGGAAGATATAATGGGGACCAGGAGGGTTACTAGCAGTAACCTGATCTTGGGGATCTACATTGATTAAGGAAAAGGAGACACATTGGCTCAGAAGAGCCGTAAGTCTCCTCCACCACGAAGCTACAAAGAAGAAAAGCTAATGGGGATCTGGAGGGTTACTGGAAGTACCAGGCTCCAGAACCTGGCTGCGAGAAGTAATCTTGTTTTCAATAGCACACCTAGTGGTAACAAGCTTGTTGGCATACAGCTTTGTAACCCTTCCCTCGTTGGCACACATAACAGAATGGGCATGAAGTTTGCACGCAAGTTTATTGGCGCGTCGGTGGTCAGTCCCAATTGTGTAAATTGGTGAAGGGTGTGCTCAGTGTAGCAGGTCCCACCAACACCCAAAAGGATGGTGTGGAGTGTCACATTTTTAGTATTAATGAGTTTGCAGAGGTCTGTATGCTGCCGCTTTTATAAGGTATAGCTGCGCTCCTGTCCTTTCCCATGTCCTGTCATGTTTGCAGGGCATGTCATGCTTGGCAAGCATGCCCCACGAGGGCCTAGTTAAAAAACAAAACTAATTCACGTCTTAGAGACTTCATGAATCAGGCTGATGTCCTAATAGGCTAGAATAAGCCAAGTTTGTGTTCACTCCCTCCAAGCGGAAGCGCACCAGCCAAGAGCCTAACCCTGTCCAGCACCAACACTGCCCTCCCCCAGCAGCAGGACCAGCAGCACCTGTACAAGAAATGCGCGCAGGTGGCTTTGGAGGAGCCAAGAGGCATGGACAAACTGCAGACCAAGAGATTCGAGTCCGAGCACACAAGACTGCGTAGGCAATAAAAGCAACATGGGTCCCTAATAGGAGGTATGGGGGAGTGTATGGGGGTCCTCAAGGGCCGTCCATACCCCGTGCCATGTCTTGGAGAGATTACAGAGGGTACTTATCTGCTGAAGAGATTCAAGCAAGGCAATGCTATTGATAACTTTTTTGACAAGTGCACTCACTAGGCTGTATCGGCGGTTACCCTTCTTGAAGCATGGCAATGCATCTATAACAGTGGATGCTGAGAACTGAAGTACAAAGCATCACATGAACACATTTGTCATGGCCACTTGGACCTTTTTTCAGAGAGATGCTGTTCTCAAACTTTCTGCGCTTCTTGTGGAATCTCAAAAGAGTATTTTCCTGACACTGCAGCTTTATGGAGTTTTTTTTGTGCATGACTTTGCATGCTTGTTTCTTTAGAGTGACAGTGTTTAGACTTCGTGTTCACACCCTTCGCTATGAGACAGCAACTTGGAATCACAGGTCTTCCCTAAACTGTGACCTTTGTGAGGCTGATGATAATGTCCAGGATGAACAACATGTCCTCTTTCATTGCACACATCCCCAGGTGGTCTCTCTCCGCAGGAAATATGCTCCCTTGTTCTCACAGGCAGGATCTCATGATGTGTCCGCTTTTTTAAACCAGAACAACCATAAACTTCCTTTTTTCCTTCATGAATCTATCGCTTTTTATGAGCAGGCTAGCAGTCGCAATTCTTGACTGAAGGCCTTATCCTTGTAAACCTTGTTTCTTTAGAGTGACAGTGTTTTTTTTACAGTTGACAATTATGAACTCAGCTCAAGGCTTTCTGTCAATATTTACTCATTTTTGGTTTGGCTACAGACACCTTTTGCTTCAGTTAAGCTGCCCTTGTAGGCAGGTACAGCTATGTAACCCTATCCTATCCTATCCAAGTTCGTGTCCAGTTATGTAACCCTATCCTATCCTATCCAAGTTCACGCTTACAAAGTGATGAGAGCTTACAAACACAAGCACACAACCCCTATTCCTGCAGACATTTGGACTGAACATCTCTAGCAACACTTTGTTCTAACACAAGAGGATGGTTATACCAGAGACAGCACTCGATCCAGGTTACCCCACAAACACCAAACACTGAGTGACCAGCTTCGATCTAGACTAGCCACGCCATCTGAAATTGCAACACCCCCAGGACCTGGCGGAAGATACAGACAGAGGTCAAACAGGTCAAACACTGCTGAGTCTCCAATACAACCCAGTCTCAATTCTTACAACGTTCCAGATGCAGCAACTTTGACTTCCTACGTGCAGAGAAATATTTCTCGCATGAATGCTGACTCCAGCCCGGGCTTCGATCCATTTTCAACCCCTTTTATCAAACATGCAGAAAGGGAATACACAAATGACCGAGGGAAACGTCAGACAGAGAATGTTTTACTCCCTTTTTTGACAGATTTGTTCCGCTTGCTTTTGTCAGCTGGTGTGCTACCACAAGCTTGGAAAAAAAAATTACCCCTCTTTATAAAAGAGATGCACTGAGCGATCCAAAAAAATTACAGAATGCTTGCCATCAATGGCTGTGTATACAGGCTTTATGCCAATGTTGTGCGTGATCTTTTGACAGAGTGGGCCCTTACTGAAGGCCAAATTCCTGACACGCAATTTGGTTTCTGCCCAACAAGAAACACCAATCAACCCCTCTTTGTTTTGCGACATGCCCTTTCAACAGCCAAGTTAACAAAGAAAAAACTTTTCACAGTATTTCTGGACCTCCAAGCTGCCTATGACAATGTCCAGAGGAAGCGAATGTGGGAGCACTTGCAGAGAATGAACACACCTGGATACTTATTACAAGCCATCATGGCCATGTACCAAGGGGGGGTATACATTCTTGTTGATGGAGACAAAAAGTCAGGTGAAGTGGCCCCAAACAAGGGATTGAAACAAGGGTGCCCACTGAGCCCTCTTTTATACACCCTCTATACCAATGACATGGACCGTTTTTTGGATTCTGGACGAGGGGCTGTTACAGCCACAGAAACAACCAAGGTGTCCCATTGTGATTATGCAGATGACACGATGGTTCTTGCAAACTCTGCAGAAAACCTGCAATTCCAGCTTAATAGGTTCCATGAGTATGCGCGCCACAAAGAGCTGACACTCAATACAAACAAGACGAAGGTCATGGTTTTTTTCAGCGCAGATTCTACGCAACTGCCTACTTTTGAGTACAATGGCACAGCCCTTGAGGTTGTTACAGAATTTAAATACCTTGGAGTTCTACTGAGACGTGATGGCAAAATGAATGCTGCTACAAGCCAAATGGCACGTAACTTTATGGGAGGCATTGCCAGAGTACAAAAGGCTGGCGCTGAACTTGGTATCTTGAATAGGAAACATGCCATGCTTTGGCTCTTTCAAGTCTTTGCACTCACAGCAGGTTTGTACGGATGCCAAATATGGGCTACAGACAAACTTTCTTTCGAGTCATCAGCGAAAACTAAAGCACATGTCTATCATACAGGCTTCCTCAAGTCTCTTTTGGGTGTTAAGAGAGCAACAGAAACGCACTGCTTACTTCGAGAGACGGGACAGATGCCCCTTTATTTTTACTGGTTCAGGTGTATCATGAGATTCTGGAACTCTCTTCTCAGTACAAGCAATGCCCTTTTGAGCCAAGTTGCGCAAGCAGACCTACGACTTGCTGATAAAAAGGGCAGTTGGACTCACCAGGTTCTGACAGCCTTGAATGACGTGCCTCATGCTCAACAGTTTGCTGCTGCTATACGCATCAGAGCCAAGGTTAACATGAACGACTTGGAGGGTGTTCTTCGTGAGCATATTATCCATGATTGGAGGAGTCTGGACAGTCTGACTCCACAAGAGGCCCATGCTTCCAGTAGAATCATGAGGACGTACCACACACACTTTGGCATTCCATTGGGCTCTATACCAGGCTGGTGGGATGAAAAGAAGAGAAACAAAAAGCCATTGCTACCTCTCTACCTACGACAAGATATTCCTCATAAATTATTTCGCAGCATTTCATGCTTACGCCTTTCCGGTCACAACCTTCGAGTAGAAACCCAACGGCATCATGGAAATAGGTGCCCATACGAGCTTAGAATTTGCAATAAATGCGACTGGCACACTGTACAAGACGAAGAGCATGTTATCCTGGATTGCCCATCCCAGGATTTAACAGAACTGCGCGCTCAGTTCCAGCATCTGTTTAGCTCTGCACCCCCAAGCAGTGCATCACGCCTTAGAGACTTCATGAATCAGGCTGATGTCCTAGGATTAGCCAAGTTCGTGTCTGCTTGCCTGAAATACTGTGACTGAGCTTCTAGCTTATTTTGCTTTTTAGTTTGGACTGGTTTGGTTGCAGGCTCGTTTTGCTTCAGCTAAGCTGCCCCTGCAGGCAGGTACAGCTATGTAACCCTTCCCCCTTCCCCAAGTTCGTGTCAGCGTGCTTGAAATGCTGTGATTTATGTTCTATGTTTTTGTCAAACGACCTGGCTGAAGGTCCCCCCATTGTAACCATTATGTTTTTGTCCCCCAGATTGGACTGATTTGTTGCAGGCACCGTTTTCACTTCAGCTAAGCTGCACATGTAGGCAGGTACAGCTATGTGACCCTTTTCTTTCCTTGGCTAAAAATAACCCTTTTCTTCCTATATAGCTTTCAAAACATAATGATTCTGTAGGCGAGACTGGCGTACAATTCTCATGCCTGGCGCAATGGGCTGTTTGCACCTTGAAAGGATGCGAAGGGCTCTGTCTGGCTGAGAGGGGACATGGCAGGCTCTAGTCTACACTGGAATTTTGAAGTTTGGTGCATCCTTGTAATTTTGCTGCAGTTGAAATCAAGTCCCTTTACTATGCGGCGATATGTATCAACACAGTTCTCCTTTGTTAAAACTGAACTGTATAATGACACAGATAAAGTTAATATAAGCTCGGCCGTGCGGCTCTAGATTGACATATGGAATGGTACACCAAGGGCAGGTAGTGTACAAGATGCAACCTACAACTGACATGGCCCGTTTCCAAGGCCCGAATGACAAAACCCCGATGCTGATGCTTCCACCTGATAACTCATGCATGTTGACTCATCTACATCTACATCCCTGGCCCCAGCATGGCTGCGCAGGAGGCACGCAAGAAGGCCTACATATGCAGCATGCTGACTTGCTTGCTTGCACTGATGAGCAACAATCAGCTACAAAACTAAGTTGAGCCTATCCCAGCTCAAGCCTCGCTGCCAGTAGGCAGGCCCAGCTCCTTGGCGTTCACAATGGAGGGGCAAGCAGCAGGGAAGGAGTTCATGGGGCGGTCCAAGAAGGGCGCGATGTTGTTGGGCTGGGGCCACACCGGGTGCCCCATTAAGCGGCCAGCCACATTTGCGGCTGCCAAGGTAGCCTGCGTGTGCAAATTGCGCATGATTCGAGCCTTTCAATGGGATCCAATTTTTCCATGATTTAAGCTTTTCAATGAGATCACTGCAGCTGCCAAGGTAGCCTACGCATGCCAGTTGCAGTTCATTCAGCCTGTTAACAAATTTATTGAGGCTGTCAAGATAATGTTGCTTGTATGTGTACACTATATAAGCCTCAGTAAATTAAGGGAGTATTTACATGGATGCTTCACAATAGCCAGGCAGAGTCTTGCAGGCGCTTCCAACTAAGCGCAGGTCATTTGCTTGGGCAGCGGCTTCTTGGGTGAAGAGCGCACAGTGCCCGAGCTTCCCTTTTTTATTGCCAGCCATGTCCATCCAAGCCTCCTCTTGGCAAAGTGACTCACGGCACGAAAATTATGTGTGGAGATCAATTATCAAAAATTTTACATGCCAGAGAAGTCATGCAAATGCAGCCCTGATAAGCTTAAACCCAACATTCTGAAAATGAGCATGCGCTGGCCTCCAGTAGCCTGGTCTTGCAATCGTGTCATCCATGACTTCTGTCCAGCAGGTTTGCTTGAACAGCCTTGTGCACATGAGGCACATGCTCACCCAGCCTTAATAAAGACTAGACTGTATTGATATGGTTCTAAGAATGCTACCGCCATCTGCAGACTGGCCAAATACCACCTGAGGAAACTGTTCCGCAACATGGGGTCATGTCGTCCCAGTAACGGCTTGCCTGTCCAACGCTCCCCACAGACAAGTTCGTCCAAAAGCATGTGAATCAAGTCCATGCTTGCACGCCACCTACCATGCCTGAGCGCGTCCACATGGAGGCGGAAGCAATGTGAGGGACGATCACTGCGTTTGGGCAATCCGCAAGGCCGGGCTTCATGGCAGGCTCATCCTCAAAGACATCCAGTCCACACCTGACGTGTGAATGTGTACGTGTGAGTGTGTGTGTGTGTGTGTGTGTGTGTGTGTGTGTGTGTGTGTGTGTGTGTGTGTGCGTGCGCGGGTGCAGGAGTTGTTCGGAGCCCAACAGACGTTCTTGTGTCTGTCCTGGGCTTTGTGGCATTTCATGCAAGCATGTGTGCATGCTCATGTGGTGATGCAATTCACAGGCAGTGAAAAAGTTGAATTTAAAAATGTAGAATGTAAGGTACAGCCTGCACCTTAAACATGGAAAGTCACAAATTCCAAGCTGTAGACAGGGACATATGGAAATAAACAAAAAGTTCATTTCAGTTGCCCAGCTCCTGCCCATCAGCTGCTGAATAGGTAATCAATCAAGCGTGCAGACATGACAGGTAACGTTGACCTGATGCTGCGGACCTGCAGCTCAGAGATGGCAGGAGCTTCATCACATTTGGCCAGCCCCAAAAACAAGTGAATGCAAGGGCAAGGAGCCACCTCAAACCCTGCCAGAAGACATACACACACAACACACACACCTGAACTCAGGATTTGCCTTTAGGTGGTTCACAAGCGCCACCTCATCCACGATAGGCCCGCGGGCAGCGTTGATCAGCAGTGCATCCTTCTTCATCATGTTCAGCCGCTCCTTGTTGATGAGGTGCGTGCTGGACTTGTCCAGCAAGCAGTGCAAGGACACAACCTGTGTGTGCGTGTGTAATGCGTGTGTGTGTCTGTGTGTGTGTGTGCGCGCGTGGGTACAATTTACAACCAGCAACTCACCTGAGTGATCAGTTAGAGCACTTGTGTGCAGAATTGTAAACATGGGCACACTTGAGCATGCAATGGGAATGATGGAACCTCGCACTCATCTGGGTGCTCGCTACAAGCTACTGCGCTTCAGTACTCACAGACCCAAGAACGAACGCATGGTGCTTTTTTGGGGTCCGTTCCCAAACCAATGAGGCATGAAACAATACAATTGGACGCAGCTTTAGGCTTCAGGGGACCAAGAAGAGTGTGTGCAAAACCCAGATCATCCCAACCCTCCTGATCACATACTCACATCCGCTCCTCTGCATCCCCTGTACTCATGCCTGCAAACTTTTGTCTGCTTCACACTCAACCTCACACTCACGTCTGCCTCCTTCAGCACATCTTCAATGCTGTCCACGCGCTTGCATGCCACAGGGGCCTCCCCATGATGCCGCAGCAGCTCGCCGTAGTTCTTGACATACTCCTCCTGCAAACACGTGTTTGTGTGTGTGTGTGCATGAAGGGTAGGAACGGGCATGCATGCATGCATGCATGCATGTGTGTGTGTGTGTGTGCGCGCGCGTGTGCGCTTACTCAAGTTTCTCCTCTCCTCCTCCTTGGATGCATTCATCAGCATGTCCTGTCTTTAAGCTCGTCCTTCTCTTTGGTTCAACTGCTACTGTTCAAACTTTATATCACCGCGCGTAAATAATGTTTTCCGCCCTGCACGGTGACTGCACACACGAAAGAAATATATTTATCTTAAGGTGCGTGGTTGTGCGCGGTTGTGAAAATTAATTGTTTTTGGGACAGCGAGAGGCATGAGAGGTCAGGAGCGCCCCCCAACGAGCCCTGCTCACCCCCACATTGCAGTTTCCTGAACAGCTGCTCCTTCTCTGCTAGCTGCTCCTCAGGTCTTGCACCAAAGCAGCCCGCACCATGCAGCATCAGCAGGGCAAGCTCGCGTAAGCAAGGGCTAAGCTTGCTGCCATGGAAGCAGCAGCAGCAGTGAGAAAAAGCACAAGCAGCAGCGGGAAGGGCAGCAGTGATGACGAGTACAGAGCAGTAGGGGGAGGGTTGGAGGCAGGGGGTGTGGCGGGGATGGTGGGCAAGTGAGGATGACCACTGAGTGGCTTGCACCTATTCGTGGTCCAGACATGTTTTACTGTTCTTTGACTCATGAAGGACCTTTCAATTGATGCCCCTTATACTCCTTTGAGGCAAAGTGTGGCAAAAGCCCCTGCGTGGTTGATGCGCAAACGTGTAATTCATTATTTTTGGGGTGCGTGGTTAATGCGCAAACGTGTAATTCATTATTTTTGGGGTGCGTGGTTAATGCGTGGTTGCAAAACTAATTTCTTTGGGGTGCGGGACGGTCCAGGTTTGCATGGTAATTTGAAAATAGTGAGGCTATGTAGGCTGCAACTGTAAAATGGATCTGAACACAATGCATGCAGTTACATTTGTGTGCCTGTCAACCTGCTTCCCTTCACAGCGTCTTGGTCACATTTGCCCATATGATCTACTGATCAGTTTCTCACTCCAAGGGTGCCTGAACCCATATGCTGTTTGTTGCATCTCCTTTGAGGCGCGCACCAGCTTTGTGTTGGGGTAGGGGTCCTGGTACACCAGGTTCATCTTGTGGCCCTCCACCATCATGCGTGCGTAGGCTGCACCGATACGCCCGGCTCCAATGATACCCACGGTCTTGTTCTGCAAGGATGAGTGTGTGGGAAGGTAACTTAAGTACAAATGTACGCCTTGTTACACAGGGACATGCCTTGGGCTGGGACTGCAAGGGTTACTGCAAGGGTCACTGCACCAAACATTTGGTCGTGGGAAGCTGAGCACCATGTGGCCACCTCTAGCCACACACCGATCCATCCTGCCAGCTTACACCACTCTCCTGCCCTAAAACAAGCACCAGGAAGCACCCATACCAGACAGCTGCCGCACTGTCACTCAGAGCCTACAATCATTTCAGCAGAGCCCCAGCCGCAGGGCAAAGTGCCGACCATGCTGCGAACGAACATGCCTCAGGTTTCCCTCTCAGAACTGTGCATGTGCCATGGCCTAAGGTAATGGGCACCCAGCAGTCACCTGCCGAACCTCGCATGCGCAGTCTGATGTTTCCCTTCTTCCACTGAAAATTACCGGGCACCTGCAGCATCCCTGGAAATGTCGCTGAACATTCCAGTTACCTGCAACATCCCTGAAAGTTTCACTACAGATTCCAGTTACCTGCAGCATCTGCCCCACAAACAGCGTTGGTAGCCAACCCTTGTAGTGGCCCCCACGCATGAAGGAATCTGCCTCCACTATGCGGCGGGCTGCGGCCAGCGTCAACGCTGCTGCCAGTTCAGCAGTCGTCTCCGTCAGCACGCCTACATGTGTGCGTGCGTGTGTGTGTATGTGTGTGTGTGTGTTCGTGCTCGTTTGCAATCGTATGCATCCCAGCTCCTCATCCGATTTTCTGACTGAATCACCTGCTTCTTGCCCTTACCTACGCCTGATGGCCCCCTTAAAACACCTCTGATCACACTCTTACTTTTGTACATTCCTGGTCACACAGAGCACTAATCTGCACCTGTCCAGCGGCTGCATCCCTCGGCACGATCAACACAACCCAAAAGTGAATTGCAGCAGACTTGGATAGGATTTGAGCTGCAGACACTCATGTGCACACACACTCTGCCAGAGGCTCACAACCGCTGTGCAATTCCACAAACAGTTGCTCATGGTATCCCTCAGTGCATTGAGCCTACCTGGTATGCATACCAGGCCTGCCCAATGCTATCATTTCAAAGCAAACAACATTGAGCAACCAGGAACACACACATACATTGTGCTCCTCTCCTACCCTGCCCACCCCACCTACCGCACCTGGGGTGTTCCCAACAGTGATGCCTCTTGAGGTGGCCTCGGGCACCACCACATTGTTGAAGCCCACTGCATAGTTGCTATAAGCGATGCCGCCCGCGTCTTTCAGTGCACCAAACAGCTCAGAGCTCCAATTCTGTGCGCATGCATGTGCATGTGAATCCATGAGGGCATGGCATTGCACAAGGAACAAAAGATTGCCGAGCTGCATGCTTGCCTACAAGAGCATGCTCCAGGCCTGCGGATTGTGCGAACATGAGGTTTTGCGTGCACATATGCACGCATGCAGTGTGCGCCACATGTGCGTGTCTGAGTGTGTGTATGTGCGTGCATGCGTGCGTGCGTGCGTGCGTGTGCGTGTGTGTGTGTGTGTGTGTGTGTGTGTGTGTGTTTGTGTGTTGTGTTGCCCAGCTACACACCCCCCATGTGTGCTTTAGATTGCCCATCTGATGAAAAAAGGATCACTTTCTTGATTGATCCCAAGTGCAAGCATTGTAACCATGCCAACGTGTCACCTCCCCCATCGCTCCCACCGCACCTCCGTCAGCTGCCCGATGACCCCATCACACTTGGAGCCGATGAGCTTCTGGATCGTGTTGTTGCTGAGGATGACGTCCGGGTGCTTGCTGACCTCGACGCGGCAACCCGCGTTGATGAGGATTTGAAGCCATCTATCGCCGGGCAGTTCTTTGGTCACAACTACGCGCTTTGAACCCCCTTCATTGTGCACCTGTGTGCACAGCGTAAGGATGCGTGTCCTGGAGTGCCATTGCTCGTGCAAGGATGTGACTTCCTCCAACAAACAACCTTCTCCTCGCATTCATAGCTCCCACGCATTGAAAGAGCGGGGGATCACACAAACACACCTCGACTGGCACGCCATTCGATGATGCCTGGGAAGCAAAGCTGGCTCGTAAGCTGCAAGATGAAGCTGTAGCCCGGTACAGGCTGTTGGCCAGCAAGTTGGCAGACGCGCGCAGCATTTTAAAATCTATAATTAATAATACGCTTGACTGCGCATACTTCTCAAACCAACCTGATCTCAACGTCGAAAAATAAAAAAGCTCGGATACCTAAATTGGGCTCCTAACACGGATGCATCGTGTAGTTTCAGGCATGCAATATATCCAGTAGACATGTCACCCGCTAAACTGAACGCAAGAACACACTCGCTTGCTCAACAGGTTGACCGTTTGCATGCTCGGAAATGAGGAATGTGTTCCAAGGATCTTTGTTGAAGGTCCTTGAAGGGCTTGGTGGATTCGGCTGTGAGGAACTGCAGTTACCAATTGGTAAGCATGAAAAAAAGGGCTTTCTACCAAGGATCATCTTCGGATCTTCGGTGAATTCACCCCAACACTTTGAAGTCCCTTAAAGGGCTTGCCCAATTGGCCTTGACACTAATACAGCCACCAAGTTTGCTCTGAAGCTTCATATTCTTACCCCTTTAAACTTGCTAGCACCAGACGCGCTCCTGAGAAGACTCCTTTCAACTCATATCACCAAGATCAGGCACAGGGTTGTAATGACGATACAACAAGCTTGAGATCGTAGCGAGCGGAGCGCGCAGAAAGCCACAGGGATGTGGTGCAAGTCCATCCATTCCGCGATATAGGAATAGGAATGTAAATCAGTAAATCCGTTTAGGTATAGGAAGGTGCCATAGTGGCATCCGGCCACCCAAACTGGCCTGGTCCTTTTGGCCTAGCGTTTCCGTCACGTTACAGGGTACTGCTAGTAACCCTTCTGATGATCCTCATTGGTTTCTCCGTCTCTTGTTGGAAAGGGTGCAGGGTGCCTCTGCCCTGGGTATCGTTTTTTCTTACTTGATCAAGTCACATCATGACGTGTCAAACCCCATTGTAACTTGTAACTTGCTTGATGTGGGGAGTGTTTTCACCGCCTATGTAGGTTTTCTTTCCTTTCTTTACCAGCGGCCGCAAGCAATCACCAAAAGCCGCGCTGTGTCATATTCGTGTCTTGTGATGAGACACACCAATTCTAGGTCCTTTGGGCTGGGCTGAGACTAAGCTTCTTTCTTTGGCATCACAAGCTGCCCATGCAGGCAGTTACAGCTATGTTACCCTTCCTTTCCTTTGACATCATTGTTAACAGTTAATACATGATACAAGGAGCCCTTGCCCGCCTCAACCAGAAGTCATTTGGGGCCCAAAACACATTTTTTGCACATCCAGATCCACTTAATCTTCCAACATGATTTTTCAAGTTCGAGTTTACAAATTCAATTTATTAAAGCTTTGAGCTTTTATTTGGCCAGATCTGGTTACAGGCCTCCGTGTTTCTGCTCAGCTGCCCTTGTAGGCAGATAGACCGATGTAGCCTTAAGTCTTCCAGCTTTCTGTCCCTTCCATGCTTTTGCAATGACATCTCTGGTAAAAATAACGAGTTAAAATTACCATAACCACGCATTTGGTGCAGTAGGATACCAGGAGAGCAGGGAAAAATTGGTGGTGAAAAAGAAAGGCTCACGCCGCGGCTGGCACGTTGCACCTGAATAGAAAGAAAATAGACGAAAAACTGTACAGGCAGAATCTCGGAGAAAGCTCTCCATTCATCAATTAATGAAATGAAGACACATTGGCTCAAGCCAAAAGTCATCTCCACTACTAGTGCAGTACAAAGCTAAAGAATAGAGAAGACTTCTGGAAATCGCTAGAGTTACTGGAAGCACCCAGCTCCAGGACCTGGCTTCTCAAGAGTATTCTTGTTTTCAATGACGCGCCTAGCGGTAGCAAGCTTGCGGGCATACTGATTAAAAAGAACATGAAGTTCATGGGCAAGCTTTGAAGCCCGTTGATAGTCAAGGCCTAGTTGTTTAAACTGGTGTAAAGTGTGCGCAGTAGTAGGTCCCACCAACACCTATTAGAATGGTGTATAAGGTTCAGCTTTTCACTCGTGTTCTTGCAGAGGTCTGCATGCTGCCGCTGTGCCTCCTCCAACTGTTGCCCAAGCCTTGTGTCTTCGCGATACTTGATCTGAATGAGCACATTGGTTTCTGAACACCGTGCTACTGGTTTTCCGTGTTCTCACTGCCTACATGGTCTACTCTATTTTTTTGCGAGCATGGAGTTGGGCTACATTGTCAACAGGCGCGATCATGTTTGCTTCATGAACATAAGTGGAATTTTATTGAATATCCGACAAGTCAAGTCTGTTCCTGTTTTGGTCAAGTATCTAAGGTAAAAACTGAAGAAAGGAAACAAGGCAGAATGATGGCTGATGAAGATACAACCACTGATCACACTGTAAAGGAGCAAGGGAAAATTGAGTTTTTTTCGCACGCACAATGATGATATGCTTGCAAGAAAACAAAAGGAAATATACCTGTACATTCATGCCCCTCTGACAGAATCCGATCGCTTGCCTGATTCCGACTGGCAACGCATGCTCGGTTCAGTAATTCAGAAAAAGGACCCGGCCAAAAGGGGGTCAGTGGGAAGTGTTACTGCCTGCCCCTCCTGCTCGGAGGCGTGCGAGCAGTGCCTGGCCTGCTGCGTTTGGAGGTGGAGCTGAGGACTTTTGCTGTTGGAGAGAAGGCGGCAGGGATGGCGGTGGTGGTACCGAGAAGGAAAGAGGGGGGATGCTGGCTGCATGCGGGGGCATTGGCGGAGGCGGGGGTGGGGGTGCGGGTGCATGTGCTGGGCGGCCCGGTACTGCCGTGGGTGGCGGATAGTGGTGGTGCTGCTGCAAGTGCTGGGGCTGGTGCGGAGTGACCGGCACAAAGACCTTCTTGGGCGCGTGGTGGTGGTGCTGCTGTTGCTGCTGTTGCTGCGGTTCCTTGTGGAACTTGCCGGCTCCGTTGGTGTGAGAGGTGGTGTCATAGCTGCCGGGTGTGCTTGGCACAGCACGGTGCCCCGGTGGGCGGGCACCCACGCCACGTGGTGCCCCTGTTGCTGCGCCTATCGCCTTAGAGAGCAACTGTGTATGTGTGTGTGAGTGTGTGTGTGTGTGTGTGTGTGTGCGTGCGCGCGCGTGTGTTTGTATATGCGTGTGAGTGCAAGTTTAAAGATGTTATGTTTCTCTGCTATCCCCTCCCCCCCAACACACACACATGCCTTGCGTGCGTCAGTGCCAAGCTGCTCCAACAGATACACAGCTAATAACTACGATTCATAAGAAGGGTGGGTAAATAGGGCCAAATGTTCCATCAAAAAGCCCAAAGCCCATAGCCCAAGGAGGCTCAAAAGAGGCTCGAAATGGCCTCCCTGCCCTGTTTGGCCGGAACTTGTTGTTGTTGTTGATGTTGTTGTGTGTTGTTGTTATTGTTGTTTGCCACCCCTTTCCTCTGTTCGCCCCTTCACTACACCCTCTTTACCCTACCATGGTTCTCAACAAAGATCCGGGAACACAAAATGCCCTGTACCAACCCCGCCAAAGAGCATTTGCACACATGCACCTCACTTCCAGATTTCCTTGCCTCCAAAACACGCCCGTGTGCTTGAGAGGCGGTCAACCCTCAAAAGGACTGTCAAAAGGACTGCGGCTCTCACCTTGGCAGAGGGTGGTGGGGGCGGCTGCTGTGGGCTCAATGGAAGGGAGGCTCCTAAGGGGGGTGTGCCATTTGCGTGTAGGCCATGTGCGTGTGCGTGAGGGTGTGGAGGTGGTTGGCCGTGTTGGTACTGCTGTTTGGTTGCTGCTGCTGAGGTTGCAGCATGCGCATGCTGTGAGGCCATGTGTGCAGGAATGAGCTGGACTGTGGGGGCGAGGGTAGCAGGCGTGTACGGCGTGAGCTGGGGCATGGTGGAGGTTGTCGTTGAGTGGGGCCTTCTCTGCTGTTGCTGCTGCAGCGTCATTGTGCTGGGGGGGCCCGTGGTGGGACCTTGTGCAACAGCTGCTTTCTTGGCGGTGTCGAGAGCGGCAAAAGCAGCAGCCTTGCGTGCGTCAATGGGAACGGGAGGGGATGTTGCGCCGCTGCGTGCGGAACCACCGGCAATGGCTCCGAATCCAGGTCCACTGTCGGGGCCCTTGGCGACACGTGGCCGTTCCTGGTGGTGGTGTTGCGTGGAAGGAGTGGTGGACTGCAGGGGTGCTGCTGCTGCTGCTGCTGCACTTGGTGAGGCTGCAGAGTGAGGCCTGCTGTCCTTGCTCATGTTGTTGATGGTGGTGGTGGTGGTGGTGGTGGCGGAAGTGCTGCGTGCTGCTCCTGTTTGGGGCAGGGATGCAATGGCTGCCTGGACACAGGGATTGGCCATGGCTGTTGGCGCAGCAGCGGATGGGGGCACCGTCTGTTTGGGCTTACTACTAAGTGCGCTTGGTGCACAGGTGGTTGGGCGTGTGAGGAGCTTGGGGGCGGAGCTGGCGGTGGTGGACGCCTGCAGCGTGCAAATGACAAGTGCAACACATGCAGATTGGAACAGTTGGCGATAATGGAGGCAACGTGCAAACGCAAAGTAGAAAAAGTGCAAAGTGGAGCAGGTGGCGGTGGTGGAGGCCTGCAGCGTGCAAATGCAAAGTAAAACAAGTGCGGAATGGAGCAAGTGGCGGCGGTGGTGGACACCTACAGCGTGCAAACGCACAGTGACACAAGACTGGCTTTGAGTGGGTTAGGATGGGATTAGGATGGCGATGAGGGCGTTTGCGAGTAACTTCGGGCCACACTATGCTGCTGATGGTAGTGCACTTGTATGCTGTGAGCTTGACCTCCTTGATGAGGTGTGACCAGGTTGTACACCTTTAGAGTCTCAATGGAAGGTGAGGCTGGCACAGCCTTTGTCACAACATGAAGGTCAAGGCACCCATCCACCCACGCGCACACACAAACACCAACATCCACACCCACACACTCCATAAAGGATCACCTGTGCCCCTTTTCAAGCATATATCCCAAGCAGCAGGTACCTACCTGCAAATAGATGCAGATGGCCCCTGTATGTAAGGACCTGTGCGTGAGGCAGCTTGCACCTGTACCTAGCTCATGTGGCCCTTCTCAAACATACCTGAGCAGCTGGCACCTGTCTGCAAACAGAAGCAGCTGGCCCCTGTATATGAGCCCATGTGGCCCTTCTCAAACATACCTGAGCAGCTGGCACTTGAATGCGTGCAGAGGCAGCCGGCCCCTGTATGCGAGCACCTGTATGGGAGCCCCAGTTCCACTTCTTGAACGCACCTGAGCAGCGGACACTTGAATGCGCGCAGAGGCAGGGCGAGAGGTGGCAGGGAGCCTGCTGCTGTTGGCAGGTGCTGCAGTAGCTGCTGCCGCCGACAACGTGCCCCCTCGCGTGGTTTTGTTGATCACCATGTCCTTCTGGACAAACGCGCCATGCTTGCCTGTGATCATCATCCATCACACAGGTACATACATATGCACCATGCTTGCCTGTGGTCCACAACCATCAATCATACAATACAATAACAGGCATGTGTGCCATGCTTGCCTGTGGTTCGCCACCATCAATCATACAATACAATAACAGGGCATGTGTGCCATGCTTGCCTGTGATCATCATCCATCGCACAGATACACATGCGCCATGCTTGCCCGTGGTTCACCACCATCAATGAAACAAACTATTATGGAGGTACAGTGCTTCATTATATTTCATGTATTGTTCATGTGCTTGAAAATCCTGATGGAGGACATGCGCGCCATGCTTGCTGGTGATTAAGCATTAACCATACAGGTACCATGCTTGCTGGTGATTAAACATTAACCATACAGGTACCTATGCACCATATGCTTGGCCATACTTCCCCGCCATCAATCATAATACAATTTCAGGGCACGCATGCCATGCTTGCCTGTGATCCATCATCCACCTTACAGTTCCAAAGAGTTTCACTCAGTACACTTGCCCAAGAAGCAGAAACAAGGATACAAAGTGTTTAATCAGTGGCTGTACATGAGGTGATACCTCCATGCACATCGTCCACCATACAGCAAGCACTGCTCACTAATTGAGCAGCGGCTTATTTGTGCGAGAGACAGCAGCTTGAACAGAACCAAGGGATGCATGTTGACCTAACAAACAGCTTTTTAGTTTATTAACGAGCTCTTGCAGGAACGAGGGCACATGATGCTGGGAAGGAAAGGAAAGGAAAGGAGAGAAAACAATATGCTGAACAAAGAAGGCTGCGTGTGTTAAGGGAAGGTTTCATGGCTAGCAAGCTGGCCAGATTGTCAGCAAAAGGGCCAAAGTGGCCATTGCAAGCTCCTTTGAGTTCCTTTGAGTTTCTTTTGCTGAATGCTCGAACCTCTTCACCATCCCTACACATGCTGCTTGGAAAAGACAGTGACTCGGACAACAGGCGGTGTGGCAGGCAGGAGGATTATAAGCTGTCAGGCGCACTTGCAGGTATCTGTTCTGCACCAAGCACACAATGGCCTTCTAAACATAGAGAGAGCACAGAGAGAGCAAAACAAATGAGGTGGCCTCACAGCTCACCAGTGACTCTGCCGTTCAGAGTTCCACCGCCCACAAATTCCGAATCGAACATGACCTCCAGGGCTTCCTCATAGACACCTGTCAGAGGGCATACATGGAATGAGGGGAGCCTTCATGTTGGAGACCTGCTAGAGTAGACAGGAGCAGCAGACACCCAGGTAGACGCCTGTTGGATAGCATACATGGAATGAGGGGAGCCTTCATGTTGGAGACCTGCTAGAGCAGACAGGAGCAGCAGACACCCAGGTAGACGCCTGTCAGAGAGCATACATGGAATGAGGGGAGCCTTCATGTTGGAGACCTGCTAGAGCAGACAGGAGCAGCAGACACCCAGGTAGACGCCTGTCAGAGAGCATACACGGGAGGGGAGGCTTGGATGGCAAGGCGTGGACAGCAAAGCCACACGAGCCTTGCCTGTATGGCAAACTCTCGTAGCGGTGGAGTGGAACCATGAGCAATGAGTACAACAACCCGTCCCACTTCATGCTACACACATGGCTATAGAAGTAGTACACAGTAGTAGAGAGTAGCAGAGTAAGCACCTGTCAGAGGACAAGCACGGGATCAGGGAGGACCTCGATGGCCAGGTGCAGACGGCACAGCTCCAAAAGCCTTGCCTAATAAATGCTCAAACCTGAAAGGAGCTATGGTCTGGCCTGATCTGTGTTGGAATGATTACAAACATGAAAAAGAACACAAGCCATGCGTGACAATTTGGTGCCAGTGAACTCTGGAACCAAGTCGAGCACAAGTCTGCATGTGTGGGCTTTTTCCAGGAGGGTAAAGGGATGTCTGGATGAAGGCGCATGTAAAGCATGGCTTGGACCCTTCTGTTTGTAAACACAGTCCTGCCTTATCCTCTTAACCTCTCTTTAGAGCAGCAATGATGAAGAGGTGCTGTCACAATCCCTGCGAGTTTGTGTGGGAAAAAAATGCTAAGCGCGCCAATGCTCATGCTACTGATTTGCATGAACAGGCATGCATTCTAGTCCAGGCCCCTCATCTATGACCATGCCGTGGAAGCTCAACCATGACCAAGCCACCCACCGACGACCAGCTCACCTACAAACAATTCGCTTATGACCAAGACGCTCATCTATGAACAACTCGCTTATGACCAAGCTACTCACCTATGACCAGCTCACCTTTGTCCAGCTTCTCACCTATGACCATGCCGTGGAAGCTCACCTATGACCAAGCCACCCACCTTTGACCAGCTCACCTATGACCAAGCTCCTCACCTATGACAGTGCCGTGGAAGCCAAAAGGAGGAACACCCTCTTTCAGCACGCTCACCACGCGGTCGCCCAGCTCAAAGTGACCACCCTGCGCGCAGAAACTTTGCAACCTTTCTGTAGTGTTTGCACCAAATCACATCTGATTGTGCTTTGGCACGTGTGTGCTTGCCGGTTGCCTGTGCCTGAGGTGAGCCTGGGCGAGATCAATTTTTGGCTTGAGGAAGCATGGCAAACGAGTTAAGCGAACGTGCTGCGCTTCACAACGCATATGTACAAAAGTAGACTTAGAGCCTAAGACTCTTAATCCAGAGGTCCATTGTCTAAGTTAGACTCTTAATCTCAAGGGATTCACTGGCACACATGGACGCATAGGAGCTTTATTTTAACCAGGGCAAACAGGCATTCCTTGTGGATCTTGTAAGCGGTGGGGCCTTCCACCAACACTCCGTACATATGTGTAGAGGCTCGAGCCGATCCCCAGCATTTTATGGTGATGGCTGCGGCACAGGAGGCATTGCAGTCAAATCATTTGACATGTTGTTCTACATAAGCGCAGATGTGTCTACAAGGGTAACAAGGGAAAAAAGGCCTCAGTCATTACTTTTGACTGCTAGCCTGCACATGTGTCTACTGTGCCTAGAGGAGGTAAGCAGCGGCTTTTCTAAACAGCACGGGCAGGCATAACTTGCAAGCATGTCACTTCGTTCCCACCTGCATGAAGCTTTTCAACTGGTCGGGCCCAGGCGTATAGGGAGGCAGGAGTAGCTGAGGAGAGACAGACTCAAGCTCCACAGGGGGCAGGGGTTTCTGCATTCACGAACAAGATCATAGGAGATGAGTCAGCATACCTCCTTATGCATCATGAGTTTACATTTGTCTCCTGCGACCATACAGCATGCTTTTGCGTGCAAGAGCAAGTCAGCATGCGCTTGCTGCACTAGCACACGATCCCATTCCAGATCATTAACCTGCCAGTAGCATACAGCAAGCTTCTGTTTTGCATGTGAGAGCAAACCTGCTCGCGCTTGCTGTAATTGCAAAAGCATTAGATTTGATTGAAAAAGGCACTTCAGAAAGTAGTCATAGTTCAGGCGTAATTTCAGAAAGTAGTAATGATTCAGGCATACTAGTTGTTCAGGCGTGATTGCTACACAGAACACTAGATAATTAATGAGTTGCAGTCGAAGCAATAAAGAGAGGAGTGTATGCAGTTGTTGCAGCACATACACAATTATACATCTACCACCTGGAGTACAGACCTGGAGCACAGATTGTGCGTAAGAACTGAGCAAAACAAGTGTTCATTAAAAGTAAGCACATGGTCTAACGTTAAACATAAGTCAATAAAATGAATTGCATATCATTGCAGCCACAGCAGCTGCCAGAGCACGCATGAGAGCTTCAGACATTGCCAGGCATTGGCAAGCATTGATCAACCATGCTTGCTCCTACCTTTTGGCCAAAATAAATGTTCTCACATTAAAATGTGTATGTGAATTACGCACCAAGGTTGGCATGGCCCGCTGCAGCGCAAGCACTCCCTCCTCCATTAAAATCTTCACACTGGTCTTGACCAGCGGGCGCGAGGCCAAGGGCAGCTTCTTCACCCACTTGGCCACACCTTCCGCACGTGCGCGGCGGTCTTCAGGGTTGACATCAGGCATGATGTCTGCAAGGCGAATGCTGCCGCCGCCTGCAGCACGTGTGATCAATGCACATTGTGTTGGAACGCCACCCAGGCGACAGCAGGCTGCCGCACACAGCACGTATGAGAAATTTACTTTTGCTGACTGGCCACCCATGCTCTCCTACCTAAAACTGACTGCGGCACACGTCAGGCACGTGTGGGTCATGTGCTTTTGCTGACTGGTCACCTACGCGCTCGTACCAAACACCAACTGAAGTACATGTTAGGTGATGTCTGCAAAATGGATGCTGCCACATGCAGCACGTGTGGGTACTGTGCTGTTGCGGACTGGTCACCCATCCTCCCCTACCGAACACTGATTGTAATACGGGCCCAAACATACCCTTCTGCAGAGATAAACTTCCTGCTATTGCACCTGTGCCAATGGCCAGTGACCACAAGGTGTATGTGTGCTTGTATGGAGCCCCTACTAACTTGATGCAGCCTCAACTCTGCTTTCAATCTCCCTCGGGCGTTCTAACATTCATGCATTCTTCAATCGTTGTTTATGGCTTCATTTCTCTTCCTGTTGAAGCGGCCTGAAATCTGTTGGGCTACACCTAGCCATCACAGCCGGCCCTTTGTCACAGCCGCCTGAAAATCGAAGCAGCCCGGCCACCTCATCACACCGTAACAGTCACATCAACCTTACATCAAACTCACAAACCTGGCTCAGACGACCCTGACTTGGCATCCAGGGCATCCAGTACCCATCCGTGCCTTTCCCTGTACTCCTCCAGCACTTTCACCTGCAGACCAAAAAACAGAAGCGCCATTCCGTGACATTCCCTGTTTGCGCAGACAGGCGCTTCCACCCGCAGGCACAGGCACATGTGCACATCAGAAGCAAGGAGGTTGGCACGCAGAGCAGGAGGAGCTGATCTCAATGATGTGCTGTTCCTCAGCACTTTTGACACAGCTTCAGAATGCAGCACTGCATCCGAGGCAAAGGAAGGCTTGGGTAAAAGAGCTTAAGAAACATTCCATCACACACTTAATGCCCCACCTTTATTACGCAGGGTCTAGTGTGCACTCCAGCTTCAGCAGCAGTCTGCCTTGCAGGGCAAGGTCTGCCTGTGCAGTTATGCTGTCAAGCTAGTCCAGCTTTGTGGCCTTGGGATCTACATTGCTTTGTGGCCCTGGGATCCGTATTGCTTTATGGCTTCAGGATTCACATTGCGCTGATGACCAACAGAGGGGATGCATGAAGGCTTGCTTCCAACAACGTTCGGGCTTGCGACCCCTCCTTTCCAACAATGGAGACCCTCCCATACAGATGCTGCTTCGTGGGTTTTTTGGATCACGTCAGAAGCTTTGCAGATTGATACTCTAGGGATCCCCATACCCTTCCCAAGGCGTTCAAATTCATATCACTCCCCCCCCCCCCCCCCCCTCTCTTTCTCTCTCTCTCCCCCCCCTCTCTCTCTCTCTCCCCCTCACACACACACACGCTCACACAGAGTGCGTGCAAGCATTACCATGGCGTTGCTATACATCCAGCCGTTGCCGTCTGTGGTGGGATGCACGTAGCCAGGCACACACAGGCCTCGGGAGGCCTCTTTCACCAGCAGGCCCAGATTGTAACGATCAGCACCCTCCTGTGGATGTGCATGCGGATACTCATGTGTGAGCCCAAGTGCAACATATGCAAATAAACGCTCACACACACATAAACACACATTACACACCAAGCCAATGATAAACAGTTTTCCAAAGAAAATCTCTCCTTGTCCCCTAATTGCCAGATCCGGCTCGCACACCATCAATTGCAAGCGCTGGCAAGCCCATCCAATAAGCTGCCGGGATTTAGAGCAGGATCAGTCCTCTTTCTGAGGACCCCAATCCTAGCCCCAAACCCCATCACCCACACTAAACCACACACTGCCTTTGATTTGTCTCACTCCCCCAAAATAACACTCACAGAGAACCACAAGCTGCCTGTGATTTGTCTCGGCCTCCCAAACTTACAAACTTACAGTGAACCACACGTTGCCTGTGATACGCCCCAGCACCCGAGGGTTGAAGCGTTTACGGCGCGCCACCTCAGAGCTGTGTATGTAGGTGGGCTCATGCGCAGCCACAATGCGCTTTGCCACCTGTGTGTGTGTGTGTGTGTGTGTGTGTGTGTGTGTGTGTGTGTGTGTGTGTGTGTGTGTGTGTGTGTGTGTGAGGTACATAAGAAGCATTACAACAAGAGGGCTTTCATTTTAGCCTGCACTGGGTGACACACCTGTTGCTACTGACTGCAAACCGGCTCATGACCAATATGAAATTGTGCAAGGCATGACCACTCAGCTAAACACATCCATTGACGCCCCTGGTCCAAGTATTTCCCCCCTTCTAAATTCATGTGCCCATGCACCTGCTGCACTGGGTCTATCCCGCTGTTGCCCTGGGAGGAGGAGGAGGAGGCTGCAAATGGCTGCACCGCCACACGAAAGAGTCCACCTACAGTAGGATTTCGCACGAACATAGCTTTCAGAAGCTCTTCAAGCAGAAGCAGGAGAAACGCAGGGGTGGCATGGTGCCTTGTGTGCAGTTCCAGCACACTTCAATAGACACGCATGAACCAAGCTGGTCAGTGGTGCAGGCATGCAGGCGAATCAACCACTCAACATATTCCATGGCAAGAACACTTGTGAAGCCAGCATTGTTCTGGTCAGTAAACGCTCTTTCTTGCAATCAAAGCTTTCCTTCTGTACCTTCAACAGCAAATCCTATGCCTGGAGGCATGCGCGGTGGACACACATGACGGTAGGAAAGAATGGCAGAGAAACAACAGCAGCACGCCTGCATGCTTGCCTTTTCCTGCGGCCATGCCGTGGCGATCAAGCCCGTCCCCTAGGCGGGGCAGGATGGTGGCTGCGCACCCAAAGTGCTGCTTGCCGAGGAAAATCACCTGCGTATGATGATGAATGAGTGAACAGCACGCTGCCATGGACCACCATGGTCTGCAAATTTTTTTGGATCATGAGCAGACGGTGCACAAACGTGCGGCAACCTGCCGTGGTGGTCTGCATAATTTGTGGTGCATGGACGGATGGTGTACAACCGTGCGGCAACCTGCCGTGAAGGTCTGCAAAATGCCTGGATGGTGAATGAATGATTAACAAGCGTGCGGTAAGCTGTCACGGTGGCCTGCAAAGTATGGATCATGAATGGATGGCGCACAAGCATGCACCGAGCTGTCATGGTGAGCTGTGATGAACAAGTGTACAGCAGGTCGACATGGTGGCTTGGAAAATTGCTATTTAACAGACAAGCACAATGATGGAGTGGCAGGGCCATGAGTCTAGATTGCACCGCCCAGGATTTGACCACACAAAAACACAAAAAAACGTGAACAAGACAAAGAACGCGACAGTTCCGGATCAAACCACAGCATGCACGCACTCACCTGCATCCCCTCCTTGAGGTCAGCTGCCTTAGGGGTGTCTGCTGCCCCATCTGCTTGCATGGACGCCGGTCGCTCCCGCACCACGCCCTGCTTATGCAAAGCATTACCAACGCGCACAAGAGCAGCATGCGTCAGCGCATTGTTTGTGCTCCAATCACTGCATGCTAGTGCGTGAGAAATGAGGCCAGAGCCAACGTTGCCGCTCAAACATTGTCCTCCACAAGCATGGGTGGTGCTGCACACCTTGCTCTGAAAGCGCAAGTACCACTGAGCAATCAGCACCTGATCACCACTGGCATTTGTGCATAGGGTCCGGGTAAAGAGGGTTCAGCATTTGGCAAAAGAGGCTCAGAGAAGCCTCTATGTCCCATTTCCATTATTTGGGCAACACTTTACCATTAGGAGTGGTTAAAGATTGTTTAACATTTATCAATCTCGATACAGAGAGGCTTGAAAGAGGGCCAAAGTGGCCCTGCAGAGTCGCTCCTTTGAGCCTTTTTTCGCCGAATGCTCAACTGTATTCGACAACCCTAAAAATCAGATCATTTTGGGCAAATCCCTAATTCAACAATTTCTGAGTCATGGGTGAGCACGCAGCTGCCTTATCATCCAGCAAGCAGGTACCTTCATCGCTGAGTTTACTCAATCCACAGGGGCCATCAAACTCTGGGATGAGCAGCATACCAACAGATTTTAATCGACATGGTTTTTACAGAATTCGAGGACAAAAGGTGATCTATGCCAGATCAAAGTTAGGAGATCTGAGAAAATCTCGAAATTTTGACCCTAAATTTTATATGTCTTCTTAATGACAGGAAGTACGTGGTGCATTATTGAAATGAAAAGATCGACATGGAGTGCTCTATGAGTGAAATCAGACCAAAAATTACTTTTTTCAGGGGCTCTTAAAGAGGTGCACCTACCCCTCAAGACGCTCTCGCCCACCCTGACCCAGCCAGACTACCAATTGACGTCATTTCTTTTGCAATGGTGTCTGCTATATCACTACTACACCTGAGGGTGAATTTGACAAAATGGGGAAGGTGGAAAATTCCCATTTTTCACCATATTGCTTCCTTTTTTTCCTTTTTGAGCATCTCTCATACTGAGCTGATTTCCCCACAACCTTTTTTTGCATAATTGTATTTTTATAGTCATACAACAATACTGTATAAACATTTTTGGGGATGGTGCAGCCAGGGAGAACCTTAAAAGTTTCCTGAATGGGAACCCCCAAAACAGGCCCTGTGACACCCCCCTGGTAAGAAATTGAAGGTAACGAAAGGGCAGGCACCAGGGACTTGCCATTATAAGCCAAGCAGACTGCCGGGAGAGTGTGGCGTGTGTAAGAGACTCAACCTAGATAATTTGCTTTTACTGTGGTCGTACTTTCATCTGATAGCCACAAGCCTCAGGCAATTATCCATGCAGCAAAGACAAAAGTTGTTCTTTGAACCAATTTTATGCAACGGAGAAGGGCTATTAACAAGTGCTGTGCGCCACGTGTTTAGACCTTGCTTGTGACCAGCCTTGTTGAAAGAAGGGAGGGTCCACGCTGTGTTGCACACCTTTTACCCATTTGCGCCATCTACACTCTGGTTCCATAAGTCTTTTTGCACCCCTTTTTTTTTATCACATCCAGCTCTTGACTGTGAGTGTAAAACTGCTCCTGCACTCACCAACATAAACTGCACCCAAGCATGGAATGACGTTCTGATCAGTTGGTACAGTTCAAGCCTTAGCAGGAATGCTTCAGAGGGGAGCTGATGTACTGTGGTACACAATTGACTAATCACCGTGGTGATGCCGTGGTGATGCAGCAACATCAGCAGCACCTGAGAAGCGGGAAGCTTGCCTCCTCGCCTGCAAGCTGCCGCTTGAGTGAAACTCACGTCTAGCCTGCGTTATATTTTATGCACCATGTACCACAACTGACTCTTTTGAAAAATTCACATCTAGCCTGCGCTACATTCATGTACCATGCACCACAACTGACTGTGCATTTATGCACCATGTACCACAACTGACTGTTTTGTGATGCTGCAACATCAGCAGCAGCACCTGAGGCAGGACGTTTGCCTCCTTGGCTGCAAGCTGTCGCTTGAGTAAAATTCACGTCTAACCTACACTACATTTAACGTACCATGCACCACAACTGACTGTTGTGTGATGCTGCAAGATCAGCAGCAGCACCTTAAGTAGGGAGATCCCGCCTCCTCAGCTACAAAGGCTTTCTGTACTTTGCTGTGTAACATTCCATACCTTTCCTCACGCATCTCACAATGCCAGAAAGGGACAGCTGAGGCCCAAAATCAGGTGCTTTTTGCATGCTCCCCGCGCATGTTCTCCGTAACGCACACATTTCAAATTTAGGTTCCTTTCTCTAGCATTAGAGCTCCAGGAGTGCGTGTTACGGAGACCGTGCCTAATTTGCCGCACCGTGAGACCTAGTTCTCACCACCAAAACACCATATCTGACCACCTATAGCACCAAATTGTGTGATTTTAGTGATTTGGAGTCCCTGTAAGAAAATAATATCATTGCACAAAGATAAGTGAAAAGACCCAGTGGTTGGTGTGTTATGGCGATTTCAGCCATTTTCTCATAAAAAGCACCAAACTAGGGTTCACGTGCCCCTATGAGAGCTTTAGCCCAGTATATTTTAGCACACAGGGCGACTTACACAAATCTCAGCATATGCTCTGGTAGCTTTTAACGCCAGCTACACTCTAGAGCTAAAACCGTCCCAATCAGATGAAGTGGCTGTGAGTGGGTGCACTTACAATGCAAGAATGGAGCATATTTGGGGATTTGCTCAGATAGCCCCCTCCTCTGTAACAATGCAACCAAAAGAGGACATCAGCAGCACCTGCAGTGGGTAGTTTGCCTCCTCAGCTGCGAGCTGCCGCTGGATGGTGCCGTCCGGATGGCGAATGTAGCCTTTGCAGATCCTCACGTGCACAATGAGGTCACAGCGCCCCACATCAACGCCGCATCTCGTCAGTGTCGTGTTCACTAGCTGCGAGCACAAAACAGATACGCGGGGCTGCAACAGGGCGCCGGGGATTCGGGGCAGCTACACAGGCTAACAAGCTGATACACCATGTGTTAGTGCTCCAAGGGAACTTGCGCCCCAGGGACTTTTGCACCTGGCTCTAGTGCTCAGGCAGCTGGAGAGGGGGGAAGCAATGCGCAGCGCAGCAGCGAAAGTATGCACCAAAAGGTCTTGGAGGCTGTGCGCTTCAGTGGACGTGGGGGGCTTTCTTTCCTTCCGGGGAAGGAAGAATCACAAATGCAATGCAAGGAGCAACAGCGGGGAAGGAACATCCTGGAGGACACTGGGTTTGTAGAGAACACAGGGACTTTGAGCCATCTGAGCAGAGATTACGCAAGTATGCATGCGCATTCAAATTAACAAGTGCTGAAAACAACCTGTGCAGCAAACAGAAACAGCTAAGGAGCCACAAAGGCCTGAGTCTCATATCCACGCACTCCTGTTGCCAATGCCCTGCCTCATGCGCAGCCCACATCAGTAGAGAGAAACTGCTAAGCTACAAAGTTTTTGAGCCCATCTGCACCCACTCCTGTTGCCACTGCCACGCCTCATGCACACCCCACATCAGTAGAGAGAAACTGCTAAGAGGCCACAAGGGATCTGAATCTCACATGAGCGCACTCCTGTTGCCACTGCCCTGCCTCATGCGCATCCCACAGCTTGTGCTTATGCTCCCTTTCCCCTGGGGTGCAGCTCCAGGACTCCATCTCGTCAGACACCCGCACAATCAAGGCCTCCTGTGTGTGTGTGTGTGTGTGTGTGTGTGTGTGTGTGTGTGTGTGTGTGTGTGTGTGTGTGTGTGTGCGTGCGTGTGTGTGTGTGTGAACAGAATGAATTCCGCCTATATCCAAGATAGCCTTTAAATGTGCCATTCTGTGCAGACTGGATAAACACTAGCTAATGAAGATAGCCCATTGAGTGCGTCGTTTCTCGCACATGCAGATGCTATGCACAAGCATCTAATGTGGATCAACTGCCCATTTCAAGCACTCAATGCGGAGCAAATGCCCATTTCAAGCATTCAATATGGAGCAAGCATTGGCTTATTTCAAGCAAGTGCATCACAAGCTGTTGCTGGCATACAGCCATGCCAGATAGAAGCATGGAACCTCTGGCCTTGAGAACCCAACAACATTGCAATACAGCACAACAAACTACACACAATGCAATGAAAAAGCAGCTGTGATGGAAAAAATGACGCAGGCGGGCAACGCGCAGCTTGCACATTGCTTAAAAAGGGTGAGAGCAACCCAAAACCACTACACACGCAAGCGCACCCACGCACCTAGAGGTGTGGGCAATTGACATGGCGCCCACGCACGTATGCACCTAGAGATGTGGGCAGTTGACACAGCACCCACGCACGTACGCACCTGGAAGCGTGACCAGTTGACAAAACACCCATGTACATACGCACCTGGAGGTGTGGCCAGTTGACATAGCACCGGGCCCCCAGTAGGATGGGCGCAACAGCAGCAGCATTAATGTCAGGGAGGATCTTCCTGCGCAGTACAAGGCACAGCGGGGTGGCGCTCAGAAGCAAGTGAGCTGAAATGAATGAGTAGCAAGTGAGGAAATATTAGGCAATAGGGCACAGCAGGCAAGCGCTAGATACCAAGTGAGTGAGTGAGTGAGTGAGTGAGGGGAATGAATTGAGGAGTGTTAGCACAAGCACCATGAAAAGCTGAATTTGGCACAGATACAAAGCAGCATTGAAGAAAGTATAGCAATTTCATGCTTCACGGCAATCCTCTCATTCAATTCCTCACTCTGCTGTACAAAGCAGCTTTTTTCCCTTTCACGAACTCCTGCAGCCTGGAACACTCTGACCGCACCAGGAAAAAAAAGGTGAAGGCAAGTACCAGGAAATAAAGCGAAACGCAGCAAGCACCAAAGCAGCATGTGCAGCTATGAATGCCACCCACCTCAGGTCCTGCAGGTTGAGCACATAGCTCTCCTTCTTGCTGGGGGTGCCCAGCACGTTCACTCCAATGTTGCGCAGGCTGCCGTGCACCTGTGAGCAGTTGTGGGTACAAAGATGCATGGCATGCGTTAACTTTCATGAAAGGTTCACGACTGCTCACTGTTGTGGATGCAGAAATGCATGGCATGTGTTTATCTTCCATTTTCCTACTGCGCGATCACGAAAAGGATCACAGCTCCTCACCGTTGTGGATGCAGGCAAGCATGGCATGCGTCAATCTCCTATCGTTCTACTGCACAATCATGAAGGGTCACAGCTCCTCACCGTTGTGGATGCAGACAAGCATGGCCTTGTTTTTCCTTAAGCTGTACGACCATACAAGCAAAAGATTTTTAATAAATGCTAATGGGCTTCACGTTCTGCTTTGTGAAGCCTCGCAGGCCTACTGCATCTGCTGGCCCTCCAGACGTCTGTCTGTGTCTATCCTTTGCAATTAGACCACGAAATGCAGCGCTCTCAACATGAGGCTGCAAGAGGATTGCTCCTTCTTGTCTGAGGATAGCATGCACCAAGGAGCACATGCTCATAACCTATGTCCACATGCCAGCAAAGGGGTGCATGTTGGTAGAGACGCCCATCCATGGTCTTGAGCATGGAGAAGCAAGGGGGTGAGTGGATGCCAGGGGTGGTGCCTGGCACTCTACAAGAGCACACCTTCATGGATACCAGGGGTGGTGCCTGGCACTCTACAAGAGCACACCTTAATGGATACCAGGGGTGGTGCCTGGCACTCTACAAGAGCACACCTTCATAGATGCCAGGGGTGGTGCCTGGCACTCTACAAGAGCACACCTTCATGGATACCAGGGGTGGTGCCTGGCACTCTACAAGAGCACACCTTCATGGATGCCAGGGGTGGTGCCTGGCAGTATGTATGAGCGCACCTTCATGGTCTTGAGCGTAGAGAAGCCAGGGGGTGAGTGGATGCCAGTGGTGGTGCCTGGCACCAGGGCTGGGACAAAACCCTTGGAGCCTGCAGGGAGTGCGGGTGGGATTGGGCGCTTGCGCAGCTGGCTGTCCGGGCGGTGCACGTCTTTGAAGATCTGCGGAGCGCAGGCGGCAGTGGATGTGTGAGTGGGAGCATATTTTGTGGATGGCCAGGATGTGCAGAGTAAGCAGCAGTTAAACATGATCTCTTTCACAGCAGCAAAGGCTTGCAGCTGGGTTATAAGCTGGGCATTGATAAGCAGGGCTGTACCTTCACTGTGCATCCTGCAAGTTTTGCACTGCAAACCACACTAAGGATTGACTTGAAAGTATGCTTCTACTGTTTTAATTAATTTGCAGCAGGGATGTTCAGTGGACGAACCTAGCACTGAATCAAATTTAAACTTGACACGCATTTTATCGCACTTAAAGACTTCAACATCGAACTGAACATCCCTGATTTGCAGTAGGTTCTCGGTGCTGGCGATGAAGTGGAGGGTATCGTTGGACTAGCACACACATGATTTCACTCAGGCTGGCTCAGCCTGCTTCTTGGCAACATGCTGCGATCTCACTTCCTCCAACTCTCACTTTCTCCAAATCCAACTCCACATTCCTCATGCTCCTGAAGCTCACAAGCGTTGGAGGTGTTGACCAAGCAACTCCTCTGCTTCCATTTCAACCTTTATTTAACTCACCTTTGGCAGTGTGCTGGTGCAGTACTCCCGCTCCTGCGAGCCCTCCTGCTTCCCAAACACCAGGATCTGGCCTGCTTCGTTGCGCTTGGCCTCGTGGGGCGCTAAGTGGTGCTTGGTGATGGTGTCCGCGGCAGACAGCAGCCGGGCCTGAGCACCAAGGTAGGTAAGGAGGCACGGATGGTGAGCTCCGAAGCACTTGGCCCCGTGGGGCGCTAAGTGGTGCTTAGTGACGGTGTTTGCAGCAATGTGACAGGTGGTGATGGATTCGGCAACAGACAGCAGCCAGGCCTGATGCACATGCCCTCACGCATGGAAGGTTGGCCAATTCCTCAACGACACAAAGACACAGTTTCATACACATGTATATATATACACACACACACATATATATATACATATGTGTGTATGTATGTATATATATGTGTGTGTGTATGTGTGTGTGCTGCATATTTCCACTTTTTTCGGCATGGAAGGCGTGGAGTATATGGCGTGCACGTATGGAACCGGCCAACCCTTGACAAGTGCCAAACATGTGATTTTGTTGCGTGCATCATGTGGAAATTAAACAATGGACACGGAAAAATGATGTTGAACATGGGACTCATGTATACATGCATTTACGTCTCAAGCATGTGATCCTGGTGGCGTATACGTGAATACATGATGCCATGCAAGAGCCTCATGCACATCTGCATTCATGCGGCCAGTATGTGTCCCAGGCGCTGTATACATGAATGCCGCCCACCTCATCCACAAAAGGGATCTTCACGATGCCTTCCCATGCAGCGCGCTTGCCTTCCAGATCCACCTGTGTGCATAAGCACAGGCATAGCCAATGAACCACCAGCTGAGTTGAACCAGCATTCTGGATTCAGACCTGCAGTTTGATCGAGTGCACCCACCCAAACCCACACCCGCACCCATGCCCACACAAACACACACTCTTGCAGTGGAGCAAGCAACAGCCCCAGACCGTGGATTGGACTGGTTTGATTTAAAGCAATTATTGTTCCAGCAAAGCTGCCCTTGAAGGTTTCTGCCGTAAGCTGTTCATCTTCTTACCTTATCTTTCAAAACGTAGTGCACGGGCAGCAGCGGCTCATGAGAAACTGCAAACTGGCTTCCTTTCCAGACTTTTTATGTGGGAAGGCAGGCGAGCAAGCAGGCGGGAGTGGAGGAAAGGACATCAAAGGCCTTGATCACATTCCAGCATTACCTCAAAGGTCAGTGGGTAGAAGTCGATGATGGGCGAGTTGGCGTCCTCCATGAGGGGCTTGTAGGGGGCTGGCAGCAGGCCGCTGCTGGGGGCAGGCAGCACCCCCAGCAACTGCTCAAAGGGCCGGAATGGCTTGCCCTGTGTAAAGCTCACTGCAGCAAAGAACAAGCACACAAATTTCTCCCTCACCTACTAGCCAGCATTTCCGGAAAGGAGCCAGCGATGTGCTCCCCAACCCATGTCTTAAACATTACATTTTCCCTGCTAGCTTAAAGCTCAGATGTGTACACACTGCGTGGGGCTTGCTGTCGCAAGGACTATGTCTTCCTCTTCCATGCTTCTCATGCGGTTCTAATACGGAGTTTCCTAGGCGCGCGATGTGCAAGCTGCTCATCTGCTTCAATAAAAGCATGCCAATGCGCATGCGGCTGCAGAAGGTGCAATTCCCTTTTGAATGGTACATCACTGATTTTGATGAGTGCTTGACAAATGATCCAGAAAGAACCTACTCTTTCACTCTCGAAGGACGAGGAAAAGGGCTGAAAACGGGAACGAATTATTTTTGGATTCTGCACACCCAGAAATGCTGCATCTTTGCAGCACACATCATGGAGTAGAAATGCAAACCTGAACCTGGATTTTCAAGCCTTTTCCATGCTTGTTGAAGAGCAAAGAGCTGGACTTTGAACAGCTGACTGGCCAACTCAGCATCAGATCCAAAGGGGAACCCTGAAACGCCAGTCCTTTTTACTTCTGAATGTCGTGCAAGAGGCAGGTATGCTGATTCATGACGTATTTTACATTTTCCCCCTGGTTGCACTTGGGCATTTGATTGCTACGGCAATACAAACCAGGCCAGCACCTACATTCATTAAAATCCACCTCGACTCGCATGCCCAACAAAGCCTATCCTGGCTGCTTCATGAAAGGGGCTTAAAGCAAAAAGGGTCAAGACTCTTTTTGAGCAGGGAGTGACAGTGGCACACTCTCAAATTTCTGTCTCACTGCAATACGGTGCAACACGCCATCATAGGAGAAAAGTCACCTTCAGCCTGGGAACAGGTTGTTCATGTCTGAAGTTATCTTATTTCCGCCCCACTACAAGCAACCCAGTGCAATGCACCACTATAAGGGAAAACCTCACCTTCGATCTCTCCCAGGTTGTTCATGTCCGAAGCCATAGGGGCATGGTGGTGGGGATAGAACCAGTTCCAGCTGGCCACCCCACGGTAGTAGTACTCCAGCACCCAGTGCAAGCCTTCAATGTAATGCTGCACCACCACGCGGCGCTCGTCTGGGCGCAGCCCAAGCTTTTCAGAGTACCAGCGCTCCTGCAGGCCCGCACCCACATCTAGGCAATGAGCGCAGTGGGAGCTCAAGCATGTAGCTTCAGCATCAAAGCATATTTGCACATGTTGCACTGACAGGTCACGCTGGGCATGCGTGAGCTGTTCCCAAGGCACTCCATGCCATGCACCCTTCGATCTCTCATCGAACGCTGCGAGGCTAGGTTTGCATGCATTTACAGGACTCATCCCCATCTCCTTGGGGCGCCTGCAGTTCTGCTTCTTGTTCCAATTCACGCGTGCATGCTTCAGGTTGGAGGTAGATACCAGTGCTCACCTGCCTCTACGACGGCGCTGGTCAGATGAATGACTTAAGGCCGTGTGCACATTTCTGTGAATTTCAACTGATCTCTTTGCTGGTACATGGATTGTGATAGCTTCTAACAAGGCCCTTTGGGAGCAGGCGCGGCTAACATGAAATCAGATGAATCACACAAGGCTGTGTTCTTGATTCCATCTTTTCCAGTTGACCTTGTCATGCAGCGCTTTCGTTGCCAGGGAATTGGGGTATATACATGTGCTTTGTTCGTCTCATGGCCTAATAAAGACTTGCACAAGACTGCAGGGATCTTGCTGAGGGATGATCACATAAGGAGCGGCGGCATGTGCACAATGAGGGGCAGAGGAGGAGCACCTTCCACAGCTCCAGGCCTTCCTTACCAATAATCAATACTGCAACACTGGCCTGTTAGTCATTGGATGGAATAAAATCAGAAATAATTCAGAGGAGGCGCACCTTCCACAGCTCCAGGCCTTTGACTCCCAGGCCACTCATCATGAGCTGCCGTGCTTCTTTGCTCATCATTGTGGGCTCCGCAGGGGCGGCTGCACAAGGCACAGAAAAGCATGCGATGTTACTTGTGCAGAAAGCATCATAGCCCGATATTGAGGGCCACTCATGCTCTTCACCAGCTGCCATGCCTCCTTTTGCTCTCTTCCTGTATGCGCAGGGGCGGCTGCACAGAGCACACACAAGCGCATGCACTGCTTTGTGCAGGAACAACCATGAATCACCACCATGCAATAGCTTTGTGTGAGAAGATCACTGTAGCCAACATTTAAATCATTGCAGCCTGTCTGTTAAAGGCTGCGACCTTGTGAGCTTGTGCATCAACACACCCATGCTGTAACAAATGGAAGCCCAACTGGGCCAACCCTGAAAAGAAGCACAATCAATTGGGAATGAGGGGATCAAACTGCACCAGCACCAAATCCCTATGCTTGCATATCTGACACTATTGCTTGAGGATTGAAAACGCGCAGTAGATGCCATACTGTCATTCCCTTACCATTAAGGGGACAAGGACACATGCGCGAGTACACGCACGCACGCACGCGCACACACACACACACGCAGCAGCCGCTCACCTGCTTCTTCCTCTTCTTCATCCTCCAGCGCCCCCAACAGAGTGCTTTTCACACCCTCCTCCTCTTCCTCACCCTCCTCTCCCACCCCACCACTGCCTCCATTGCTGCCGCTCACTTCCTTGTCTGCAGCAGGGGTGGGCCGCAAAGGCGGTGCTGGGCGGCCATTACCCCTGCCCAAACCTCGGTCATTGTTTTTTCTGCGCTTGTTTTCGAAGTACTCGGCATCCTGCATGAGCATGGGAGGCCGTGCACAAGTTTCAGGCTAAGCACATGTTATGCAAGCGCGCACACCAGGAAATGCACAGTTAACATGGTACTGCTTGAGCACGTGCAGGACTGTGTACACAAGGCCTCACACAGGTGCAGAGTTATGGCAATGCTTCGCTACCGTATTTGAGAAACCATACCAAAAGTGTAACCAGATCAGAGCAAATGAATCCTGTGCATCCTTCCAGCAATGCCAGCCTTGTCAAGGTCCAGCAATGTCAGTTAGTTTTTGCTCCAAATTGGGTCACAATGCTACATGCCCCCACAGCTTTTGCATGTACACAGGTAACCATATCCCTTTACAACCCATGAACAACATACTCATCGCTGCATGCACCGGCACTTTACGATCCTTTCAAAGTGACCCAGGCACTTCAGCATAACACGCTCTCCTCTGCGCTCCCTTCACTCCAACTCCAGCTTCAGAGCACCCACACGCGCCAGCAGTTGCTCAAGCCTACGGCACACCCACAATCATTTTTGTCATCAACACCACTCATCGCTGCACGTCCTTTTAGCTCACACCATTCCTGCAAAATCATCCACACAAACCCACACCCACTGCCAAACCCTCGTACTCTCACCGCTGCGCGCTCCTCCAGCACCTCCAGCTCCAGAGCACCCACACGTGCCAGCAGCTGTTCAAGTCTCCCTCGATCCAGGTCACCCGCATAGGTGATGTAGCCGCCCATAGTTGGCAGGAGTTCCTTGTAGATGGCCATGATGTTGTTCAGGGCGCCCTCGTTGATGTCGAGGGTCGGCAGCGCTGCGTGAGCGCAGAGCGTGTGTGTGTGTGTGTGTGTGTGTGTGTGTGTGTGTGTGTGTGCGTGCGTGCGCGCGTATGCGTGTGTGTATGTATGTTTCAGCGTGCATGAGTTTCCTTTTTTAAACCTGCCAAACATGCATCTGCACAAATCATTGCACCCCTTGCTTAGTCTGGAGACCTTCTGCCTATCCCTGTTTTAACAGAACATGTGTTGCGTGTTTGCAGTCGTTGGTCCTTTGTATCCAGCACACGCAGAAATGGACTCTTGGCCATGAGGCACCAAAAGCCTTTGGTGCGCATTTGCCATTGCAAACATGAACGATGCCCCTGTGCAATCGCTATTACAAACACGAATGCTGCAACCCGCAATGGCGTTTCATGCAAGGTCCACATCAGAGGAAATCTATAATAGCCAGGCATCCTGCAGGCATCCTTGTTACCAATTACACTATCAATAGCAAGAGCGTGTTGCAGGATTTCAGCCCATGGCACACCTCCAAGGTGTCTTTTGTAAGCAAGGCAACCAGTTCACAAAGCTGCAGGAACAGGTGCTGCCCTGAGCAAAGCCCTCCAAGTACCACCCACCGGGCAGGAAGTCATTCCCAATGAGCATGCAGAACAGCACAAAATCATCAACGATGCGCTCGAGGTCCAGAGAGAATCCAGGTGTGGGGACATTGGAAAATTCCAGCTCCAGATACTCACGCAGCAGCCTGCACGATTTCAAGCATGCTCACATCAAGGCCATTGGCTTCCAGGCTGACTTGTTGGCATGCATGCATGTGTGAGTAGGGCTGGGTAATGAGGGACAAGCAATCGGCATAAGAAGCTCAGAAGAGGGTCTTTGGGGCTCTTTGGCCTTATCTGGAGCCTCTGACAAACGCTCGACCCTCTACCAAACCCTGCATGTGAGTGCGAGATGCCCCAAGATTGGCGAGGTCAGCATGCGGCACTTATTTGCAAGGCCTAGGCAATCATGAGTGCAAGCATTGGAGTGACCAGAGCTCATGACATCTGGTGAAGCTTGAACAAAGGCATCAAAACCTATGACCAAAAAACAACACATTCGGTCACGCACGATCTTCATCGTTGTAGCAACATGCATGGAGGACAATGTTCCTGCCTCTACTTCAAGCATGGAACCCTGGGACCAGAGTTCTATAAGCGGCATGAGTGTTGGCCTACCAAAACAATTGGCATCCCTCTGTAATGAAACAACGTTAGTGTTACAAAGCAGCCATGCTTGAGCAGCGGAGCCACCCTCATTTTTCAGTACAAAGATCCTCTCATGACCCCTAAAACAACGCTGCAAAGGCAAAAGATTGTGATCATACTGGGCACTCTGCGCTCTGCAAGAGATCGCGATCATACTGGGCACTCTGCGCTCTGCAAGAGATCGTGGTCATACTGAGCACTCTGCACTCTGCAAAACATATTGGTCATACGGGCACTCTGCACTCTGCAAAAGATCGTGGTCATACTGGGCACACCAGCCAGACAGGCTCTCACCCGATGTGGAACAACACAAAATTCTCTGCGCAAGGATTTTCCAGCACTTCCCGAGCAGGCTGCCCCCTGTTGCCCCCGGTGTAGCTGACAACCTGGACCAACCAAGGATTGGAAGGGCACAGGTTAATGAAATTCCATCATGGTGCCTGTCAATGCTGATGCACGTGTCTGTTTTAACAAGGTGTTAGGAAGCAGATCTCTGTGTCCATTTGACAAGGCATTAAAACACAAAGCTTTTCTTGTTTATATTTGTTAGAGGTTTGGAGGCAAAGCTCTTCACTATTTTGTTTGCCAAGGTATTTGAAGGCAGAGCTCTTACTGGGCCCTTACAACTTATCAAGACATTTGGAAGCAGAGCCCATAGCCTACCCGTTACGTTGAAGGCAAGCTTTGTGTCAATGCTCATGTTGAAAGCATACTTGTTAAAACCAATACTCATTGTGGCTGGGTGCAGGTACCTGGGTGACGTCATCTGTTTCTACAAATTTTATCTTCCGCCCAATTCTCAATGTCAAGGGCGGCTTGAATGTCCATAGGGGCTAAGGCATGGATGACGTGAGCGCAAGGGATCCAAGGAGATGCAGTTGGGGCAAGGGAGGCAAGAGGAACATCAAAGGAATGCTCACCTCACGCAGGAGGAAGAAGTGAGGCTCATGGGTCACCAGTGAGAGCATGATCAAATCCGCATCCAAGCCATACAAGCAGTGCCGCTGCGAGAAATGTAGGAATGAAGGTAAGGGTCAAATCTTATTTACCGTAATGCAAAGATCGAATCCGCATCCAAGCCATACAAGCAATGCCGCTGCAAGGAATGAAAGGATGGAGGTGAGGGTCAAACCTCATCCATCACGATGCAAGGATCTAATCCACATCCGCGCCACACAAGCAGTGGCGCTGCAAGGAATAAAATGATGGAGGTAAGGGTCAAACCTCGGCGACCACGATGCAAGGATCTAATCCAAATCCACAAGCCACAAAAGCAGTGGCGCTGCAAGGAATGAAAGGATCAGCAATCTGAGTCAGGCACTGAGGGGAGATTGGGGGATGCAATCTGACTAACACCACCGAGGACGCGCTTGCGTGCAGCAATAATTGGCGCTTGATCATGCCCATGTATGTAGTAAATATATGCTGGGTTGAGTGGATGAGGCGCTCCTATTCAGCTTCAGCGTGCAGGAACCAATCAGTGATACTGAGAGATTGACCAATTTGCTTGAATTGACTTCTAAAACCCCACAAGAAGGTTAAGGAATAAGAGCCCAGAGCCTTCAATTCACAACTGTTCAATGGACAGGCCAGCAGTACACCTGGTTGGGCTGGTAGTTGGGCAGGCGCTTCTCCCATCGTATGTACTCCATGATCTTGTGCTCACCCTCCCCGGGTACATCATGGCCTGCATGCCCAGGGAAAGAGAGCAAGCCACAGTGATATCAATGTGAAGGGGAAAAGGACAACATGCCAAAGGGGAAGGGAGTACGCCGAGGGAGCCAAAGTGGCGTTGTTCCAATGAAAAGAGGAAAGGGCACTTCTTGGCTTCGTGTTCACCCTCCCCAGGCACGCATCATACCCTTTTTGCGATAGGGGAAGAGAGTAAGCCGAGGGAGTATCGTAACAAAGGAAATATCACAGTAGGAGAAGGAGCTAGCGCAGCAAATATGCGCTGATCGATGCATGCTTTTGAGACAGCATTTGGGGACGGAAGCCAGCGCTCTATCTTCAGGACTGCGACCCTTGACTTGCCGACTTGCTAAGGGTAACACTTCACAAAAGAGGAATGCAAAAGCCAATGCAGGCAGTCACGCAAGCAGTAAGACATCATAAGGTAACTGTAGCAAAAGCCTGGGAGGTGAAGATAGGGCAACATCTTCCCATGATGTCCAGCAGGTCACTGCATGGGGAGCACAGCACCAGTAGCACACACACATATGCCCACACACACGCACACGCACAAGCACACGCGCACGCGCACACACACACACACATGCACACACACACACACACACACGCACACGCGCACACACACACACACACACACACACACACACACACACACACACACACACACACACACACACACACACACACACACACACACACACACACACACACACACACACACACACACCTGAGAAAACGATGCGTGGGCCCTGCCACAATGGATCCTCTGCGATTTTTTTGCGGATGAAGAAGCGGAGGTGACTGCCCAGTTCATCCATGAACACTGTGCCTGGTGTGATGCAGTTGGAGTCAAAGGTCATCTCAGGCAGGGGCTCGCCCTTCCTCAGAATCTCCTTCTCTGCCTGCAGGTTCAGGCGCAGATGGTGGTCGGGTAGGTGATGGGCGTTTCGTGCACAACAGGGACAAAACAATCATGCATGCTTCTGTAAGTTGCATGTGCTCCCTTATGTGCGTGCATGTGTGTGCGTGTGTGTGTGTGTGTGTGTGTGTGTGTGTGTGTGTGTGTGTGTGTGTGTGTGTGTGTGTGTGTGTGTGTGCGTGCGTGTGCGCGCGCGCGTGTGTGTGTGTGTGTGTGTGTGTGTGTGTGTGTGTGTGTGTGTGTGTGTGTGCGCGCGTGTGTGTTGTGTGCAGCAGCACATGCGGACAAAGGTGAACTGTTAATGGTTGATGCGACATGAGCTAGTGCACAACATTTGTAGTACCTTTTGAGTTTAGGAATTGACAAGCCATGACACTATCTAGCAAAAATCTCGAAACAGCTGAAGGTTGCAGAAACCCCTGCCCAAATTTTCTTGGGCTTCATGTTTATGCGTGTGAGCATGTGGACGCATGCATGCCTTGTCCCCCATAGACGACAGGTCAGCAAGGAGGTTCCATGGATGCTTCCTCAATGTACGCGGCCTCTTGGCTGGCATAGGCTTTCCTTTTCTCTTTTTTTCAATGGTGTCAGGGTTCCCCTCAAAGGCAGCATGAACAGCCCCCACTGGCGCTCTTGATATTTGTGTTAAAGATGTCTTCATGGAAAAAAAAAGTTCCTTTTACGGCTGTCTAATCCAAGTAGCTCAAGCGTTTTTTTTTTCTAATGTATTGCGTACCCTGAGCAGCATGAACAGCCCTCACTGGCACCTGCACCAAGATTCCAGGTCATGCATGATACACCAAAGAAGGCATCCCTGCTTCACTCAGACAACTGACGCAGGAAGGTTTTTTGACTCCATTTGGCCTTGACTCCGTTAGGCCAGAACAAGCACCTGCAGAGAGCCCTAACGTATTTGCTGCACATTTCCGGGGTTCTGTTTGAACGCAGACAAATCTTGGTACCCACCTCAAGCCTGTCTTTAGCAGCTTTGAATCGTCGAGACCGTTGCTGGTTCATCTTTGCTCGTGGTGCCACTCCTGAGGTACAATCCGTGTGAGCTTGCAGATTAGGCCGAAGGCAGGAACATACATGGCTTGTGAGAACATAAGCTCATGCATGTGTGGGCGTGCAAAGGGCTATCCAACGCTATCCTGCGCATAAAATTTTTTGCGATAAAAGCGTCCATGGGGGATGAGAAGCCTCAGATTAAAAGCTGATGGACCCAGCACCAAAGGTGTCCAAGCCAGGATATTCCTGATGATATGACAGCCTGAAATGAGCACTTCTGCCTCACCATCGATGGCCATGAACAGCAGCTTCTGCGGCTTGATGATCTGCACCAGCTTGCTGATGTAGTCAAACATGCGCACGATCATCTCCTCCTTGGTGAGCTTGATTTCTTGCTGGTTTGCATGGGTGCAATTGTGGATGATACCATTCATGTCCAGGTACAGGGCATCCACCACAGGGGGTCCCTCGGAAGACGCAATGGTTTTGTTGACGAGGGGGTAGCGCTCTGAGAGCCATCGGTAGAACTTTGGAATCCCTGAAATGACGGAAAAGGAAATGGGGTGAGCCTTTCAGTTGTACAACTTCCTCAACCTGCTGCAAAAGTCAGTTTGACTGGGTCAGGCAGGCAGGCAGCGTTGACAAGCGGGTGGGAATATGCACAGGTGTACATAACATCATCACCGCAACCCAAGCATTCTGTCCATCCATGCATCATCACTGTTACTTGAGGAGAGAGAATGCATGGTTCTGTTGTTTCTTCACTTGCTCCAAATGAAGGACTTCATTGGAGTGCGCATTTCACAACACACATGTGCAACCCCACACAACACTGTCAAAGTAGCAACAAGCTACGTGGCTTACCCATACTGTCTTGTTCCCGGGATACTTCACTTTCCGGAGCCCTCTCTCCAGAAGTACTCCTTGCTTACGAAAACCAGCTGACTAAGTACAAGCAACAAGACACATGCAGCCCGGTTTGTACATTTCCAACAATGACGAGTTTTGTTTCCATGCAGGCTTAAGACACCGGGTATGTATTACATGTAAAAGGATCGTGAGTGGTACACCCGCAAAGCCGCTGCAGAATCAACTACTTTGCTTCTTTTTTCACACTATAATTCATTCTTCCAAGCACTCATTGAATTACCCCACTGCACAGAATGGAGAATGAAGAGAATCGTAGGAGAGGGCTTGGCTTTTGTCAGCCCTTGTAACATGCTCTGGAAGGTGGTGCTCATACTCCACCTATTTCTGCTCAGTTCCAATGGTCTGCCCATTGGCGCGCACCAGGGTGAGCTTGCATAAGAAGAAGATCAAGAAACGCTTGCAAGCACATGAGGACGTATCCGCGCAAGCCAAAAATTGTGTACCGTATGAAGGAGCTTGGAGAATATCCTGTGCCCAACCATTGGAGACACTTCAATGTTTGTGCAGGCGTTGAGGGAAAAAAGGAGGGGGCCGGCTCAATGAGCAGGAGAGGAACAAGGTCAGGCTCCCATAAACCTTTTCCATGGAAGAGAGGTCTCCAAGGTGAGCACTTACTTGCACTTTCTGACATTCATTTTCTGCCTTTGTATCTGTTGAAAGAGTTACAAGTATGAGCAGCTGACTCAAGAGGGTCCCTATTCCACAAATAAAATGCCAGCTCTGGAGCCTTCCCCTCAGCCTGCCTCACTCGTGGAAACCAGTGTCATCAGCAGCCGTGGTGACCTGACTTGTGGCGTCAATGCTACGCAAGCCTTCTGCTGGTGAGTAATAACTTGAGGCATGCAATTTATACACGCCATGCAAATGGTTGCTTTTCACAAGACTCCTGATTCCAACTCACTGGTCGCCAAAAAATACGTCACTGATGCCTGAATGTTTGCTACTGCCAATTCCATCAGCCTTGCAAATGATGCTTCACATGACCAGTGTGTCCCCTAACTGGAACTACGTTTTTTTTTTAATTCCATTCCAAAGCTGTGCACATGCCTGCCTTTATTCAACGCCGGAAACTTGGTTGAGGTTTTTCATACCAGACAGCAGGTGAATTATGTGGGATGAGGCAGGCCCAGGCAATGAGCGCATACATGGTTTTTCCACTCATGCATTCACCCTCAGCAAAAGGCTAGACTGCTACTGAGTTGCTGCATTACTAAGCTGCAGATAGATGTATAACCTTTGTTGGACAGTGCACAATTTGTAATCGAGCATTTGGGGACATATTGCACATTGGCTATTGTACAGCTGCTGTACTACAACAGGCTGTTCTAGGGCACGCGTGCATCGGACCTTTCTGCTCTGGTGCTTGCAGATGCATGCTCATCACGCTGAGGCCTTGACTGGTGCAACGAATCACCAAAGGGCATGTGCATTGATCTTTAAAACATATACACACACACGCACGCACGCACACACGCACACTCACACTGACACTCTGATGCCCATGTGCACTCAGGGGTTACGCGTTGTCGGGCCAGGTGGATCTATCTGACTTCGCTTCGGACAGTGCATCAAAAACATTTATTTCCATGGAGAGCATGGTGCAAATTGTGCATGAGGCGGGCGATGAGTGGAAGACACTGGATGTGGGCATCGACTTTGCCTGTGGTATCCAGCTTTACACAGATGTCTTGTGAGTGACACAGTAACTAAGCTCACTGCCAGTTTCTCTGGCATGTCTGTTCACTCCGCACTGTAACCTCCCGCAAGGCACAAAAGGAAATGTGTGGGTGCTTATTTCTGTGTGTGATAAAAGTGTGTATCTAGTGTACAAATCTGTGCATGTGTTTGTGAGTGGGGGGCTTTGTACGTTCTTTTCAGTGTTCGTCCATCATAATAGCCTTTGTGTGTATGCGTGTGTGTGAACTAAAGCAAGCGGCACTTTTCCGATGCGTGCAGGTACTGCTGGGGGATAGGGAATCAGGGGCAGCTGGGCAATGGGCTCACACAGAACAGTGCCTTTCCAGTGTGCACCCTGCCAGACGTGGCCTCCGTCAGTGTGGGCAAACACCACGCTTGCGCCATTAAATTAGATGGGTCCGGCTACTGCTGGTGTGTGTGTGTGTGTGTTTGTATGTGTGTCTGTGTGTGTGTATGTGTGTGTGTCTGTGTGTGTGCATGCGTGCATCAACTAGCGCACAGTATGCATGTGCATGATCAAGCGTGCCCTTTCAGCTTACAGCCCAACCTTTCATGCACGTGGCATCTCCAGCCTGCACAGGATGCAGCATGCACCAAAAGAGAGAAAAACGCACCCCCCTTGGTGTGCTTGATCATGAGGCTATGAATTGGTTCATTGGAGTGTTAGTGCACTTATGTTTGCAAAAGTTGCAGGCAGACACGTGCACACACATTCCTGTTCTTGTCACTCGTGTGATGCTCTCCTGCAGGGGCAATGGGAGAGACTACCAGCTGGGGAATGGTGTCGGGGCGGTCAGTACCACGCCGGTATTGGTACAAAGTCAGGAAGCCTGGTTGCAGCTGGTTGCTGGAGACAAAGTTACCTGTGGGGTTACAGTGAATGGGAATCTGTACTGCTGGGGGACTGATAGCACAAGCTCGGAAAATGGCTTGTTGGGCTTGGGGGGTGAACCTGTGGCACAGACGCCAACGCAGGTGAGCAAAGCCTTTGATCGGTGTGCGCTAGGACTCTTGTCTGTGCTTCACTCCTCTTGTGTACCATCGCTTGATTACATCTTCAAAACCTTAATTGTCCAGCTTCTCTTTCTTCAATCAATCTACTTTGAATGTCAAGCCAGGTTTGTTCAATATTAGTGTGTACAGGAGGATGGGAAACGTTTTTTCACAATGTCCTCGTGACTTTCTTAGAGAGACTGTCCTCTTTAAGGGGCCCCTGATACAGGTCGAATCCTTCAGATTGTCACATTGAAAATTAGGGTCCCACTTAGTCTGGCATATTTTTGATGTGCTCACCACGGTATGCAGTTCAAACTGCATGCAACCCGTCACTTTAAAAAAGGGCTTGCATTAGGGCATGAATTTATTAAGATGCAAGGACCCTTTTTTTACTGCAGCTTGAAGGCGATGAAGCTGAAACCCTCTTGCCATGTGTAAGCATTCTTTTCATGGCTGTATCAAAGGTCATTTGAAATACAACAGAGGTCTACAGTCACTCTGCAAGCGCGGTAGCTTTGCATGCATTGTGGGATGCGTTCAAATTATTAATTTTAAAAAGGCATGCTCGCAATGAGGATATGTTGGCTCTGGAAATACTGTTTGCACACAACCAAGATCGTCTTATACTTGTCATTGTGCGCAGAAATTGGTGTTAAATCTTCTTACACACACTCTTACACACACTCTTACACACACTCTTACACACACTTCTTCCACACACTCACACACACTTCTTTCTTACACACACTTCTTACACACACTCTTACACGCACTTCTTACACACACTCACACATGGCTGCAGCTGGGGGCTCCCTCTGACTACCTGGATCCTACCTCAGACTCTTATGATACTGCCGATGAATGGGCAGGGGTGTACACCGGATTTCGGTCTGTGTGCGCCTACACCAATTTTGGTGACTGCTTCTGCTGGGGCATGGTTGTTCAGTCTTACCTGACTGCGAGCAAACCAACTCGGGTAAAGTGACACCTTTGTGTAAAGATAAGGGTACAAACAGTCTTGCATGCTAGCACAGCAGCTTTGTTGCATGGGGAGAGAGGTGTCAGGTTGCATGCGTGATCTGCACTACAGTAGGCTACAAGCTTTTGCTAGCAGGGGGCAATGTGATGCAGCGGGCCATGATCCTGGTAAGAAAAATGGTTTGGTGGCCAATGAGAGCTCTTGCCTTATAAGCCAGTCGGGCCACCCCACACCCTTTGGAGTGTCACCCAATGACATCATGCGCTGACTTAGCATCCTCCTGCTCATGCAATTGCTGAGCCCAGGGCCTTGGGGTAGCATGGCTGATGAAGTCCAATTTCACCCTGCAGATGATTCTAGATCACCAATGATGTATTGGCATTTCATGTGTTTCCCATTGCGGAAATGTTTCCAATCTTAACGATGGTGTGCTGTGCATAACAAGCAGAGAAAATAAACCTTTGCACATTGCTGGTGCGATGAGGAGCAAGGTCTCCAAAACCAACCCCTATGCTTTGTGAATTTGTGTGTCTGTAATGATGGCCTGCTTGGTTCAAGCCTAGGATGATGGGTACAAGTTTCTTGGCTGCTTGCATTGCTGGCCCTCAGCAAAGGCATGCAGACTGCATGCAGCACAGCAGTAGCAGCAAGGATGATGCATGCACGCTCGCATGTGCACCATGGCGTATTATGTCCTTGTCTTGGGCATTCTGCCTCCTGAGTCGAATCCTGTATCAAATCGAAGGCTTTGGTCAATGAAAGGCTGTCTTCATCAATGTCCCAGCGTTGTTTGTGACGCTTTCCCCTCATGTCAATCCATTACCTTTTACAATGTTGCCTCTATAGCAATGACCACGCGTCCTGACTGTCGTTGAGAAAGACATCAGCCAGGCAGTGGTCTGGATGGTCAGACATGCTAAACTTACTGGTGTCAGAAATCAGCAAGGAAGTGTAGTTGCAGCAATGGCTGAGGAGGCATTTCTGCTTCAAGTGCAAGAGCTCAAACAGCAGAGCTTTGAAATGCCAAACTACCTTCAATTGATGCAATGCTTGTGAGCTAGTTATGGGGTGCGCATTTGTTGGGAGCTTGCTAAGGGCAAACCCATTTTTAGTGTGAGCATTCCACAGTTGCATCTTTTCCAGGGATAGCTCACATGCGAAAAGCGCATTTTAATGCATCATAAAAAGTGATGTTTAGACGCATTTGCTCGAGTTGCCTTTGCCAAACATATAATTTGTGTCTGTAGACAATGTCAAGCAGCCCCGGCCTCGCACGTTCTGAGCATTTCATCTCAAATTGCACTGCTTCGTTCGTACAAACACCTAATATAGCAAACCCCCTTCCCCTGGCTCCTCGGCTCCTCCGGTCCTAGGTTCTTGTCTGCCTATGCAACCAGACTTCCTCACTTCAGCCCCTGCCCACTGCTAGACCCTCAGCTGAAATCCTCCTTATTCCATGGCCACCTTCTCATCCCATGGCAGCAGAGGCTATTTCTTCACCTTGTTGACATCATTGCATGGCCTTGGAGTGGTAGGGTGGAGTGCTGGGGGTGTGTTGGGTGCCTCCCAGGGGGTCTCTCCCACCCAAGACCCTTACTCCAAAGATGGCACCTTGAAAACGCGTATGTGCGTGACACATGCATATTTCTTGAGCTAAACATGTACGGCTTCCTCCAAACCTGTGCATGATCCATCCCTGGTTGCCCCCCATTTCTCTCTCTCTCTCTCTCTCTCTCTCTCTCTTTCTCTTACCCTTTCCTTTTTTTTTGTTTCATGCAGGTTATCACAAGTTCTTTAAGTTCAGGGAATCCAGGTTACATCGTTGAGGGGGTGTCCGTGGGCAACTATCATTCCTGCGCATTGGGCACTGACTCAGAGTCCTTGATGGGGCGCGTGCTGTGCTGGGGGGACAATGTTTATGGACAATCTTTCCCTGGAAGCATACAACAGACACTTCAGGTGAATTTTTGACAAAGATTAAGGAAGGAAAGTGGTGAAGGTAAACTCAATCCAAAATGTAGGTTTAGTTTCCATTGCGGAATGGCGTCCTGCTGGTGCATGCCCATGTCAGAAGCGCTAGGCGCATGGGTGAGCACATGCTAAATGCATCGGTATTGTAAATGTTTAGGCTGCTCATCCTTTGCTGCAAAAATGCAAGCAGGTCATGCCCTCTTACGGTGAAACTGCGTTAACCTTATCATGCACTGCAATTAGAGTTGCAGGGAGACCTGTAGCTGGCCCAGAGGCAGCCAAGCATGCATCTTAAAATGAGCACATGAGTGCTGCTTTTGACAACAAGCAGTGGCACAATCTCAGTTTGCAAAGATGAATGATTGCACAGCAAATAAAATTGAACAGAACCAAAGAAAAGAAAAGAAAAGAAAAAGACAACGCCAGCCAAAAGAGGCCGCGTCCATGAAGGAAAGGTCTCGTATTAGCTGAGACAGATAGGGTCTCACCAAACTTGCACAGTGAAGGGAGGCCCTCCCTTCACAAGAATACAAACAGATAATGCTTGCTCAGCATTCTTTTTTCTGGCACGTGCTGCCTTGGTGCTGAAGTCCCTGAGTTCTTGTCAAGTGATTCTGCAAAAAACAAACATTTCTATAGCAATCACATTCGAATTACTTCCAAGCGTACTTTCCTATGCGTCCTGCACCCAGGTGCCAACGCTTGTTGAGGATCTCCTGGCCTATGATGTCATTGCTGTGAGCGCCAGCGATTTTCACACCTGTGTACAGACCCAAGAGACCACGATTTGCTTTGGAGAAGGTGAACAGTGGCTTCTGGCACCTTGTGCTTACCATCTATGGTTGGCATTGCTCCACAAATGACATATAAGCTGTGAACTGTGATTGGTAGACCTCCTTAATCACCCTCTTGAGCATGACAGCAGCTAGGCGCCTGCGGGTATGCAAGACGGCTTCATCTTTGCACAAAAAGAACAGGTCAATCTCTATACCTTCTACCTGCCTGCTAGTATCATAGTCTGTTTCATCATTGCATGAAAAAACGGGCCAATTCGCATGCCCTCTGTTTGACTTGCCCGGTTGCCAGCCCATGGGACCACAAGGGAAAACAGTTACTACTTGTGGATTGCTTGTGCACTGGACTTTGGATTTGTGCCAATTACAGTGATGCCCAGACTGTCCCATCCAGAGGTCACTGCAGCTTCAGATGTTGTGTTGCTCACCCCCACTGCTATTCAATTGTGGGAATGTCTGTTCCAATAGATAGTCATGCCGCGCATGTGTTGCTGTCTTTAGCGCCTTATGTTGTCAGCAGCTTTTCCGGCCTACGTGTACAAGCTGATACCAGCAAGACATTCGTTAACAGGATTTTGTTGTTGGAAGGGCTTTTTTATTGCCTCTTGGCAAAATTGTTTTCATTCTGATGCTTTGGCAAGGTTACCTCAGACTGCTCAGGTATCACAACTTTGTTTGATGGCATTTTCCTGAATTTTGAATCTGCAGGTAGCACTTTTGGCATTGACGCTGGGCTTGGCGTCGTGACAGTTGCTGAAATTCAGTGGGCGCTGAAGCCAAATCCCAATTGTATCAACCCTGCATGCAAAGAATGCAATGCCTTAAATGGAGTTGAAAGCTGTGAGAGGTGCACAGAAGGGCACTATCTAGTGCCACAGGTGTGTGTGTGTATGTGTGTGTGATTGTGTGTATATGCATTTGTGCCAACCCCCATTGAAGGCGATTGAATTCGGAGGGCAAAATTATTTCCTTCTCATGTCTTCCTTAGTCCTTGCCAATACCCCGCACTGCTCGCATGTACCCCCTTGCTTTCTTGTTGCCTCCTCACTTTCCCGGACAACTCTCCTTTGCTCTGGTCGTCCATGAAACCGCTGTCATGTTTCACACATGTCTTTGTTCTTGCTCGTGTTTCACACACGTGCTTACGCATGCCCATGCTTGCTAATTGCCTCTTTCCTATCAGATAAACTCTGACGCCTTCAGTTGTGAGCCCTGCCCCGACACACAATGCTCCACGTTTGCATGCGTTGGCCACGTCCAATGCCCAGGAGGGAACTCGTTCCTCCAGCTTCCTGAGTGAGTGCCGACACACAGTCCTCCACGCTTGCATGCGTTGGCCATATACAATGACCAGAAGGAAAGATATTCCTCCAGCTCCCTGAGTGGGTGCCTGGTGTCTTAGGGTCGTCTTCAGGTTGTCTTACGGTGCGTGTGTCTCAGGTTTCATGTCTCCGGGTTATTTTAGGGCAAGTGCCTGGTGTCTCAGGGTTGTCAGCTTCTGAGGGGCTATGCCTTGAGCACTCCAGCCTGCCTCAATGACATGCGCTGTGTTGTGACTACCTTTCAATCATGCAGCTCACCTGTTTCTTTGCTTTCGTCATTTTGATGCTTTCCGTTCATCGGGTCTTTCTTGGGTTTTGTTTTCAGAGATGCTTCTATTATGCACGTCTTGCAAAGTACTGGGCACACATGCTTATCAAGATGTGGGGTGCCTGCCTGGGGCGCGTGCTCACACTTCTCGGCGCTGTCAAGTGGACCGGGATGCGCGCTCGCACCCCTAGGCTCTGTCAAGTGAAGTGCATGTTCCCATTTCTCATTGAGACATGCTCGGGCACTGCCCTCAAGAAAGCTTGCATTCCTTCGTCCATCCTCATTATTCCTCGTAGTCACCCACTCATGTTGACTTCCTGCAAGCTCAACCTCCAAAGAAGGAGCACAAGGAACTCTCAAGAGCCAAAACTAAGAGGGTGACTGCAGGTTGAATGCTGGGATTATGGCAGGGCAGCAAGGGCATGCCTATTTTCCTCAAATCTGGCAATGTCACCTCCCACTGGTTGTCGCTGGCACCCTTTGAATGCAGCCTGGAGGGAAACAACTGCAGTAACCCTGCGTGTCCAATCTCATGGACAGTGTGTTGGGATTCAGACGAGACAGAATGGTTACTGGTGAAATGTTTTGCTCACCGTTCTTTCCATTCATGTTCTTCTTCCCCTCCTCCTCAAAGCCTCGCATTTTGCAGCTTATGATCTCAATCCAACATTGCATGCCTTTCTGCAGGTGTGTTGACCCCCAACCTTCTCCACCTCCTTCCCCACTCCCACCACCACCTCCTCCTCGGAGCCCTCCGCCTCCACCCAGCCCGTTCCCACCCCCACCAAGCCCAAACCCTCCATCTCCTCCTCCCCCAAGCCCCCACCCCCCTCCTTCACCGCCACCATCCCCGCCCCCACCTTTACCGCCTCCTCCTCCCCCGCCACGTAAGTGGTGCTCACATGATGCGATGTTTGCATGCTGCGGTGATCATATGGTGTGCTCCTCCTTCTTTTTGTTCGTTTCTCATCCATGCATCGAGGTCATCTGCAATTGTTCATGGTTTTTGCTTTTATGCTCCTCCTCCTCCCTGTCCATATTTTCTGAGTGCATAAAAATGCTGTGCAATCGCTCGCGTTTTGCAGTAGGCCCTCCTCCTTACTGTCCATACCACCTGAATGCATAGAAATGGTGTGCGATTGCTCGTGCCTTGTGGAGAGTCCTCTTCCTTCCTATCTACACCTGTTGGATGCATGAAAATGGTGAGCAATCGCTCGCGTTTTGCAAGAGGCCCTCCTCTTTACTGTCCATACCACCTGAACGCATAGAAATGGTGTGCGATTGCTCGTGCCTTGTGGAGAGTCCTCTTCCTTCCTATCTACACCTTTTGGATGCATCAAAGTGTCCGTCTTTTCTCAAGCTTCCAAATCCAACAATACCATTGCCATGCTTGCTTGTGGGTTGCAGCTAGTCCTCCTCCTTCACCACCTCCTAGTCCCCCAGCCTATCCAACCCCTCCTTCACCGCCCCCTCCTTCTCCGCCAAGTCCACCACCCCCTCCTTCTCCGGCCCCCCCTCCCCCGAGTCCTCCCCCCTCGCCCCCACCTTCAATAAGTTTTCCTCCCCCGAGCCCGGCCCCGCCGCCACCCCCCTCGCCACCCCCACCCTCCCCGTCCCCACCTCCCAGTCCTCCTCCTCCACAGCCCCCCAGTCCCTTGCCGCCACTCCCACCCTCCCCGTCCCCACCTCCCAGTCCTTCTCCTCCACAGCCCCCCAGTCCCTGGCCGCCACTCCCACCCTCTCCGTCACCACCTCCCAGTCCTCCTCCTCCACAGCCCCCCAGCCCCTTGCCGCCAACACCACCATCGCCCCCACCGCCAAGCCCGCCTGCACCGCCACCTCCTTTGCCCAACCCTCCGCCCCCCAGTCCAGCTCCTCCAACCCCACCGCCCCCCCCACCAAGCCCCCAGCCCCCTCCACCACCCTCACCGCCCCCACCGAACCCGCCACTTCCACTACCACCACCGCCGTCGCCGCCCCCACCGCCCCCACCAAGCCCGTTACCCCCCCCTGCCGCCATCACCGCCCCCACCGAGCCCGCCACCCCCACCACGTACGTGACTCTGACTCCTGTTTATATGCAGGCATGCAGATAAAATCATGATGTAACAGCTAATGCATTTTGCCTGGTAGTGGCAGGGGGCACCTTGAGGGCAGAATCATTAGTGTAGCAAGCGCAAGAAAGAAGCATGCTTAAACCTTGGGGCCTACACTTCCACTGCACCTAAGAAAGCATGATTGCCGTGGTGCGCCAGTGACACACACATTCACACATGCATGCGTACATGTATATGCGCACCTTCAATGTATGTATATGTGATTTTATGTATGACATGGAGGTGCAGCTTGGTTCACTGCAGCTGCACTTACTCTCCATAAGATCACATGTCTTTGTCTTTTCAGCTCAAAAAGGCAAGCTTTTGACACGCGTGATAGTACCAGAGGAGGGGACCGATGGTGGAAATTGATGAATTGTTTGCCAAACTTATCAGGGCCTGCTGAGATTGCTATGCGCTACGCACTGTGACTTGAATAATGGCCAAATCGCATATCATTTGACATTTGAACTGTACATGACAATCCTCCCCACCAAGCTCAATCCGTTCTTGGATTCTTTGTGAGATAAGCCTTCAGGAACGATGATAGGGTCCTTTTCACAGGAAAGCGCACATCACATGAGTCTATGGTTGCTCTTTGGCAAATATGTAGCACTGAGGCCGCTAGAGCACACCCGTTAGTTGATGCGAGGTTGGTCTTGATACCTCAAATGATCATTCCGCATAACACTCCTGAAAAGTATCTCAATGCGTGTTTGGCAGTTAGGGAAAAGGGGGAGCACTGGGTGCTGTGCTGTGAGAAAGATGTTGGGCACCTGACCCCAGTGGAAGCCTTCATGGCTTGAGTTTACATAAGTATTATAGGTATTACATGTTCTGCACCAGCAGGTGGCAAGGGGGTTTGGTTTGTCAACCCCCCGAACAGATGGGGTTCCACGCTGTTCCCCCTTGCGTCTAACTCTTCAAAATTTGGAACACTGTGCATTTGCAATACCGCCAGCCAAGATTGGGGTAAATGAATGTGAGGATGTAGGTGGGTGTGCCAAATGTTACAAGGTACATAACCTGCACACTTGGCAAGCCAAGCAAGCTGGTGTCAAGTAACACCTTCATCAACTAGAAGAATCTGGCAACCAGGAAGCTGGGTTGTTGTTTTTACAGTTGCACTATCTGCCCTTGCTCCCTTCTGCATGTCCCTCTACCAATTTGGTCTTTCCCCTCCCAGATATGTAACAACAAGAGGCAGCACATACCTGATTTTTAGGACAGTGCTTGAGTTTGCTGGATGCAAGTTGGCAGCAACTCTCCTATCTTCCCTGAAGGGGCTCGCTAGCCCATCCACTGGCCCTTTCTTGTCATGCTTGGCACTGCCAAAGGGAGAAGAAAGTAAGAGCTTGCTATGCATGTCCTGAGTTCTATAGTGTTCCATGGATTTAAAAGTTGTAGGCAAATAACAGGTGGTAAAAAAGTCTGGTAGAAAAATGGGGCTTATGGGTGCAAGCACAACGTCACTTAAAATACTGTGTCATCCAATTTCAGTATCTGAAAAAAAAAGACGCTGTTCAAGGTTGTACAATGAAAGCAAGTCCGCAAGAACATACAGCGGAAGCGAATTCACAAGAACATTCAATGGAAGCAAATTCTCATCAAGCTTCTTTATTTTTAGAGGAAAAAGTTTGTTTTCATTGAACACAACGTTGGCACCACCATAGAAAACCCTCCTATATCGCTATATGCCGATCCATGGCGAGCAGAATGGTAAGTAAAGCTATTTAGCACTGGGAAATGTGACGTATACATGTCTTTTTGTTAGACATGAAGTCAAGATGCTATCTAAAGGACCATTGTGTGAAATTTGTCCATGATCAATCATATCCACACATGCATCATGCTTGTAAAAAACTTCTCATCTGCACGACGCCTGATTAGCCTCTGTTCCTTATTTTCATCACCCTGCATTGATCTCGCAAACATCCATATTTACCTGCACTTGCAGCCCCGCCTCCTTTGCCACCTCCCCCATCTCCAATGCCACCACCTCCTTCACCCTTCCCTCCCAGCCCCCCACCGCCCCCTTCTCCCCTGCCTCCTTCTCCTCAACCTCCGCCCCCCCCTCCTTCTCCCTTCCCTCCCAGCCCCCCACCACCCCCCTCACCCCCGCCTCCCTCTCCCCCTCCAAGCCCCCCTCCTCCATCCCCGCAGCCCCCTCCCAGTCCTTTGCCTCCCAGTCCGCCACCGCCTTCCCCACAGCCACCCCCCCCATGTACGTGGCTGGCTGTGACTGTTTTCTGTGTGCACTCAACATCTATTCTGATTGTACGTAGTTCATGCTTCAGCTAATGCCTTTTGAGGGATAGCAATGGCCGTGTTGCAGGACGCAAGGCAGTCAACCTCTGCAAGAGAGTTTGTTGGCATGAAAATCTCCAAGATTCTAATGTTTTTCTTTTCACTGCAAACATGAGCCAGTGCTTCGATTAAGGATTTTGGGTTGGTAGCATTTTGGCGACCAAGGGTGCTCTTATCAAGTAAACGTGTAGCACAGACCAACAATTTTTTAACACACCCACAGACATAAATCCAGTGCAATTGACAAAAAACAAAGAGCCCCTTCAAAAGCTCTTCCCAGCCTGAGCCGTCACACCAGCGCTTGTGGGGCAGATTTGTTTGGTTTGGTTTGGTTTGGTTGCTTGTTGCTTCAGCTAAGCTGCCTGTATAGGCAGATACAGCTATGTAACCCTATCTTGTCCTATCCTGTGGGGCATGATGTCGGAGAGCTTAAGATTGTAAAACAGATGCTCCAGCTCTTGCTGCTGCTCATAAGCGACCATGGGCCGCAAATGGGAGAGATGGTGGTCCACCATTGGTGGAGCACAGCTGCAAACTGCTCGAACGTCTGCACAACACCATGCTAACTTGCTGCATGCAAAAGTCTGCCGATTGCTGGGCCCTCCTGCCTCTCCTGCAGCAACAGCTGCTCCTTGTGCTGCTTCCGAGCCTCCACAACCTCTGCCTGCTGGCAAGCCCGGGTAATGGGAAGACCTGCTTCCTGCTGCCGCCACTGTGCTTTGGTCAGTGCACGCTTTTTCATGCCCAAATGGGACTGTCCTTCTTGTGGGCAGCGATACAAGGCAGTCCACTTTGCTAGCCCATGAGCATGGCAGGCACTTTGCCTGGGCAGTGCATGCGTGCATGGATGCATGGTGCGCAGCTGTGCTCCCCCCAATGCTGCTGGTGCTGGGGGTGCACTGCCTGCTACTGCTGCATTGGAGGAGGGGGTAGGTGCCTGTCCCTAGGGCAGGCACCTTTGATTTGAGGAAACTTTCTCTCTTCTTTTTGCTTTTGCCTTTCTTCATGGAGCCTTTTGTACAAAATTGAAAGGTAAATGTGGCGACAAGGGATGGTCCCCAGAATTTTCCGCGTCGCCCCGTGGCGACGAGGGGTGCTCCTGGGGTGCCCTCCCGGGCACCCCTCGTCGCCACCATATGCGACACAATGTGCTTAAAACACGACGCGTCGCCCCTAATCGAAGCACTGACATGAGCTCCAGAGACGCTGCTTGTGCCACCCATCCCTCTCTGTGCCTGCACAGTGCCTGCAAGCAGTCATTGGCCAGGATGCCCCCCAATGAACAAGCTGACCTCATGCAAGGGCTTACAATGAAAGCCTGCTAACCCTAGAGAGCTACTTTTGACTCGTCTACATACGCCACATATATTTTGTTTTCCCTGCCAAATAGCTGATATATATAGCATATATGTAGCTTTCGTATTTAAATGGAATTGGCCAACCATAAACGAATGTTTGACGTACACCAAACCTAATGGCTGTAGCATACTTTGAGTTGAAAGGTGGACGTTTTTGTGGACTTGTGCTCTGCTTTTTTTTGTGAGGCAGCTTGCTGACTATCCTGGCATACTGAACCAATCATCAACAAGCACAGCCTGCAGCCCCAAAACCATGCAAATCTAATACCTGATGCTTGAAATTGGGTTTGCATGGTTAGATAGTCGATTTAAACCACCCCCACGGCCTCCAAAAGCTGTTTTTTTTGGAAAAATCATTCTTGTCACACCCTGTCCAAACGCGCACGCACGTCGCCCTGCCTCTCTCTCCCCTCAATGTTGAACTAGCCCTTCTGGTGAAGTATAGTCCGGTTTGCATCCACAGGCAAATTAAACTCTACATCTGCTTGCAACATCCGCTGTTCTCCTCCTCACCTTGCAACCCAACTGCTGTGGATGCACCTCCAAGCCCACCTTGCCCTTCCCCGAACCATGTGGTTGCTACTACCAAACTCATATTTTGCTGGCCAACTGCTGTCTCACCGCCCAGCCCACCATTGTTCTTTAAACACAGTTTATTTCATTGTTATCCTATTCATGTCATTTTTGACTTATGTCGGTATCCCTGTCACCCAACTGCAGCACCTCCAAGCCCACCGCCGCCCTCCCCCAGCCCGCCCAGCCCGCCTCCTCCCTCGCCACCCCCTCCCCCCCTCGCCTCCCCCACCTTCCCCGGCTCCCCCTCCGCCAGTGCCCCCTCCCCCTTCGCCGCCTCTCGCAAACCAGGAGCCGGTGCGCCAGAGAAGAGCTTGAATCCATGCTTTCTCAATAGAAAGCATGAGGCAGTAGCAATTGAAGAAGCAAAGAAGCAGCCACAGTCTCGAAATGGCTGACTCTGCTGCCCCCACAGATGTAGCAGAAAAGGCCAAGCCACTTCAAACCACCATTTTATGTGCTGCTTACATCTGTCAGCTGAAACACACTTTGGTGTCTGATATGCTTCTCATACACCTGAGCATGCTTGAAATGCGCCAATCCTGCCTTTTGTTTTTGCCTTTATAAGACTTGTGTTGCTCCCAAAGGCTTGCAAACCAGGTGACCAGACAGTCTCTCATAAGCTCAAGTAAAAACCAACACATTTAGGCTCGTCATGAAGTTGTTTTTCTCATCAAACAGGCATGCCTGCACAGCACTCTTTGCTCAAAGCACACACACACACGCATGCGTCGATGCTCGCAGCTGGTAGACAAGGTGGCCCCCTCCCTGTTTCCTAGCCAGCCTTGGCAAAGCGAGAAGGACGTATTAGACCCCATGGACGCAGCAGCAACCATTAGAGCAGTAGTAACAAGCATCCTCGTGCAGGATGGCGGTGAAGGCACCACATGGACTGACCCAGGGTGTACAGCGAGCGACGCTGTGGACGGGGACATCTCTGATAGAGTGAGTTTTGTATGAACCCCAAAGGCATTGAATTTGAAGAGGTGTGCAGCAAGCGGAACTTTGGACGAGGTGTGTACGACAAGTAGGTGAATTGGAAGAGGATGGATATTGCATCTGAGCTGCGTTTGGATGCTCAGAATGTAGGAATAGGCTGGAATGTAGAAAATGACAGGAACATAGGAAATGGCTGGAATGTAGGAAATGGATGGAGTGTAGGAAATGACAGGGAATGCCAGGAATGTAGGGAATGGCCAACAGTTTGGCAGGTATGCACATGCTGACTCTGTGCTTGCAATGGACGCTGTACAGCATGAAAGTAGTCAGAAGTATGAAAGTACAGGGGTGAACAGGCCAGGCAACAGTCTTCCTCTTTGACTTCTTAGTCAAGCTTTAGAAACCCTCAGCTTCATTATTAGTAAGTACTCTTTCAATAGTTCATTTCTTTCGGCCGAGCTTACCAGGCATGAAGATATGGGCAGAAAAATGACGGGCAAAATGGCATGCCTGGTCCTGAGGCATCACCTTACGCTAGCTTCCTTGCCACGTGTATGCTCATGGAGCTTCAGATAGCATCATATACTTGTAAGCGTACTTATGCACATGGACACAAACATGCACACACACTCAACTGCTGTGCGCATCCATGCGTGACCCCTCCTGTCGATCTGCAGGTCGTGTCCCAGTTAGTGCAGGTCTCAGGCCAGCTGATGTCCCAGACAGGACGCGGGGCCCGCATGCAGGTGCCTGATGCACACAGGCCCACTGCGCCAGATGCCCCGTGGCTTGTGCGCTACATGGTGCAAGACGCAGCAGGCAATGCAGCCAGGGCCAGGCTGCGCGAGGTGCACATCACATGCCCTGAGGTGTGCGGTGGTGGTGGTTGTGGTGGTGTTGTTATTGTGTGTGTGTTACGCAGGCCGAAGGAACGGAAGGAACTCATTGAAGGGGGGCAATAACCATCAAGGCAAGGCCGTGTGTGTGCATGCTGCCTGTGGGTTGGATTGTTTTGTGTACATGTGATTGAGGAATTGAATCTTTGCTGGATGTCAGGCTTTTGCCATTTTTCCTACAAGGAATACCATGCTCATGTGGGCTGATCTGACGGCTTGGGCTGCACGGAGTGGGAGAACGTGTCATATTTGCTCTGGCAGCTCTTGAAATTGAAATTTTCACATGCTACAGGTAATTCTGCTCCTGCTTCTTGTCCCCCCCCCATGATTGAAGTAGCTGATTGGGTAGCTCATTCCAGGAACGCACCATAACACAAAATTTCTGAATTTGTTGTACTCGCTGCAACAGAATCAGGCCCAGCAATTTTTAATTGCGCGACTTGATGTTTGGTCACCAAGGCTCCCACAACCTGAATTCTCTCGCTTGTGCGCGTTTGTTTGACACATGCATTAACACCATGCCCTCGTGAGGGCAGCCTGCGTAAAACCTTGTGAGTTGTTTGTGCATCACAAAAAGATCAGTCCTGGCTGACCTGCATCCACCTACCTTGTGACTGACTTGTTGGTTCAAAGATACACACAATGCCATGCCTGCGCTCAACACAAACATGCCAATTGGAGGCTTGAATAAGCTCATTTTTGACTTTGCTCCTCGGTACTTTTGTCCATGCACGCTTAGGGTGAGAAGGTGTGCGAGGAGGACGTGGATGGCTCGACTAAGCGCAGCTGCTCTGTGGAAGGCGTGTGCTTGGATGATGCTCTGCCTGAATTCGGTTCTGGTGGGTATGGACGCTGCGCATGAGACGTCTCTCTTTATCGATGCATTGCAAACAGGCCAACAGCAGATCTGTTCTAGCCAGGCAAATCCATCCCAATCAATCCTCCTCCGGACTGCTTGGGAACTGCCTATTTTTTTGTATGTGGCATGCATGGAAGTGGAATTGGAAGGTGGCATGTGTGGGGTTGAACTGGGGAGGAATTTGCTTCATGGTTATCCATCTCTTCATCAGTGACAGGCCCTCCATACAGTTGGGGCTGGGAGCTGAGCAAAGAGGCACATAGCAGCCATCAAATAAGGTCAGAAGCCTCTTCCTCTGCCCTGCGATATCTTAAGCAGGTCATCAGGAGCAATTTATCTTTCTGGTATTCCTTGTTTTTGTTTCCATTCCAATCCCAAGTCCGGCTCTATTTTGCCTGAAATCCCACCTTTTTGCTCTGCCTGCTTGCCTCACTTCTGCAGGCAATAACAAAGAGCGGACCAGACCCTCGCTATCTCTGCTGGGGAGCATGCAGGTTAAGGTGCCCGTGAATGGGAAGTATGAGCGCTGCGCCATTGACAGCACGGTGTCGCCATGTGATAGGTGTGTGGGCATGTGATAAGTGTGTTGGCATGCGATAGGTGTATCGTAATATGATAGATGTGTCAGCATATTTTAGGTGTGTCGGAATGTGATAGGTGCGTCAGCCTAAACAGCTCTTTTTTTCACTCAGTTTTGGTACCTTAACTGTCTTGCCTTAGTCACAAGCGTATGCCGAGTGTGTATGGACTTATCACCTAATTTTCCACCAAAAAAGGCTGTAATCAGAGGTCCGGCTGACCATTCTTAGTGTCTTGTTGAAAACACTATGAGAACACAAAGGACTTTTGGGGAAGCACTGTTACAGGTGCTTTTTTTAGCGTGAGCCCTTTCGTTGTGAATTCTGAGTGGAAGGAACGCTGCCTTTGCGGCATGCAAAAAGGCCTGAGTCTAAGTTGCTCGGCTCATCCCAGGACAAAAGAAGATGCTAGGGCAGGAAAATAGATGTGCAATTAGTTACCTGATTGATAAATCAGTGACACAGAGTTTGCCTGTTTCCTTGCAAGCAGGGGTGTCAAGGCAGAGGACACAGTGGAGGGAAACATTCAGAGTGCAGTAACGTTCAGCTGCAGCTTCAAGCCAGTTGGCAGGACTGAGGTGCGGCGCAGCGTACATGCATATATGATCATCTTCAGGGATCTTCTTGGCTCTCCGAGTAGTCCTCCTTCTAGGGGGTATTGAAGTTCTTGCTCACCTTGTCCCTACCTGATCAGGATAGCACATGGCATGGACAACAACTCATCTCATTAATCTGCAGCTCTTTATGCTCAGTGTGATCAGCAAGCGCTGGAAAGAGGCCCTGGCTGTGACGTACTTTTCGCAGGAGGTTTCTTCGCCCCCAAACTCCCTCTTGTACACCATCTCACAATTGAGTGCCTGCGGCTTCAGCACTTCTGCTCCTGGGACTTGGACCATCACATACCAGGTACATAGATACAGCAAGTTTACAACGTTTAGACCACACAAGTGTTTGATGCAATGCTTTGCTCCACTCACACTACCACAGCCCGGGCTCACCAGGTTGCGTACCTTCATCTATGAGCAGGAACATTATTTGAAGCGTACAAAGTGCTGTCTTCAATTGATGTCAGCATTCTATCCGTCTCAAGGCCTTCGTAACTTTGCTTGGTGTGGCAAGGATTTGAGGAACCTAATTTTATTGAATCAGACAGAGAGAGCAACGGATGCATGCAAAATGGTACCTTGGTTTTAGCAAGAAGCGATGTGAGATGAAAAGAAATAGCATTGGTGGTCCATTAAGTGAGAAGCACCCAATGCTCTGTCATCCAGGACTTGCATTCTTGCAGTGCCTAGTGGTAATCACCGCTACCTCTTGTCTTGATCCTTTGTTTCCCAGAGATTGCAGTGCCTAGTCGTTTCATCGTCAATGTTTACCTCCACTGCAGGTGTCAAATGATGTGGGAATGTCATCTGAGCCTCGTGCAGTATCCCGCACTGTTTCAGTGACACAAGTTTGCCTTCCTGGGGAAATTTCTTGTGAGAATGGCAGCTGCGCTGATGGTGGGTTTCTTGAGCCTTTTTGATTACCTATTTTTTTCATAGGCTCCCTGCCTGGGCAGCCATTTGGTGAAGGAAGCAGATATAGCTTCTTAGCAGTACTCACTATTAACTGCATGTCCTTTAAATTCTGATGACTTCTTCACCTTCGCACACCCAAAATGTATCAGGCTGTCTTGCGCTGTAATATATTTTTGAAATCACATTGTAAGTACAAGATCATAATGTTATCCTGATGTAGGTGTTTAGCCTATAACTCAATTTACATCACTCAGGGATTCAAACACGGCCCCTTGCTACCTGAAAGATGCATGATTGCCTTTTCTGACAGCTTTAATTGGGTCATGCTTGAAGCGGCACCCTCTCTAATTTGTGCAAAAAATTGTCTGCATCAAAAGAAGCTGTACCTCCAAATGCGAAAGCATTGCGAAAGAGCACTTCCTTGTTGAAAAACTGTCTCTTGCTTTGCAGATCTCAATAGTTGCACGCTGAACGGAGGTGGTGATGCCAGCATTGATGGGTCCACAAAGCCCCAAATTTCCTTACAAAGGGTGCAAGGTGCGCATGTTGCCGTCTTGCACTCTCGACTACTTGATCACCTTGCTAGCAGGCCCGTCACTTGAATAGCTCAAGCAGGTGCATTACGTGTCAGAGCATAGTGTCTGAGGTGCAGCCAATGTCAGAGCAAAGCGTTTAAGGTGCAGCAAGAGCTCAACGTTTTGCTGCCATGGATGTGCATTGTCTTAGTTGATTATCAGGTCCTGCATAAGTTCTTCGGATGTGCATGCTTTGTTCGCGATAGCAAAATGTCCTGCTGCATTTAATTTTGTAAGCATAATTTACAGCGAGGCGCATGTTTTGGGTGCATGATTTGTCTGCACCATCAGCTGAAATGCGTAGCTACGGTTTAAAGCCGCTGCCCTTTCCTTCTCCCTGCTGAAGCAAAGAGTCTAGCAAGTCTCTGGCAGCATATGGATGGCGCTGTCCATCGTCTTGTACCTTTGATATGCAACTGAGGCTCTGAGGCCTACTCTCTGCAAGCTTCTTTCTGTTTGCTAGTTACAAAAAATGGAGCTGCAATGTACTTTGCAGGCACACTGAGCCCATCAGACATTGTCTCGGTAAAGAAGGGAACTCCCTACGAGGCGTGCACCTCATCTCCCTCATCCTTGCCCTCCACTGAAGTGTGTGAGCCAGGGGCTACAGCATTGGACGCTGCAGAGGGTGACATATCACGCCTGGTGAGTATTGTCTAAGAATCCCTTCATGATGCATGTTTCACAACACCATGCTTTCATAATGCCTGCACGTTTTGTTTCCGCAAAGGATGGGTTGGCCGAAGGGGGCTTCGTTGCCTCTGTGATCAGCGCTAGCGTCGCCAGCCTGTTGCTGCGCAAACCATGGTCTACAGTGGTCTCATACAAGCACGGCTGCAATGTTCGATTCCTATGAGGAGTTTTGCAGAGGTGGACAACTCGCTATGTTGCTGGATACATTCTTTGCCGGTTTTCTTTCTTAAATCAAACCATGCCAACCATCACTATTTCATAAAATATCATGTCCACCAAACATTGATGAAAACCGGAGGGCCCCAGATCACTCTCCTGGCCTCAGATCACCCAAGAAGGGCCCACAGGTCCATGCTGGGGCCAGTTTTTCACTCCAAAAAAAGTTGTGCTTGTAACCTCCATACACAGTGCTAACATCCTCCTCAAAAAAGAAGAAGGTCGAACTTTGACCATTTAGGCACCCTTTGTGCTGGGTTTTCTCTAAGGAAAATGGCTGAAGTTCTGTGTCTCAGCAACCACTGCGCCTTTTCACTCCATTTCTTTTGCAATGATATTATTTCGGTTCAAGGACTCCAAATCACTAAAAATCAAACGCTGCAGACAGCTACATTGTGCAACCAAGCTTGGCCAGCATGGTGTTGGCCCACCTATGCTCCCAAGGGCATGTATAAAAACATGCTGGTTTTGGGAGGAGCTGCCCACCTCTGGGGAAATGGACAACATTGAGAATTTTCTTATAGGTAGCAAGTGCAGCTACGAACCAGGTCTCCTGAATGCTTTAATAAATGCTGGCATCATGAAGAAACCACTTCTGTTGAGGTGCTTGCCATCCGCCTCGGAGGTGCCGATGGTGGCAAAGCGTATCTCGCTGCCGTGCATTGCATGTATGTGTCTTTCCATACAGGCTGTGCTCCACATAGCATGCGTTGTCCATCGGCATGTGACAGCAGCATGGCCTTCATCTTGTTCATCTTGATCATTTTGGTCCTGTTGTCCATGGCAGGTGTTGTCCTGCCCTGGGTCATGCATCGAGGGTATACAGCCATCGTGCTCCCCAGGCCACCTGTACACCAGCAAAGGCATTCAGGGGTGTGAGATCGACGCACTGAACGGAGAGGTGGGTTCTTGTTCTCGTTGCCCTCCTCCAGCCCAGGTAGCCATGCAATGCGAATGCAGGGCTTGTTTGCTCCGACCCGCAACCTTCAGCTTGTGCCTTGTGATATGTGTGTCATCCCTTCATTGTCTCAGTCCAGGGAGCCAAGGCCTCCCTAACTGCTGTGTGCAAGGTTCTAATATAGGTTGTCGCTCGATGTCGTCCAAAGCTGCTGCGCGTGCTCGTGCAGATCTTCTGATGTTCGTGTCCATGTTCATATCTATTGTCCGTGTTGTCGTGACCATAGGCCAGAGTCCATTCATATTGATGTCTGTGTGCATGTCCATACCTATAGTCTAAGTTGTCGTGGCCATAGGCCAAAGTCCTTTCTTGGTCTGATGCAGTGAGCACGCTCCTCTTTTTAGGCATGCATGTCCCTGCACATTGTGTTGTGGCACACAAACTGACCCCACATGTGCACGCCCATGTGTCAGGTTGGGACGCTGTACGAGCTGAGCTTTGCTGTGATCAGTCCTTCCAGTGGGCTGGTGGCGCAGACGTTCCGACTTATTCAAGTCGTCAGCCCCTGCCCAGCTGGCCAGAATTCCTGCAGCGGGACGTGCGTGGAGGTGCGCGGAAGTGTGTGTGTGTGTGTGCTGGATGAGCTGCGCTGCGCTTTTGTCAGGTTTTTCAATGGCTTGGTGTAGTAGGCTGCCCAACTGATCCAAATAGCCTGCCCTGGCTGGCCAAAACTAATGCAGCACAACATGCGAGGAGTTGTATGCAGTATAGTACTGTTGTACCAGCAAATGAGGCAACCATAACGCGCAGATGTATGCATGTACGTGAGCCAGAGATGTTCCTCACAAAGAGACCAAGATCATATGTTGTCGAACTTTTAGTAGCTGAGCAAACAGCTGCTCTGAATTTTGTGTCCGAGCCATATCTGATGCAAATTGTCTATTTGTAGGTCTAACTCTGGTACTGTAAGATATGCAGAGTGTGCTCATCTCCCTGGCTGATGACCAAGTGTTGACCATTGTGAGCAGGTTTGGTTCATTAAAGCTGAGTGCTTGATGATCTGCGCTAGACCCATGCTTTCTCTGCTGTGCGCAGGTTTCATGCGACATTTACGACCAAATCAACTCTGGCAGTGGCTCGGCCGCTCAACAACCCTCTGTCACTTTCAGCGCCTACTCCGAGAAGGAGCAGGAGCAGCAGGAGCAGCGGCAGCAAAAGGCCCCGCGCTTGGACGTAGCTGTAGGGAGGGAACCTGATGTGCAGCAGGTGTGTGTGTGTGTCCTCCTGGGCTATCCACCCTAGGCCAAGCTCGGAATGCAGGTAGTGCTTATGAACGTTTCCTGTCGATGTGGGGAGGGTGCCTGACGTGTGGAAGAGGCGAGCTCTTTGCTTACCCTGATTGTTCTTTTCCCTTTCCATCCTGAGCCAGAAAATCCTGAGGCTTGGGATTAGGCGGGATCATTTGTCATTGCAACTGTCTCAACAAGCTGGCTGCTTGCCTTTTCCTTCACCTAAGCAGTTGGTGCGCTTTGTGCCAGCTTCATTACCACTTATGACACCAATCACTTCTGCTTGCAGATCCCTGCGCTTCCGCGCCAGGAAGAGGAGGAGAGCCGACGGCGCCTACTGCAAACAGGCTCCACAAACACGTCTCTGCATGGTCTCCTGCAACATCTGCAGCAGCAAGCATACCAAGGCCCAACACAGCAGCAGCAGCAGCAGCAGCACAAGCTGCAGCAACCAGTAATGGAGTCTGGGATTCACAAGCATCATCTGGCAACAGTGCGTGACTTCCCTCTGTCAAGTTGGCTCGGCAGGCGGCAGGAGACCATGCCGTTAATGCAGGATGCTTTCCCGCCAAGCCAGCAGGAGCTGCTGGCCACGACTCACCCGGGAAGGTCGCTGCTCCAGGGAGGCGGCAGCAGCAGCAGCAGCAGCAACGATCCCTTCATTGTCAACCTGGCCTTTGGAGAGACACAGGTGAGGCAGCAATGGCTCTCTGTACTCCCTCAAGTTTTGAACCTCTGCGTGTGTTGCTTGTGTCTGGATGAAGTGTGCAGATCAGATCACATCCCACGCAGATGTGGAGCCTTTTTGGAAGCCCTTTACCTTGCAATTTTTTTGTCATACCGCGCTTATAAGCATGCACCTGATGCGTCACGTCTCTCTCTCTCTCTCTCTCTCTCTCTCTCTCTCTCTCTCTCTCTCTCTCTCTCTCTCTCTCTCTCTCTCTCTCTCTCTCTCTCTCTCTCTCTCTCTCTCTCTCTCTCTCTCTCTCTCTCTCTCTCTCTCTCTCTCTCTCTCTCTGCTTGCGGTACTCCAGTGCTGTAAGTTGTAGAAAAGCAAAGTTCAGCCTTCAAATCAGCCTCGCAGACTTTGACTGTGCACCGCTTATGTTTCTTGGTTTTTTACGTAGGACATGGTGAGCCCCGACCTGGCATGGGCTAATCCTCGCCTGGCTCCCTGCCGCAGCTCTGAAGAAAATTGTGGTGTGAGGGCCAGCGACAACCTGGTGCGTGTTTCAGGAGCTGACATAATGAACTGACCTGAGTATGCATTCTATGAAAATTTCACCATGGGATATGACAACAGCCGAGCTTATGAAGGGTTAATTCTCCGGCCATCCTATATGACCCCCCCGTTAACGAAGCGCCTCTCTCAAGTTGCTGAAAAGAGGCAGGCAGGCAGGCGGGCAGGCAGGCTGACAAGTGGCTTGCATAAGCTGAGAATGTGAGGCGCCCATGCCATTCCTGCATTGCAGCATTGTTTTGTTAGTTAGCTGTGTGATGCTCTCTGTCCCATCATAATGTATGTTTTTAATCCTTAATTTGGGTCCTGTCTTGCTAGCTTGCAACGTTGCAACTTCACTTGGTCGTCTTGCAGGGCAACGACTTGTCGCAAGCAATCCGTGTTGATGACATCACCCCCTGCTCTGCTGCATCAAAGTCCATTGACTGGTGGGATTGGGTAAGTGCATACTCAAAAACCTCATGGCTTCTGCTCGGGTTTGCATGAGCACGGCCCTAGCCATCATTTTCCTATCCCTAAGGCCACGCTTCTTGGCTCAAATTGTGAGTTATATTAAGCTTCATTTTGCCTGCCCGTCTTTTTGTGTGCCAACATCTCTTCTACAGGGCCTTAGGCCTAAAAATTTTTATGCAACCACCATGCACAAAGACCCCACTCCAATTCCATGCATCATTTTTTGCAAAGTGTTAGAGCTTGGAAGCACTGCAGGCTCTGCTTAGCTGCAAGGCTATGCACAGCAAGGCAAATTATCCTGCTGGGTGGCTACTTTGCTTTAAAGCCCTCGTACCCCAAAACATCTGTGTTTTTTTCAAGTCTCATGTACCTGTTTCTGAACTGTGCAATTAAAACCCAAGCATGCCCTCGTGCTTCTGTGCTTTGCACTTCTCTTTCAGGTCCAGAGCATCCAAAATGCACCCACACGCACAGAAGACAGCGGCTGCCCATCCACCTGCAGCCCCTCTGCAGCGGACAGGGCGCAATGCCCCCCGGCGCGCCACGCTTTCAGGTGAACACTGTGTTTGCTGGTCGGCCAGGGTTGCTGAATGAAAATATGCTTCATTGATTTCGCCAAATCTGTCCGAGGATACTCAAGCTTGCGGCACATACCTCTCTCAGGGGTGCTTCGGGCATTCTTCTCCTAAACCAGTGTAGGCAGTGTTTCACCGCCAATGTAGGTTTGTCTGTCTTTTCCGTCCCTTGCCTCATCTTGTGGTATTTTATGGAGTCGGGGCCCAAATCGGCTCTGAAGGGCTATCTAGATTTCTGGGTTATCTGCCGCCTGGGAAGTAAATGTGAATGATGTTGACTGGTCATCCCCATGGCTTGTTCATCTCTTCCAAGGCAAGAAGTGCTCATGTATGGCCTATTTACATATCCCAGAAGCCCCTGCACCATTTCAGGACGTGACGTGAAAAGTGCGCCGGTGGGGGGACAATTGGCTCATTGAGCTTGCTTCTTCATTTTGTTGATCTACTTGCCTGGACAGAGGTGTTAAGTGGATAACCCCTTACTCCCTGAACTTCACTTCTTCACTCATTTGCTTGGACACAGGTATGAAGTGGAGGACACCGTGGGACGCACAACCACCCACAACGTGTTTGTGCGCATCGAAGCCGGGGCTGCCCATGCCCTGAACGTCACCATGGCCTTGAGCTGCAGCGCAGGGGCAGCAGAGCTGCAGGAGCAGGTGTGTGTGTGTGTGTGTGTGCGCGTGTGTGTGTGATTTTTGAGCGGCTGTGATGCAAGTCTTGGGCGACTGTGGGCTTGGGAGTCGGTGGAAGCTGGCATCCTAAACCAAATACATGTGGCAAATGTGCAAACTGATGTGGACACATGCGTGGGGACAGTGGCATTTTGTCTGCATGCAGCACCTGCTTGTATGTCACTCGCGCTGTTGAAGTGTCAAGTGATCTGGTCAAGCTTGGCGTGCGATCCTGTATGCGTACTGGTCTGCAGGCATGAGCAAAGAAGGGGAGGAGAAACTTGGCTCCAGCTAGCTGTGTGGTCATTAGCGTCAGGCGCTGCTTGTTGAGCAGGCAAAGTTTGAAAGAGTGTGTGATAAGACAGTGCTCAAAGAATGCAGAGGCTTTCTTGCCGTGGCATAAGCTTTTGCCGGGTTTTGGCCTCTGCTTTTGAACAAATAAATTGCCTTGATCATGTGCATACCGCGTCGACCGCAGGTGTCTGAAATGGGAGTGGATGTGGCGTTGCCCTACCTTCAGGCTCTAGGGTTGGAGATGACCAACCTGAGACAGGTGCGTGCAGTGTTCCTTGACAATGTACTTTTGACATCAGTGGTTAAATGAACCAGGGATCCGTACTTGATCGTCCCCTTTAAATTTGCCATCATCATTATCATCATTGTCATCATCATCACAATCTTGCACCTGGACGAGCTGCCAGGCGTCTTGCTGGTGCATCTCACAGAAAAGCAACGCTCGACTCCTCAGGGGAAAGTAGTTGCTTTCCCTTCAGACCATTGTGCTATGCCATGTTGATCATACTGTGGGACGCTCAAGGTAGAGAGAGTGCGTGATCAAGCATCTTCCTTAATTATGTACAGCTGTGAGCCATGGGCATGGGGCTCTGCAGTGTGCACTTTTAAGTTCCACTGATATGGTTCCCCAGGACCAGCTTTGAGGACTAATTCAGGACTGAGGGAGGCAGGCAGCAGGTGCTGGTGATTTGCTGCCATGAAGAAAAGCACCCATAGATCTCTGATGTGGAGGCGTGATTCTTATGCCTACTTGCTTGCATGCTACTAGCTCATTTGTAGATATCAGGGCAGCGTGGTCAGGGGTTACCTTAGGGTGGATTCTTGGCTTGCTGTCTCTTGTTTCGGACAGTGTGCATGGGTGCCTACTAGCGCTTGCTCACTTGCTGCCCTATGTTTTGGACAGCATGTATGGGTGCTGCTCATGTTGCGCTTGTTGCTTGCAGGTCACCTTGCTGGACGAGCCCAAGGTCGTGTTGCAAGGGGATGGTGATGGCCCTGTGGTGCACCCAGGCATTGCTGCCCTAAGTATGCCCCCACTGTGCCTGGTGCAAGTGGCATTGGGGCTGCAGGTGAGGAGCCAAACATCAACTATGCTTTCATCCAACTGCACCTACTGCATGCTGATTATGCTTTGGTGTCAGGAGTACTTGCGTGTCCTCAGACGTTCTCAGGCTGAGATATGTGCACTGGTCTCGAGCAGGCTTACGCACAAGGGCTGCTCCCACAATCTGGTTGTGCACAGCTCCAAATTTACGCAAGGCATGGGTTGGAGGTTCCATCAGTAAAAAGCCCGAGGCTTCACATTTGTGTGTGTGCTGCGCTGGCTCTCAGGTGGGCTGTACTCCTGAGGTGAAGGGCTATCAGTCAGGCCCTAGAGAAGGAGAGACCGTGGAGGCTTGGTGCCCTTGCAGGTAAGCAAGCCGTTTTGAGGAGCATACACACATGAACATGTTAGAAGTGCGCATGGTTGCTGCAGGATTTCTTTGCAGCCAGATTGTGGCCTGCATATGTTCAGCATGTACAATTTTGTGCTGCCCAGTCAGTTTGCTGCTTGTACTTTTGTTTTCAAATTCTTTGCTGATGATTCCAGCAGGGCCCAACAAGCCTACCTGCGATCCCATCATGTGGGTGCGCACCCCGATTCAACCCGCCTCGTTTCCTGTCTGTGCTGCAGTGTTGAATGGAACCCAAGCTATGAGGACAACCCTCTTACGCTGAGCTCTGAGTCCCAGTACACGATTGTTGATGGTAAGCTTTTGTAGTGCAGTCGCTGCTCTTCCTTGGGCTCCCTTGGCATTTTGAAATGAATGACCTCCAGGTAGAAATTAAGTCAACCTGGCCATGCATTGCTTCTATCTAGCTTCGAGCTTCTCAAGCAACTGCAGTAATGATTTGTGATTTGTGTCACATCAATGAGGTGGGATGGGCATGGGTGAACGGACCAAAGCTGAAACCTTATTTTTGCTCTTTGGCTGCACATGCTCATATTCCTGGCGTGAACCATCTCCCAGACTTCGCCTGCAGTTCACATGAGCGCAGCCTGCTTCTATGCAAAGTGCAGCAATAAGTCAGTGCCCTGCCTTCATCGCAGATCTGTACGGCCCCTTGATCAGCTTCAGCCTAGGCTACCCACGAAACAGCTTGAATTCCTCGCATGTGCCTCACTGCGCCCCCCTCACCATTCCCCTGAATATCGCTGAGGTGAGTGCAGGCACATGTGACCTGCTATATGGAACGCTGAAGATGAAACGGCAAAACATGTGTGCCTACAGGTGCCCCCTCCCCACCACCACCATTCCCTTATCTAGTGCTGATGTGAGCACATGCACACGTCGTCTGCTTTACAAAGACTCTGGAAAACAACACTTGCTTGCCACACAGAGCAAAGGAGCATAAGGAGACAAGAGCAAGTGCTCACTACATAAAGCACAGGAGCACTAGGTTGCGTGTGCTCATTATGTGAAGCACAGGGACACAAGATTGTGTGTGCTCCTTATGAACAGCTCAGGTACACAAGAACACAAGATGATTGTGCTTGCTATTCAAAGCACAAGGCTTGCACCCAGGCCAGTCAAATCATCAGATCTTTCTGGTAAGGTTCACGCCGCTCAAGCAGTTCCAGGGGGTACACAGTGAGCAAAGACATGCCCGCAAAATTGGGTCATGTACCCCTGCACATGCTTGGCAGCGTGCTTGCACTTTCCAGCCAACACTTTTGTGCATGGCATGCGTGGCTGAGGTGCCAGCTAGTAGACTCTGTGTCATTGTGCACCTGCCTGTGTGCCTCGGTGCGTGGCAGCAGGCTGCACCAGCTGGTGAACCCGTGTCAATAGGCACCTGCCTGGGTGCCTCTGTGCATGAGCAACAGGCTGCGCCAGCTGGTGAACACTGCCCCCATGTGCTTGCACCTTTTCTTGTGTGCCTGGGTGTGTTGTGTAGCATGCTGCAGCTGGCTTTAGTGAACACTGTGCTTGTGTGCTTGCACCTCTTCTTGTGTGCCTGGGCGCGTGTGAAGCATGCTGCGGCTGGCTAGTGAACACTGTGCTCGTGTGCTTGCACCTTTTCTTGTGTGCCTGGGGGTGTGTGAAGCGTGCTGCGGCTGGCTTTAGTGAACACTGTGCCCATGCACACCTGCCTGGGTGCCTAGGTCCGTGAGCAGCAGGCTGCACAAGCTGGTGAACACTGTGCCCATGCACACCTGCCTGGGTGCCTGGGTGCGTTGTGTAGCAGGCTGCGCCAGCTATTGAACTCTGTGCCCGTGTGGTTTACCTTTTTGTGTGCCTAGATGCAAGTGAAGCAAGCTGCGGCTGGCCTGAGCGGCATGGAGGATGCATCAGCAACTATGTTGGCAGCCCTGGAGTCACTGGCCTCTACCGTTCAGGGCTCCCACGGCAATCATGACGGCATGGAGGATGAGATGGAAGAGCAGGTGGGCTCTGCATGGAGTTTTGTTGCCTGAGTTGATCCACGGCCGCGCCGCGCATTCCTCTACTCTCAAAACTGTTGTGTCTCGCATGTGAAAATGTGTTTGAGTGTGTTGTATGGACAAACTATTCCCCGTAAATGGAAAAAGTAAATGGGTTTAAGGTAAGCAGGGTACCTTTGGTATTAATGAATGCCTCCCCATGAAACACCACATGCAAGGAAAACTGCGTCACACACAACACACACAGACACATATACGTACACGCACAGATACACACTCGCGCGCACACACACACACACACACACACACACACACACACACACACACACACACACACACACACACACACACACACACACACACACACACACACACACACACACGTACACACACTCATGTGCAGTTTTTATCTGCCTTGGGCGAGTACCTGGACTCCTATGTGGTGTCACTGGATGAGAAGCTGCAAGATTTGCTAAGCTTGCTTCGTGCCAATCAAATTGACTTGGATACGAGCGTGCAGAGCGTCGCCTCCTCCATCACAAAGTAAGCTGGGAAATGCATTTTGATCTCATTTGGTGTTCACCTGAAAAGGAGCAGTATAGAAAGGCAGACACGTGTGGTTCTCCTGGGAACGTTTTGCTGCCTCCTGAATTCATGTAGGCACATGGATAAATGGATGGATGGATGGATGGATGGATGGATGGATGGATGGATGGGCTGGTTGGCAGATAAACATGCATATTGTGTAAGCTGTGCCATGCTTGATGTGTATAGTGCCATGCCAGAAATGCTCTACGGCGCCCAGGAGCCTACTTATGACAGGGCACCTTGATTTTTTGGTCTAACTCTTGCTGGGTGCATCTGTTCGCTGCTGCCTGCTCACCATTTAAATGTATGTAATGTGCATCATGTGCATCATGTGTGTCGAGCTCACTGTTTCCTAACATGCATCTGATTCTGTTGCTCACCACCATCGTGTATGTGCACCTGTGCAGCTTGCGCAAGGCCACTGAAGAACTTGGCAAGGCCATCTTTCGTCCTCCTCCACCCGTTGAAACCGAGAATGGAAAAGCCATCGAACAGTGCGTGGCTGAGAAGCGAGGCGGAGCAGAGACGAGCTTTTCCTTCACGGTTCCTTTCCAGGACCAAGAAGGTGCGATGCGGTGGCTGATGTAGACCTCTTGAGTGGTTTGTATGACATGTGTAGCTGCAATGTCAGTGATGCCCTGTGCAATATGAGTGGCCAAAGATATGACAATTGCAAGTGCAATGCGGGTGGCCCGACAATGACAACACTGTGCTTGCAGACACGGTGTACTTCAGGATGTGAAACTACAGGATGTGATTTTTAATGACCTTGAAACAAGGGCGCGCCTAACAGAGTGTTCTAAAAATGCCAGACGCTTCTTCCCCCCACGCTCTTGCAGCAGCCCTAGCAGCAACTCCCATCCCTCTTCTGCACGCATGCTCACTACTTTTCAAAGCCAAAGGGTGTATTACAGCATGGAGTGGACCCTAGCATCCAGCCTGCTGCACACATGATGGAACAATTACCCACCCTGCAGGGATTAAGTCTACCACCGGCCGGAGGCTCCAGTCCCTTGCACACGCGGGTCAGCAGGGCAACCAGGATTACTTTGGCAGAGTGCGCGTGGCTGGCCTTAGGGGAAACCAGATGCTTTCTGGTGCTTTCCTTCACCAGGTGTGTGTGTGTGTGCGCGCGCGCATGCACACATGTGCAAGCGTGTGCATGCGCTTGTGCATGTATGATCTTAAGGCTGTTGCACATGTATGCCACGCAATGCTGCATTTTTTTACATGAATTACAAAAGCTTGTATGCATGTCTCTTTTTTGTATGCTTCATCAGAAATAACTTTTTTCTTTTACACGAGCGCAATTAGCAAATGCAATGCAGTAAATGTGTGCGCGCACAGCATCAAAAAAGGCTTGCATTTTGCAAAGATATTCTCCTACCTTGTATTCTGCTCTGTCGTGTCAGCTTGATATATATGGTACATATCTCTGGTGCATATATACCAGACTTTTGAGTTTGCTTGGAGTTCCTGACACAAAATTATCACGCAGGAGCGCCGGCCCCTGGCGAGCTTGCTTCCCGGAGGCAGCCGATACTCCCAGGTCTGCCAGCCTGGTGGCCTCGCTCAGTTTCTAGCAGCAGAGTGCACCAGCAGCAGCTCTGTGGCTGCAGCCATTGTTGCAGAGCAGGGAGGGGGCACCAGAGTTAAGGGGTTAGATCCCTACATTGGTGTGGACCCCGTGTTCGTGAAGAACTCCCCAATGTTTGACGCACAGGTGCGTGTGTGTATGTGTGTGTATGTGTGTGTTTGCGCGTGTAAGTGCGCTCGCAAACCCATAACATGTGTAGCGAGTCTTTCATAGCCAACAGTGCATTCATTGCTTCGTTGAAGCATTGTGTAGGTGAGGAGTTGCATGTGTGGTGTGCTGCCGTCGATGTGGATCGCCATTAAGTAGCTTGCATGAGAGCTTGGAAAGTGATGCAAAAAGCATCCCTACGTGTTCAGCGTGTGTGCTGCTTTTGATACAGCATGAGGAGCCTTGGAAGGCAGCGCACATGTGAACTCAGATTGCGGCAGAGCCTGGGAAGCGGTCGAACACAAGCAGCCCTGAATTGTTGATGCATGCATGCTGCTTGGTACAACACGCAAAGCCCTGAATGCAGCAAGACTTCACATGTGCATGCAGATTGCTGCAGAGCGCCAGGGATATGGTACAACATAGCCCTGAATGCAGCAAAACTTCACAAGTGCATGCAGATTGCTGCAGAGCCAGGGATGTGGTACAACATAGCCCTGAATGCAGCAAAAATTCACACGTGCATGCAGGTTGCTGCAGAGCCTGAGATGTGGTACAACATAGCCCTGAATGCAGCAAAAATTCACATGTGCATGCAGATTGCTGCAGAGCCTGAGATGTGGTATAACACAAGCATCAGTGCTCAAATGGCCGCCCCAGGCATTCCTCATGGCTTTGCCCTTGAGCCACTGCCAGGTGTGTGGGCCGTTGTGCCAGATGTGTGAGCTAGGTGTGTAGGCCCTGGCACGCTGCTCTTGGGTGCATTATTCGCCTCTTGTATGCACAAGCAGCATAGAAGCTGCTGAGCAGCCTCCATTATTTTGCCGCTTTTCTGCCAGAGCCACATCCGTGGCATTCCACTCATCACGCAAGAGGACCATAAATGGTTTTTTTTGCCTGGAGCGTCTCTTTTGCTGTGCACTTGTCACGGAGTCTTGCTGCAGGATCTACCTCTTTGGCAGTCCACTGCTTGTGTACCAGTGAGGGCTGTGAGTCAGGATCAATTCAGCCTTGGAGCGTCTCTCTTTGGCATTCAGATGTCATGAAGTATTGTTACGGATCTTTGGACTGCAAAGCAGCACGTGTTCAGCCCACCTAGGTTGTCACGCACGGTATCCCACATGCCACCCCATGCAACGCATTTTCACACTTGAATGGGTGAAAAACACAGTTCTTTGATGTCTGTCTGTGCATGCAGACCTCCCACTTGGTTACCCCGTGGTTTTTGACATCAACATGGAGTCTGAGGATGGGAATCGCATGATTGAGTTCCTCAAACAAGGCAACTACCTGAGCCGCATCTCAACCACAAACATCTTGGTGGGTCCACTATGACGCAATGCCAAGCTCACTGGCACATGCCCTAAGAAAGCCCTTCACAGCTCGCAACGCGTGCGGCAGGTTGTGCCGGATGTTTGCTGTGCTGGTGTGCTTTTTTCACGCATCCTATGAGCTCTTATTACTTTGGCCGAGAACCGTCATGCATCAGCTGACTCTTAATTGAATCGCAAACCAAGCCATGCAGCACTTCTGTATCTGACAGTGATTGGGGCGTGCCATGCATCAGCCCAGTTTGCTTAGGTCCTTGCAAGCATTCCTGCATCTGACAGTTTTTGGAGCATGTCATGCATCAGCTCAGCTCCCTCAAAGTTCAGCAGAAACAACTGCATTTGAAACTTGACAGTGACTAGAGCATTCCATGCATCAGCTCAGCTCGCCCAAACCCCTTGCAGGATTTCCGCATGTGACGGTGATTGGAGCATGCCACGCATCAGCAACCTAACCCAGTCTCTTGCAGGAATCCCAGCACTTGATCGTGATTGAAACAGCAGCCAGAAATGATTGATTGCAATATGGACCTCCACGTGACCTCAGGACCAGGCACATACCAGCAGAGCTGTCTTGGTGGTGCCATGATAATTCATGGTCTTCACTGTGTGGCTTGCATTGCGTGTTCTCATGGCTGCCTGCCTTGGCCTCAACGGAATCGGTGCATGATGCAGGCGGTGTTCCCCACCTACAACAGAGACACACAGCTGTATGGCCATGCAACCATGAGGGCACAGTGGAGTGACAGCGGACGGATTGAGGCCAGTATTGTGCTGGAGGTGAGACTCGCTGGTTTTGCGCTCAAGGTGTTCTGTGCTAAAAGCGAGGCCTGCTAGGGCTGACGGTGTTGTGTGCTCGAGATGAGACCAGCCATCACACTACTTTGCACTGATACGCCCTGGGTATCACCCTGTGTGCTGCTTTGCGTTTTGGAAAAAGGCAAGAACGTATGTCACCCTGCATTGACATGCACCGGGAAAAGGCAAGACGAGCCATTACACTGCACCAAAATGGGCACTGGGATGAGGCAAACCAGTCATCCAACTGCGCTGATATGCACTGTGATAAGGCGAGACCAGCTATCACACTGCATTGACAGGCAGGATGAAGCGAGACCAGCCATGACCCACACTTCCACTGATATGCTTTGGGGAATGGCAAAAGCAGACATTCCGTCACACTTCACTGAAATGCACTGGGGAAAGGCGGACCAGGCAATGCACTGCACTGCTTTGCGCTAGGAAAAAGCAAGACCAACCACTGCAATGCAATGCTATGCACTGGAATTAGGTGTGTGTGTGTGTGTGCGCCTGTTTTGCAAAGTCAGAATGGCTGTTTGTCCAAGGGGTGCCTGCTCATGAAATATTGGCGACACCGCCTTTACTGTGGTGAGTGAGGCAATCGAGCTGAGTAAATTTTCAGACATGCCTTGTAGCCGGTATGTATGACTCGAGTTGACCCTCATGCTCAAGGATCGTTGTCAACTACACACACCGGCCAGCATCGCCATGTAGGTCAGAATGGCGCAACAGCGTGTGCTTGTTTTGGTTGCCACTGCAATGTAGGAGGCTGTTTTTGCGGTCGAAGGTGCATCCTCATCCATTCTTGGTACTTGCAGTGCGACGTGCAATGGCAGTGCTCAGGATTCGGGGTGGATTAGGGGGTTGCATAGACTCCAATCATGCATATGTGTATGTGAACACTGCAGGCCTTAGAGTTCCGTGACTACAGCAATGTGGGGCTGCAGGCAGAGGGCATGTGCGTGCACCTGTAAAACAAGAAATCACATACGTGCATGCACTGTGCTCATAAAAAAACTGCAGGCCTTAGAGTTCCGTGACTACAGCAATGTGGGGCTGCAAACAAAAGGCATGCGCACGCGCCTGGCCACCGACATGGTCCTCCTGGTGTTCATCCTTCTATACTGCATGCTGACAACCAAGGATGTAGTCAATTCCGTTGCGGTAGGTCGTGCACGCACGCGCACACGCACACACACACACACGCATGACACACACACATACACACACACTTGCATGCGCATCCCAGATCCGCACACTTTTTCCTTCGCACACACACACACACACTTGTCTTACTTCCTCACGCCTTGCCCACCTTGCCTCCCCCCTTCGCAGGCCCAGCAGCGCCGCATCCGCATGTTGCAAGAGCTGCACAACCACATGCGAGAGGAAATGCGCGCGCGCGTGGACGAGGCAGAGTTGCAGACCTTTCACACCCGCCTGAACTCCATCCACAAGCCTCACAAGAGGCGTGCCAGCTCTGTAGCAGCATCGAGAGCACCCAGCCAGATGCTTTTGGGCTCTGCTCAAAGCCAGTTGCTGTTGGGCAGCCAACCAAGCAAGTGGCTGTTAGGTGCCCGTGCATCTGCTGAGCTGCCCAGTGGGGATGCAAGTGGAGGGGAAGAGGGTAAAGACAGAAAAGCTCCCAACCAGGAGGGTGGACAGCACAAAGGGGCTGAGATTGAGAGCAAGCTGAGTGGGCATTTGAAGCAGGTGGCCTCCGCCACGAGCGCTCCTTCACGCTGGCGTGTTACTTGTGAGCTGGAGCCCTCAGACTCTGAGCAGCCCCAGCAGCAAGAAGGTTGTAAGGAGGTGCCTGAAGATGACAACCAGCGCCACCGCCACAGGAGCGGTCTAGGCAGTGCCACGCCCGCCCCTGGCCTTGCTACCTTGGGAAAGTCAGAGCATGTGTCACCCCCACCTCACCTTGGCCAACAACACAACAGCACCAGACCTGTCACTGTGCAGGGCCACCGAGCGCCCCTGCTGCCACCTCTTCCCCTTTTCAAGCCACCCAAGGGACACTCACACACAGCCATGCATCAGCGCCAGCTTCCGCAGCAGCAGGAGCCGCAGCAGAAATCACACACGCCCATGCGTCAACCCCAGCCTCCGAAGCAGCAACAGCAACAACAGCAGCAGCATGGACAACAACAGCGGCGGCGGCAGCAATCGCATACGCCCATGCATCACTCCCAGCCTCTGCAGCACCAGCAACAGCAGCAGGAAGAACAACAGCAGCAGCAGCAGGAAGAACAACAGCTGCAGCAGCAGGAACAACAGCAGCAGCAGCAACAGCAGCAGCAGCAGCAGCAGCAGACCCAACAGCAGCAGCAGCAGCAACAGCAGCAGACTCAACAGCAACAGCAACAACAAGAGGAACAGCAGAAACAACAACAGCAACAACAACAACAGCAACAACAACAAGAGCAGCAACAAGAGCAACAAGAGCAACAGCAGAAACAACAAGAACAACAACAAGAGCAGCAGCAGCAGCAACAACAACAACAACAACAACAACAACAACAACAACAACAACAAGAGCAACAGCAGCAACAGCGGATCCCAGTACGCCCTCACCTTCCTGTCTTCCGGAGCCCCCCTATCAACGGGGATGGACCATCAGCAACTGCATTAGCAGCAGCAGCCAGACCGTTGCGCGTCAGGCCCTTCTTCTCCGCATCCACCCCACTTGCACACAAACACTTGCAGCAGCAGCAGCAGCAGCAGCAACAAGCAGGCCTCAGAATGGGCAGTGCACAAGAGGGTGTAGCCTCTGAAACGCCTACGCCTCATAACTGGAGTATGAAAGAGAGAGGGGGTGGGCAGCATGGCTGGGGGGCACACAGTAGCCAAGACCCCAGTAACGGACAGGCTGCTGTGGCCACGTCCCCAGTGCCACCACGTGTGCAAGGATGGGGGCCAGTTTGTGAAGGGATGGTTGAAGAAGGCACAGATGCAAGGATCGGAAGCTGGTCCTCCTGGCAATATCACCCTTATGCCCTGGCCGAGGTGGAGCCAAATGACGCACATGCGACATACAGCAGGAACAGGTGAGGCCCCCGTCTGCATCAGCAATCCATGGGACGCACAAGATGACATGCATCACAGCGATGCGATCCCATTTTTTTAGCAACAGTGCTTCACCAAAAAGATTGCCTTGGTGTGATGTTGGCCTGATTGCCCTGCGCTTCAGCTGTTGCCCTAACACTGTCTGTAGTATGCCTTTTTTCGGCCGTTGGTTGTGGAGCACGGCTGAAATATGTCAGGGCTGATGCTGCAGTAGCACGAGGTACTCTAAGCAAGCTTGCAGACATGTGCAAGTATGCGAGCCCATGTCAAGGCTGGCACTGTGCCACACTTTGCCTTAGCCTTGTCAACAGACACACGCACTGAATGCAAAGTAAGCTTTGACAGCATGTGCAACCTTAACTATACATCGTGATGATCATACCCACGTACTCACAATGTGCACACAAACACACACACATGCATCTTGTGCTTGTGCTCTCAGCCCGGTGCACGGCTCATTTGTGGGCCAGGCGATCATCAGCAAGCGCCACCAAGGGACAACAGGGGCAGAGACAGGGGAAGATGGGGGTTGGGGTGCAGCGGTATGGTCCACTAACCCATGGACCCAAGATGACACTGCAGGCCCCGTGGCGGAGGAGACAGAAGAGAGCCCGCATGATTCCCTTCATGCAAGTGCCGCAAAGCGCACCTCTGCTAGGGTGGAGTCCATCGAGGGGCATGGTGTGCAGTGGAATGCAAAGCTGAAGGAACGGCATTGGGAGAGGGGGCCTTCGAGCCAATGGGGGCAGACAGCCCAAGAGTTCAGCAACTCCCAAGCTAGCAAGGAGGGGGATGAAAACAGGTTGCCCATGAGCATGAAAAAATGGCGTGTCAAGAAGGATGGAGCACTCAAAGGTGATGAAGGTGAGTTGTGCAGGCAGCCACAGCCTCTGAGGCCCCCTGCCTGACCAACTTCATGCATATTTGTGGCAGTGCTGCGGGGTCTTCTGGCAATACCATCTTATGGCTGCGACTGCTGAACTCTATTCCATTGAAGAAAATAGGTGCTCCATGAAAATACACAAGCAAACATTTTGCAAGTGCAGGTAAGAAGAACAAAGGCGTGAATAGCCACTGTGTGAGCATGGGTTTTGAGAACCTGTAGATCTGTGCCTGTCAGTGCTAATGGAGCACCAGAGATTGCCTGCATGGCCCACAAGGTCACATTTTTATCTTTTCATAGGATTGGAATCATTGGATCCCAAAAAACAGATCTTGCCTCTTAACCTGTATTATGTCAAGAGGATCAGCGTTTGTTTGTGCTGCTACCTTCATTTTTATCACGCTACATCCCATGAAGTGCAAAATGCTGATGTACAAAAGAGGAGGCACTGGCATGTTGCGCAACGATCTAATACATAACTAAGTTGACCTAAGTTGTCTGCTTCTCACAGCCTTTAATACATTACATTGCATCATGCCCAGAGCAGTCGGGCTGGATTGGACAAGTGCAGCTTCCAGAGTAGTTCCAGCAAGCGCACATCCCAACTTTCTGACCCTTGCAACCGCAGAGAAGCGGAACGACTTTCACACATCTGTCAGAGAAAGGAAAGCTCGTCAAGCTCAAAGCTCGGTAAGTGCTTTGGTTGTTTAGGTATTCTCAACCCTTGAGGCTTGAGATCAACCTGCACCCAGATTACGCAGGCAAGACTTTTCCAAAGGCACGTCCTGTGCGCTGCACAAAAGAAGCGCATGCCCTAAAGTATTTCTTTCAAATGCATTCTCCCAATCTTCTCGCTGCCAAGCATATGCTAGGCCTCAGCTGTAGAACAATGAGCAAAATTAGACAAAGAAGGACAATTTTCAAGACAAGGAATTCATATTCTGCTGTGTGTGTGCATGGCGATGTGCAATGAATTAGACAGTGCCCTTGAAGAAATACACACTGGATAGAAATGATCTTAAATGGTCTCCTGTATAGGGCTGCTCGCTGGGTCACCTTTACCAGGTGCAACGACTTAAAAGTGCTTGCACACTGCTGCGCAAGGGGAAGTACTGCGCAGTGTAGCTAACTGGGTATAAAGAACCCCTTTCCATGATAGATCCAAATTCATAATACACTGGTCCCCTCCTTAAATACCCGCGTACGCGCGCGCGCACACACACACACACACACACGCACACGCACGCACGCACGCACATACACATACACACGCACACATACACACACAGGCGCGCGTGTATCGCGGGGGTATGACACCCTTCTGGATGGGCTATGAGATGCTGCTGTGCTTCCTCATGATCTCCGCCCTGGTGCTCCTGCTGTATGTCGGTGAGCAGCTCGCGTGCACAAGCTATTGAATAGCAATTCAAACAATTACCCAAGTTGTTTCTCTCCTGTACAAGCTAGTGGCTTGCATCGTTCGGTCACTACCTTGTCTCCACGCTCGTGTGGCACCTCTGCACACTTTCTCCATGTTGCCACAGTGGCAGTGCCACCCCATGTGCAATTTTGACAGCCATGTGTGCTGCCTCAGTGCTCCTAAATGTTGAAGAATGATGATGTGCTTGCTGAAATGGAGGTCTGTTTGGTGTGCTGCATTAAGTCCCTCTGTTTCATCTTCTCTAGACTTGTTGTGTCTATTTCAAATTAGCCATGATGAGTACCTGCAATGCACCGACTGGGGATCATCTCTTGTCCACAAGCAATATAAAAGGAAAGACGCATGTGTCAGCAAGAAAACAAAACAGCACGCAAAATGCCCAATCCTGCATGCTTTATCTGCCGAGCTCTTTGACCCTGAGATCCTGGACCTTCAGCGCACAACTTGCACAAAACATTTTGCCTGCAGCCATGTACCTTCAACCTGCCCAAGCGCCTGTTGAGCGAAGGTGAGCAAGAGGCCAGAGGCAGCAGCAAGCATGCTTGCACACTGATTTCTACACGTGTTTTCTCTCTTCTGGGGCAAAGGCGCTGCATGTGTATACTGGCTTGATAATGGAGTGAAGGCCAGTTTGAATGAGTGCTGTACTGTGGTATGATGATTGTAGTTAGCATCCTGATAGCCCACGTGGAGGCATGAGTTTGTTGGCTTGGAGCTCATGACTTTTTGTGAGCATATGCATGAGTTTGGGGCATATGAGTTCCACAGGTGTAGAGTTCATGGACTTGCACCCACAAAGGTAGCTATCCAGGCAGCATAACCTTCTGGTGTTCACGCCCTGAGGTGTGACCTCCGCAAGAAAGCTTCAAAGTTTGGCAAAAGCATGGCAACGGGAAGTCGTGGGGGCTGCACAGCTCAAACTTTGGAATTTGGTATGGAGGCTGCTGTAGCTGCCCTGAAAGTTGGTATCGTAGCTGAGATCACACTTTTCCCTGTTAATAGCAACCAAAGGAGGACTTCAACAAAGTGTTGATAAAGCTTGGCATTAGGCGCCAACACCGCCAAAGTGAGCATCTAAAAGAGGACAACACCAAAGCGTAAATGGAGGTTAACATTAAGCATCACCATCACTAATGTGAGCGACTGAAGGAGGACATCACCTAAGTGTTAATAAGGCTGGGCATTAGACGCCAGCTTCACACGCATACCTCTGAGCCAGCTCAGGCTGTCGCTTGTAGTCCTTGCCTCTGGGCAACCCTCCAGGCATAGGGATGCCTACAGGCATTAGGGTAAGGCGTAAGGATGAGCCATGAGGATGGAGCATACAGCAGTTCCTCAAAATCATACTCATCGGCTCTTGTGCTGCGGGGTCGTCATTGGGATGCTGATGAAGCTCATGGGTGTCCATCCGCCAAACATTGCACCTTGCCTGGGTCAGGCACCCACAGGTTGTTGCCCTTAGCCGCTTTACAAAAAATCTCCCTGTGCCCCTTATGACGTGTGCTTCTTGTCCATGCTACCAATGCCCTGTGCTCAAGGTTTGATGTTTATGACAGCCTGAAGGCCCCTGCCAATCCGTTACTTCTGCGGCGAGAAGCGGTCCATAACCAGAGCGCTCTGTCGGATGACACGTCCATTCCTCTCCCTGGCAAACCATACAGGTGGCAGGTGCGCCTGCTCTGCTGCAGCTCGCTCCTCCTTGCACACCAGCATAGGCCCCTCATCTGCCACAAAAAGATGCTTGCATGGTGCCTTTCCTTCCGAGGAAGGGAACTTGCTGAAGCCAGCATCAGATCTGGATGCAGCAAATTCCTTGTCCACAAGATGTTTCTGTAGCACCAGCAGATAGCTTGAAATGTCCGGTATACCTTCAAGACCAGCAAATCAAAGTGCAGTGTGTGCCTGCGATGATTGACATCCCTCTGTGCATCTGCTTATCATTCCTCTGTGCCTGCAATGCCTGCAATGTTTGGAAACCCTCCATGCAAATGCTTAAAAGCCCTTTATGCCTGCAATTCCTGAGATGATATGAGGTCCTTCGTGCTGCAGTGTTGCTAGCAGTGATAGCAAACCTCATGTTTGCTGCAACATCTTTCGTTTCCGTACCGTATTCAAAAATGATAGCTCAAGGTGCGGCACAAAAGCACGCCAGCAAGGACCTTGGAAGCCTATGAAAAAAACCTGTGCGCCTCTTCCATTAACCTACTCATGCGTGGCTTTATGACAAGTTTTGAGCCCCAGGCATGCATGCAAACCTTGCCTTAGCCAAACATCTCATTCATAGAATTGCCAAGGCGGAACACACACACACACACATATACACACACGCACATACATACATACACACGCACACACGCACGCACATACACGCACATACACACACGCGCGCGCACGTGACTGGCTTCATAAAAATCACTGCTCCCAGGTTTGAAATTCGCTGGCATTGAAGGGAATGCCGAAATCTCAGCTCGCCTATGGGCTGCACACTCAGGCAGCATGTTATCAGGGCTTTTGTGCCAAATAGCCCAGGCGCTGGTCTGAGTTGAGGCTGGCCAAGCATGAAGTGGGCTTTGAACATTTGCTGGCGCATGAAAGTATCTTCCCTGAAACAAGGAAATGCGCTTATTACTGTGCCTACGGATCGACAGTGGAAACACTCTTTGCATGCATGCATGCACACCCAGCCACTCACAAGTCAGCTGTGAGAATACCCGTGGTATGCACAACCACTGTGATCACAGGTCAGCGATGAAGACACTCGTGGGCTGAAGGAGGTGAACGAGCAGCGCATGGTTCTGGGGACGATGAGCCAGTACATGGTGGGTACAGAACCGAATTGGAAACATGGAGGGAAATGTAGGACAATCAAACAAGCAGTTAAATTGTGTCATTCTTTCTTCTTTTCTAAGGGGTCACCAAAAATCGCACAGTTGGCCATGGCTGGTTTACGCCACAAGCAATGGCATACACATGCATATAAGGGTTTTGTGGTGGCCGGTTTACAGCCTTAGGCACACCATCACTGGCAAGCAATCTCGGGTTGCTTCTTGCCTGGAAGTGGGGAGGTGAAGCACTTTTGGATGTTGACCTCCTTGGGAGCATGATGGAAGACACCTCGCATGTGTGATGGAGACAGCGTACCCAGGTGCATGCCACCAAGGTCGTCCATAGGGCTGCTAGGCACACAGACCAACAGAAAAATGGGTTGCGCATGCAAGGAGCCAGGTTACAAAGCAGGACCAGGGTCATTCGCATTTACTTCTGCGTCTTAAGACTTCATCCTGTGTGCACCCCTGCTCCTGCAGCATGCTTGGCCCTGTTGTTCCGCGTGTTTGCACATTGGTGGGATGGCCTGCTCATCTTCAATGCCCATGGCATGAGTTTTTTTAATGTCAGGTCTGAGTAATTTGTTGTTGTGTCCTCGCCACAATCACCTGTGATACAGGCAACTGCAAGAAAGCACACTTTGCGTACAGGTGACTGCAAGAAAGCGCACTAAGCATACAGGAGCATACAGGCAACTGCAAGGAAGCGTATTATTATGGATACAGGCAACCTTAAGTAAGCATGCTGCTCTTGCTCACTATGTCACTCATTTGTCGCGGCCACCTTGCCGCTTGCCTCACGTACAGATTGCGTTCAATCTGCTGCAAGAAAGCACACTACTCTTGCCCACTATGTCACTCATTTGTCGCGGCCACCTTGCTGCTTGCCTTACGTACAGATTGCGTACAGTCTGCTGCAAGGAGGCGCACTGCTGTTGCTCATGGCAAGGCTGGTGTCCCAGGTGTCCTTCCAGCCCCAGCTGTCGGTCATCGCAGGCACATTTGGAGGTGGGGCTGCATGCAATCTGGGGCCAATATTTCATATTACGATTCTTACCAATTTTTGGCCAATCTGGGGCCAGAGATCACAAAAAAATGAGGCCCTGAATCTATATGCTCAATTGCTAGCCAATTTTGAACACAATCCTTAAGAAGCACTCGTGCAAGAGCTGACTGTGATTGTGGATATTTGGAGGGAGATGTGGATTTAAAGGGTTCAACATGCTTCACTTATGCTTTGGCCCAAAGCATGAGTGAAGTTCGGGTCAGTTACACACTGTATAGCATGCAAGAGAGACTCGTGTGGCCACAATATCATTGTGCAAATGGGAGGATAGCTATTGCAGCCACCACCAAATTCCACCAACATTCTTTTCCTTGCTTGTGTTGCTACGCAGCCGCCATGACTGACATCATCCATTTTGTCATCGTTCTTTGTGTGGTGAGTAGTTGCTGCAGACTTGGGAGTTTCATGGAAGAGTTTCAGCCATGTCGCATAGTTTTGGCACGATTTTGGGTCGATGGTATTACGCGAAGCCGCTGCGCGCACCTTGAAAAAGAAAGGTGACTAGGTGAGGTGCTGGTATTCTTCAGCTTTTGATTAGCATACTTCCTGACTCCGGTGACTGCCATGACCCCACATCCTAGGAGTAGCTCAGTTAATGTCCAAGTACCTGAAATGCTGTGACTGAGTTCTATGTTCCGCTCCTCTTCTCCCGATCAGATAGGTTTGCTTACAGGCACCTTCATTGCTCTAGCTAAGCTGCCCGTGTATACAAGTACAGCCGTGTAACCCTTTCTTTTCTTTCCATGGCCCCACATTTGCAGCTGGCAGCCATGCTCGGCAGCGCCCTTCACATTGTCTTCGGTGGGGACTTCATTGAATTCATGACCCCCAGCGACGCCATGTACACGGTCTTCTCCGGCATTGGTACCGAAGCAGACGCAGGGCGCACAGCAGAACAAACCAAGTTCTTCCTGAAAGAAGGCAGGCCAGACTCATCTTCCAATCTCGCACGCCGCGGTCTGGCATGGGTGTTCATCATGATACAGCCGCTTATCTTCCGGTTCATGATGGTCATGGTGGGTGGAATTTCGGGCATTTGTGTTGAAAAAAGATACCTTCTTTCCGCATAGGTGAGCATGGGCCGTGTGTAGCAACTAATCTGTGGCTCATGTACAGCTTCATAACGGTCACCATGAGGAGAGCTGTAAGTATGTGTGTTTCCTTCATTCTGCGTGTGTGAGCATTTGTTGTTTAGATCAACAGATCTGTGGCTCATCTTCTGCTTCGTGATGGTCGTGATGAGGTAAGTCAAACATTTGTGCTCTCTTCTTTCTGCTTGGCTGAGCATGGTCGTGTAAAGCAACTGGTCTCTGGCTCATCTTCTGCTTCATGATGGTCGTGGTGGTGAGTGGAGACACATACGTCTGTGCTCCTGTCTTTCCCCTGCATGAGTGATTAGTACAGTAATCTGTTTTCCTCGCTACATGTTGATCATGGTGGGTGGAGCCGCACCCCCATGTGTGCCCTGCAGTCTGCATGACTGCTAATCGCATATTGCTCCTATTCTTCGGCTCTGAAAGGATGATGCTCATTGCGTTGGTATGTGAGCTGTCTAAGAATTGTGCAGCTTGTCCCTCGACCCTTGGTTAGGTTCTGGACCATGTGCCTTTTCTTGGTGTCAAGTTATGGTGCCAAAGTATGGATGCATGGTGCACCGAAAGATCACATGGAGTGCTGAACAACCAAACTCAAGAGGTCTGTGTGAGCAGGGGTTGCAATGTAAAGTGTGTCATCGACCATGGCTGTGTTCACTGAACCACTTAGGTGTGATTGTATCCATGCTCCCTTGTTGCAAACTCACAGCCATCACTCCTTTTGACTCGTGCCATGAAATGCACGTCCAGGTGATGAGTATCGTTGCTTGGCCCCGCGCCCCTTTGAAGTAAAGTCGCATTTGCAACTCCCTCTGAGATGTGCTTCTTGATGCACGTGCAGGTGATGAGTATCGTAGCTTGGCCCTTTGCCCCTTTGAAGTAAAGTCGCACTTGCAACTCCCTCTGACCTGTGGTTTTCAATACACATGCAGGTGATGAGTATCGTTGCTTGGCCTTATGCTGCGTTGGCCATGGGTGGAAGGTGAGCTTTTGAGCTCTCCCTGCAATGGTCAGCTTTTTTGCAGGGCCTCAGGGCTTAGGGCCTGAGCTGCCTTTATCTTGAGAGCAAAGTAAATTTGGATTTCTCCAGCAATTGGTGCCAGCTGATCTTTTTCTTTGCTCTGCCCTAACCAGCATGACATAGCAACAGCTGCACGTGCAAGTGCATGCCCACAAACGCTGAGCATGTTCACAAGTGTGTGTATATGTGTGTGGACATGAATGCATGCACACGTGCCTTTTTTCGCACTCAGAACAGGAGGGCTAGAACATTGAGCCCCAAGACGTCATGTCAGATTTTGTGTGTGGGAACCCACCCCAGAACCCCCCTTCCAGTGCCCCTATTCAGACAATAAGAGTGTCAATCTGCTTCTCTTCTAATTCTCCATCTAAGTGCATAACCACCGCACTGAAAAAGTGAGTTGCAGCAGAGTTCTGGGGCAAAAATTGAGCATAAAATGCCAAGCACCCACAACTAGCTTGAAAGTCCATAAATTGGCCTCCTAACTCACCAAGCAATATCACATTGTAGTGTGTCACTATCCTGGAAATTTTGATTGGTTTGCTGCATGTTTGCTTCCGCGCTCCCCGCGGCCCACACCCACGCGCATGTGGCACTGACTCTGAGTCATGCACACTGACCCCCCCTTTCATCCACTTTGCACCAAAAGGGTGCAAATTGACAGGAATCAAGCTCAGGAACCCGGTGATGTATTTAGAATTATGTAGAAGTGGCCCAGAATAAATTATGGAGGTGGTCCCGAAAAGTTTAAAATCCCCCCTACCCACCCACCCCTACTGAATCCCTTCTCTGATGGATCCCACAATTATACCAATGAATAGCTATCGAGCTCAGGATTCCAGATGTGCAGCTTTTATTTGATCTGTACATGACATTCCAAAGTTACACTTTGTGGTGCCTCCTGCTCAGAAAGTGAAGAAAAAAGGAAGCACACACACATACACACATCATGCATGCAGGGGCGAGCCCACCATGCTGCAGGACCTGAAGGAGATGCTGCGCTGGCACTGGCAGACTTGGAAGCAGGGCTACCCTGCCAACAAGGACCTGGATGACCTCCTGGAAAAGCTGCTGCACGGCCTTGGGGGCTTCCTCCTGCGCAGCAAGAACATTAGCAGGTTCATGCGCAGGGCGTCTGATGACTCAGATAATCCTCTGCATGACATGCTACACAACAGGTGGGGGCAGTCCGTTACCTATGTTTAGGGACGGCCAATGCCGTACATCAATGCCTTATGCATCCACTCGTTTGCAGGGGGAATATGAATATGTGGTGTGAATACGTGGAATTGGCCAAGCCTACCCCTGCGGTGTATGTGCTGAGGCTGATGTCCAAAGGAGTGCTTGTTGCTGTGTTCTTGGCATAACTGTATGATTCTGACACTGCACAGGAGTAGTGTCATTCTGTTTGGATGATTAAAGGGGTGTTGCAGCCCAATTGGGCAGAAGGCTGCAATGGCCCTGGATCCCGGGGGCCAGGTCTGTGCTCTGTCCTATTACAGGTTATGTGGACGCCTTGCTGCTCCCTTTCTGTGACCCTTCCTGCACCCTTGTTGTGGACAATCTTTTCGACTGGAGTTTCTGTGATCTCTGGATGGAAACTGAATCTGGATTTTGGGTCTGTTTCATGGTACTGTGCGCATACAATTCCTTTCACAGCTGTGTTGGCACTGGACTTGCTTCGAGCTCTACCCTGTGTTTTGGCATGTTGCGTTCTTTGCTGCAGGGAGGAGAGCTGCGTCCAGCCAACACCCCGTTTCCTGTCCCACACCAGCGGCAAGAGGCTGCCATCAACATCATCACCTACAGCCTTCCTGCAGAGAGCACCAGAGGTGGGCTGCACGCAGAGGCTGCTTTCTTTGTCTGGCCATAGGGCCACAGATATTTTGCAAGCAGGCATTCCCATGCAGGGATTGAAGCACACTGGGTATGCAGCTGGGCATACAAACATACAACTGAATTTAAAAAGGCACAGGTTTGACAAAAGGATTGGGAAGGGTGACTGTGAGGGGTGTTGAAGCAAGTTGAAGCTTTGCAAGGTCTCCGGACAGCTTATCTGGGGAGGTTTCTGTCTCTTTCCTGAGGCCCCTGATGCATGCACCCCTGCCTGATGAATGCACCCTTGCGCAAGCTTTTCCCTTACCCATCAGTCGTTTCTGCTGGCTGATGAAACCTTCCCTTTGCATTCTTCTGCAGCCCCCATGGGTCAGCTAGCAATTTCACTCAATGCTCACCAATGCATCCCCTTGCGCATGCAAGCGCATCCTCTGCAAGTGCATCCTCTTGCAAGCTCACCCAGTGTGTCCGCATGCAGGCTCTTGCACGCTCGCACTCTCTCAGTGCATCCTCTTGCAAGCTCACCCAGTGTGTCTGCATGCAGGCTCCTGCACACTCGCTCTCACTCAGTGCATCCTCTTGCAAGCTCACCCAGTGCGTCCGCATGTAGGCTCTTGCACACTCGCACTCACTCAGTGCATCCGCTTGCAAGCTTTCTCTCTTGCACACTTCAGAGTGCTGTGCCCACCCTCCGCCTCATGTCATGTCCACCTAATTCCATGCAGATCTCATTTCATGTATGTTCCTTGCCATATGTAGTTTTTTGTAGTTTTTCAAATCATGCCTCAATTCTTGTCCCCCCTGTCAGCTCATGCGTTTAGCCCCTGTGAATCTGCTCCAACCTTTTGCCGCAGCTCGTGCAGTCTGCTCACCTAAGCTAACATGTTGAAGTGTAAATGTCTATGATTTAGCTCTTACCTTTGGCCGTAGTTTAAGCAGTCAGCACACCACTGCCAACCTCTGCTGACATGTATCAAATTGTTTCTGCTGAGCTCTGCTTTACTCTTTGTGCCAGCTTCCACCTTTAGCCGCAGCTCATGTGATGAGCACACCACTGCTGACATGTGCTGACATGCTGAAGTTGTCAATGCTAACCTCTGTGTGCTGGATCCCACTTTTTGCTGCAGCTTATGCGGTCTGCTGGCAAGCTCATACGCTCGCCCTCTGTTCACCCCTCTCCTCCCAATATGGAGCCAGCAGCTCACACTGAGCCCAAACCAAAAATCCACCACAACCACCACCACCTCCATCATGAGCTGGGCAAGCCAGATGCAGATCCTAGTCCTCTGGGGTCCTCTGATCGGCCATCTACAGAGATTAAGGACAGCGGCAGCAGCGGCAGCAGCAAGCAGCACCTGATGCTGGGGAAGCCTGGCCACAAGAGCATGGCTGTGGTATGTTTTCATAGTGCCTGTGTCAAAAATGGTGCCAATATGCAACAATGGTTTTTTGGTGGTGTAGATTACGTAGCAATGTGTGTGTTGTACTTGTGCAAGGGAGGGCCTGCGTCCATGCAAGATGTACGCCGCAGTACTGGAATGAGGTATGAGCTTAATATTTTCAGTGTATCATGCAAGATACAGGCCTCATTGCTGGAATCAGGTATGGATCTGGTACCTTATTTCTTCAAGGAAGAGTTTGTAAAGGGGCATGTAGCCTTACAAGTGCGCGCACGCACGCACGCACACACACATGCACATATACATACAGACACACTCGCACACACACTCACTCATACGCACACGCACACACACACACACACGCACACGCATACGCGCACACACACACACACACACACACACACACACACACAAAATCACACACGCACACATACACACACAGGAACCACCAAAAGTTGGGTGTGCGGGGCCAGAGGAGCGCCTTGTGCCCCCATCTCCTGCGCAAACCCCCACCTCTGCCATTGCAGTCGCCTCTCCTTGTTTACTTCCCCCCAGTGGCAGCCCCAAGAACAGCAAAGATCGACTGCAGACTCTGCCAGGCAGCAATGGGGTTGGCCAACCTGTTGCAGAGAGTATCACTGAGGCGTGCAGGGGCTCTTTGCATTCTGTTGAGCACGCTCCTCAAAGGCGGCGCTCCTGTTCATTGTTATCATCCCCTGGCAGTGGCTTATTGGACAACGGCTTAGAGGACGCAGCGCCCGCAGCACACATGCTTCCGCAGGAGGTGAGGGTCATGATGGTGTTTTGGGGGTGAGAGCATGCAGAAGGCTTGCTACGTTGCTTATGCATGCTTGTTCTTCTCTTGTTGGCATGCACATCCAGCTATAAAAGCGAGAGGTGGTGGGTGCGTGCGAGCAGCCTGTGCCTGCGCCTCACTTGGGTGTTGAGGTGTGCAAGACTCTTGAAGAGCATGTCCATGGCCTTGCTGTCTTCAAAAAGGAGCGGACTGAACAAATGAGCACAAAGGAGGAACATTTCCTTTCCGAACAACACAAATTTGTCCACGAGTTCATTCCAACTCCACAAAAATGAGTCCCAGGGAGTACCGTTCATTCCCTAATTGACGCTGCTTCTCGTCTTCACTTCACTTCGTTGAGCACACAGTGCTCATGATGCTGCCTTGGCACTCCTTTCTTTTAATGTTTGGCTTTGCTATCTATGTGCTGTTTCCAAGACAAGCAAACAGCTTCACAATCTCATCCCCAATTTGGTAAACAAGCGTCAGCGAGCAAGTCTGATGCCCTGGCCGCTCAAGTAGACACCCGAGCCTTCTTGCCTGTGCCCCCTTGCTCACAGTTGCCTGATGCCCAGCCCACCATCCTTGCGTCCCAGCCAAGCACCAGTGTCCAAGCTACGCTGCAGCAGCTGTCTCACACCCTCAAAGGGTGGTGCCTTTGGGACCAGCTCCCTTTCTTTCATGCGCATGCCCCCACTGAGGAAGAGCCCCTGTCCGACGAAGAGGTAATAGATCCCACTGGCATTTTTTTTGTGCCCATTTGCTTCTACCTCCACCTATTAACTTCTGCGTACACCAAGGATTGAAGTGTCAAAGAGTAGAATGGGCTTGAGCAGCGGAATCCGAGGTCGCCTGCTGTTGTATTACAAAAACAGTAGGGCTGCAATTTCCGTGCATCCTGCCTGTCATGCTGCTCCAAGCTATCCACAGATCAGCAAAAATAACATACCACCTCGCTGCACCTCATACGTGCTTCATACTGAAATCAGAGGCGTGGGCATCTGCGAATCACTCACCAGTGATTGCCGCTTTGCTGCAGCATATGCATGGTGCTGCGGGAGCAAGGCGTCGGTACTTTGCTGCTGCTTTCGGCAAGAGCAGCCTCCCCATGCACATCCAGAGCATATGTGCACCTTGCCGACGCAGCTCTCGGCATCACGCTGCAGCTCTTTGCCGATTGTAGCCATCATGCACATTTGAGGCTATAATGCACCTTACTGAGGCATGATGAGCGTCATGCGTTGGCTCTTTGCTGTGGCATGAGGTCTCTCTTTGCTGTGGCATAAGATCTCTCTTTGCTGTGGCATGTGCATCATGCTGCACCCCTTTGCTGAGGGAAGCACTTGCTGCCTGACAAGCAGCAGCACCCTCAACTGCACAGCCATGCAGAAACGCAAACAGCCCCCACAATCGCGCAGCCATTCAACGCAAGCAGCCCCCTCACCTGCACAGCCATTCAATGCAAGCAGCCCCCTCACATGCACAGCCATGCAAAAGCGCAAGCAGCATCCTCATCTGCGCAGCTATTCAACGCAAGCAGCACCCTCACCTGCACAGCCATGCAAAAACGCTAAGAACTGCAACCTCACCTGCCAGTCATGCAAAAAATCTGGGAACTGCACCCTCACCTGCGCAGCCATGCACAAATGCTTGGAATTGTAACCTCACCTGCACAGCCATGCCAAACTGCTAGGAACTGCACCTTACCCTGCGCAGCCATGCATACACGCTAGGAACTGCACTTGCCTGTCCCTTGCTCCTCATTGCAGGACCACTCAGTGTTTTTTTTCCCGCATTTTGACTGACTTTCACCACCAAAGCCTGTGCACCTTGATGCACGCCTGTGCCCCTGAGTCATATTTTTTTCTTTTTGTTCAAGAGCAGCACTGCCTCTTGTGCTGCCCTCCCTGCAGACCTTGATGCGTGCCTGTGTGCCTATGTCGTTTCTTCAAGAACAGCGCTGCCTTGTGCTGAAACCCTTCCCAGCAGACCTTGATGTACAAAAGCCTGCACACCTTGATGCGTGCCTGTGCGCCTATGTCATTTCTCCGAGAACAGCACTGCCTTGTGCTGAAACCCTTCCCTGCAGGGCTTGACATACGAAAGTCTGTGCGCCTTGATGCGCGCCTGTGCGCCCATGTCATGGGGCCCCAGCAGTGAGCAGGAGCTGGAGCAGCTGCTGTCTTTGGCCCTTTTGCTGCAAAGGCACGGCGAGCTTCCAAGCCCCGCAGCCCACGCACCCCCACGACGATCACACAGTGTCAATACTTCAAAGCCAGAGAGACCTTGGAGGAGGGTTTATGGTGATGCTGATGAGGGCGGCAGTGCCGGTTGCGGAGGTGAGCTGGACAACAGCAGCGACGGCAGCAGCAGCAGCCGCTCCCGCAACTGTGGGCACACGGCTCCACATGCTACTGGGTGGCGTAGGGCGCGTGGTGCAAGCGCTAAGAGCAAAGGGGCGCGCAGTAGCGCACCACCATCACCAGCAGCACCAGCAGCAGCGGCAGCAGCAGCAGTAGCAGCGGCAGCGACGACAAGGGCCCGGCATGGTAGGCGATCTGGCACCAATGGCCGTTTCGGTCAAGCGCACGCGCAGCAGCAGCTGCAGGCATCGGGGCCGGTGCGCCCCTCCACAACATTTGAGAGTGAGAATGAGAGTGACAGTGACCAAGACGTGGCTGCGAGCAGGGCAGCACTGAGAGCGGACGCGCAGCGGGAGCGGCTGAAGCAGATGCTGTCGGGCAAGATGGGGCGGGAGCTGTTTGGGCAAAAGGGCGCTCAGATACTGCCTGCCAAGGTGGGGTTTGCACATGAGTGTCTGCACTTCATACACTGAGCTTGGCAAGCCCGCTTGTCTTGTCGCATTACTGGGGCATGTGACAGCAGAACACATGGGGCACAATCCGTCACATGAGCTGCTGCACAAAGGCGCACCTTGATGCCACCCTGGGCATGTGACAGAACACATGGGGCAGGTTCCATCACATGGGCTGCTGCACCTGTCTGCTATCCTTCCCAAGGATAATGGGCTTGCAGCCTGGACAAACACACGTGGCATGGCAAATGCACATAGCCTTCGCGGTTGCAGTATTGACTGATGGCTTCTGTAACTGTATCTGTCGCGTAACTCATGTGCATGGAGCGGAAAAAAAAGTGCACCTCACCTAACATTGTGGGCTGCGCTTGCCTAGGGGAGCAGCAAGCTGGTCCTGCCTGCAGCTACTTGTTTTTAAGTGCATGCAAATTGGCTTACTCGTGACTGCTGCAGCTGCTTGTGTGAGCGCATGCATGGCTTGTTTGTGTATGTGCGCCCAAGCCCACACTAATTTCGCTCGCTATATAGTGAAAGCTGATGCATCATCACCAACATCCAACATCACCACCATGCTATTGACCATGAAAACACCATCCCCAGAAGGATCACTGTCGTATTGATTTCCAAGTTGAGAGGCTACCGCGTACCACAGTCGTGCGCTTTAGCACGTGCCCTCCCCCCTGCACAGAAGGGCACACACACACACACACACACACACACACACACACACATACACACACACATGCACGCACACACGCAAGCACACACACGCAAGCACACACACAATTACACACACAATCACACACAACCACACAATCACACGCACGCGAGCACGCATGCATGCAGGCAGCACTTCATTGTCAGCTGCAAATATGCACATGTGTGCGCACGCAGATTGCACCAGGTGGTGGCAACGCAGGCCCCAACCAGCGGCTCCTGCAGTGGCAGGCGTCAAAGCAGAAGGAACGCCAGCGGCAAGCTAACCTTGAGCATGCAGCAGCAGCTGCCCATAGCCAATGGCTTCAAGCAGCATCCTTGGCCAGGTCTGCTTATGTGCAGGGCACAGAGCTGAAGGGCCAAGGCTTTGCTGGCGTTGTGACGGCTGCGCGCCAGGTGTGTGTGGGTGTGGGTGTGGGTGGATGGGTGGATGGGAACTAAGGAGTCTGTTAAGTGGCATGTGCATGATGCTGGTGGGGCACTCGAGTGGTGGCCGTCCGGCGATTGCATTGCAGAGCACGTGGTGCACTCTTTTCTTACCAGCATCATGTCAAGTTGGGCCAGCACCTGCTCTTCGCTATATGCACAAACAGTGGCCGGCAATGCACTGCTGATTACAAGTTCGATGGTTGTTTGCACTTTTTGCATCCTGTATGAATTTTTGAATGGTACATCACAGCAGCTCAACAACTTGCCAGGCTAGAGGGAAGAAAGACAACAAAGGGACAAAGGCAAGGGGTATGCCTTAGCAAGTTGAAGAGAAACTGGGAATACAAAAAAGATTGAGAAGAGGAACCAGAGGACAGGTAAAAAGGAAACCACGCATCTCACTTCCTGCAGCCTCCAAGAACCTGAGTTCTTATGCAGAATGCATAGATCTCAGTGATTTTACTTCGGATGCATTGTGAGATGTGCAAGGAAAAGTGTATTTCACTGGAAGAAATACACCAATCGATAAGGTGGCAACAAGATGGTTGCTTGCTGTGCGCTGATCCTGTTCCATTCAAGATGGTCGCTTAGAGTGCGCTGATCCCAATCCGTTCAAGATAGTTGCTGCTGTGTGCTGATCCCATTCCATTCGAAATGGTCGCTTAGAGTGCGCTGATTCCATTCCGTTCAAGGTGATTGCTTGCTGTGCACTGATTCCATTCCATTCAAGATGGTCGCTTGCTGTGCGCTGATCCCATTTAATTCAAGATGGTCGCTTGGAGTGGGCTGATCCTATTCCATTCAAGATGGTTGCTGGCAGTGCGCTGCTGACATGACCTTTTTTGTGCTTCTTGCTCTCCAGGCGCAGCCTGCGCTTCCCTCTGTCCGGCCCCGGCCTACGCTTCCTCCCTTCCGTGATTGGCCTGTGCTTCCATCATTCCGAAAACAGCCTGGGCCGCCTCGGCCCTTGGCGCACATTGCTGCTGGCATCACAAGCCTCATGGAGCACACCATCATGCTCATGGACCAACTACGGGTGCGTGATTGCACGGGAAATGACTACCCACCAATGTTTCCTATTTGAGCGAGCGTTGGTGGATGCAGGATGAGGTTGTCACAGCTGTAGGCAAAAGGTGCCCCAGCCAGCAATTGCGCTTACCCACAATTTGCTGTCTCCTGCGTCTCTTGCTCAGGCCCAGCACCTCCAAGTCCAGGCCTCCATTGAGTCCGCCCAATCCATCCTGGATGAGCTGCGTGCTGACAAGGTCGCTAAAGGCAGGGCCAGTGCACAGAGAGGGTGGAGGCAAGGTGGTTTGGGCATGTTGGGTATGGTGCGCATGCAGATGATGGGGGCTGCAGCTGCCAGGAATCGGGAGGAGGAGGCAGTGGCAAGAGGGGCTGCTCATAAAGAGGCAGTAGCAGCAGCAGCAGCAGCAGCAGCAGCAAGGAAAGGAACAGACAGAGCACCGAAAGAGAGGGCAGATCGGGTTGTGCCAGCAAAGCCAAGCTTCAAGTCGCTGGGGACCTTTGTGAGGGCTGTAGGGTGGTGGCGGCATGCTGCCCCTGCTGCAGGAGCCCCCAACGTGAGTTGTGTTTCAGTTGCGGTCGCAGATGAAGACAGCAAAGGGTCTGTAATGCTCCTGGTCGCGCGCATTAGGGGGATGCATGGGGATCACCGCTCAATTGCTGTGCAAGTGGGGGGATGGGACTCCGACAGAGCATCGCAGTAAGTCTTCTCAGTAACCAGTAAGCCACTCGGCGGTGGTTCAGTGCACATTTTAGGCCTAGCGCTCGCGCATCAAAACTCATGCCTTAATTTTGCACATGTGCTTACATGAAACCATTGCAGGCACCTCAACCCCCACCGCTGGCAGACCCTGCCCAGCCTCCTGACTCCAGCCATGCGCCCGGGCGGGCGCAGTTGCTACATTCTCTGCGCAGCAGGCAGTTGTTGTCTGCCCTAGCGCCATTTGGAGGCCCCCCTCTTCAGCCACATGCTGACATTGAAACAGGGGTGTCCAGGGGCCTGGGCAACAGCAATAGCCTGAGGAGGCGACGCAGGCAGGAAAACCCAATGGTGATGCTGCAGGAGGAGAGCACCCAGGGGCGGGGATGGGGTGAGTTGGGGAGGGGTGGGCAGAAGTTTGCACTGGAATGCTGCCGGTCTGTTCTCGCCTGTACTCCACTTGAGTTGCTATCCGTGGATGGGTCACCAGCTTGGCTGTAAGAACCACTGTTCTTTTATCATGGAATTCTGACCATGGCAAGTGCTCACCTTGTTTGTGTGAACAACAAAAGGGTCATGCTGTTCACACACCTTGTTGTTTGTGTGAACAACAAAAGGGTCATGCTCAGGGTTTGGTGGATAGGCTGGAAAGGCTTTTTGGCCCTTTTTAATTTAACAATAGAATTCAACTTTGAAGCCTGTTTTCACAAATGCTTGACACTCCTTGTTCATCCCTAGTCAAGGTATTTGTACTTGCCCGTGCACAACCATGCACTGGCCCATCACTGCATTTGCTGAGGGTGATTGGCAAGCAACTCTGTCCGAGCGTGCATGGCTGGGTTGCTGCGGCTCATTGTTCAATGGTGTTCTGAGCTTGTTGGCTCTGCTAACTGTGCGCTTTCCCATCTTGAGCGAGGCAGCCATCCCACTCCCTTCACCGTTTAGGTTGCTCCTCTTGCATGGGCTTTATATTCCATCTCGCTGAACCAAACTTGCCTGCACTCCCTGATGCTTGCAGGCCCCCGCCGCGCTCGCACGCGCAATCGGCAAGCTGCAATGCAACGAGGGTGCAACCTTGTTGGTGCTGATGGTAGGCCTGCATGGAAGTAGAGAGAGAGAGAGAGAGAGAGAGAGAGGGGGGGGGGGGGGGGGGGGGGGGGATGGTGAGAGAGTTTCTGTGCCTTGATTGGGCCATGAATAAGGATTTGCACAGAGCCATGCGTCGTGGTCGATTGAATTTAGAAGAAAATCTATCAACTGAGTAGATTCAATTAAGAAGCAGAGTCTATCAACAGGGTTGGTTTACTTCAGAAGAAAATTATACCAATAGGGTAGGTTGAGTTCAGAAGCAGAATTTTCAGATTGAGTTTTAAACAACAGGCCAAGTGCCGTTTTTAATTTTTCTTTTTCCTTTTTAATGTAGAATAGTTTTACCGTATAAGAGTTTCCTTAAGATCATGGACTGCTAACAATTCGATTTATCCATCTTCATACTTCTCATGTTTTGTTTCTCACACAGTTGTGTTGAATTTTAATTTTCTACGTAGCTGTATTTTTTTCTTCTCGGTCTTTTCATTCACTGCACTGTCTCTTTTGGCGTTCTCCCTTTTTGTTGTTGACCTAGGGATGGAACTCTGATTTGACTTGTCATGACATGATTAAAATGCATCGCACGGCACAGGCAGGCTTGGCCTCCCTTACCCCATTATTGGAAGAATTCTCCCTGCCTTTCCCTTGTTTTAAAAGGCAAAAGCAAGCTCACTCCCAGTCGCCCCTGAAAAAGAAAAGATGAGACTGTGCCAGCCAAAAAAGGTTGTGTGCTTAAGATAAGGTTACATCGCTACATCCACCTACAAGGGCAGCTGAGCAGAAACACTGAGGCCTGTAACCAGACCTGGCCAAAAAATGCTTAACTCACAGAACTTGGACTGGACAGAAAGGTAACAAATCATGATTGCTGCGGTCTAATGTTTGCAATAGCATGAGGTAGATTATGCTCCAACGTGAAGGCTTCAAAGTTGTTGGATCAGATGAACACTCAAAACATTTGATGTGCTGACGTGAATAATTCGTAAGTGTTCATTTCAAATATGCCCATGCGATGCTCCATGTTCTTTTTTTTTGGGGGGGGGGGGGGGGGTTAGGCGTTTACAATGGTGGCCTACAGCCCGAGACTCTGGCTGATGGCAGCTGGTGAAACAAGCTCAACCAGTATCAAAAATTGAGACTAAATCTCCATGTTCACTAGGATACTGAGCAGTGTTTAGATGGAGGAAGACACATGTCTCCTCCTCCATAAGCACACTGGCTGCATTACATGGTTTACATTGGTAACCTCAGGCCGTAGGCTACAGCCCGAGTCTCTAGCTGATCGGTTGCTAATGAAACATTCTCACCAGCTTTCACAAGGTTAACAACAAATAACCAAGACAAATCTCTACAAGTGTTTGTGCCTAGCACCCACTGGAGAACATTGAAGATATGAGCAAGGAAAAGTCCAACCTGTCACGACGAGAGTCTGCTGTGCCGAGAGTGTGCTGCAAGTTAGTTGAGTTAGTTGGACAGTGGTATTTATCCTTGTGGCAACACAGCTGAGGCTGTGTTGAGAGAACTTTACTTCACGTAGGAACTCCTAGTAACACCATCTTGTTCTCATCATCTTTGTAAACCCAGTCAAGCCCCTAATAAAGTAGCCCATGTGTGAGTAGGCTCACCTAGCCCTTGGAGGAGGAAGCCAGCAGTGCCACGCCAGTTAAGTGCATCAGTCCAGCATACGAAGTTCAGCCTAATTACCAATAGCATTAGCCAGCAATCCAAGCAAGCAAGAGTCAAGCCGACTCTCCATAATCTGCATCATATCTGTCAGTAGCTAGAATCTCCAGCCGAACCGCTTGTTGCCAACCGAACCGCTTGTTGGCTTGTTGCTGTGCGCCACAGCATCAACGCCTTTTCTTCTCTCAACACTCTGGTCATGGGATGTCAAGACACTGTTATGGCTGCGTCACTTTCTCAGCCTGACAAACCAAACATAAATGAAGATGCAGAAGTGTTGATAAGGACTTGGTAAAGCAAGCATCTGTTGCAAAACCTGGAAAGCGCTCAGCAGAGCAACCTGGATAAGGCAACAATTGTCCAAAACCCACCACAAACATCCGGGAAAAGGCCTGGCAATATGTTTCAGGCAATCGTCCCCCAAAGAGGAAAACGCATGAGGTTGACAGGAATAAGCACAGTTCCGCATCACAGTCCTGGCTTGGTCTCCTGCTGAAACACTCTCTCTCTCTCTCTCTCTCTCTCTCTCTCTCTCTCTCTCTCTCTCTCTCTCTCTCTCTCTCTCTCTCTCTCTCTCTCTCTCGCTTGCTGTAGGTCAACCCCTTTTAAACCCTTATCTCCAAGGGAGATAGAGCTAATGGAAATCCAGATATGGGCTGCAAGGGTTCCAAGGGGAAAAAGGCCTCAGTCAAGACGTTTGACTGCTAGCCTGTCCATAAATCCACATGTGATCATGAAGGAAAAAAGGGAGTTTGTTGCTATCTCGGATTAAGAAAATATAAATATCCTGGGAATTCACATGGTGAATGGTGTCTAGACAGGGCATCCTGTGGGAGATATGAAGATGAAGATGTAGAAAAGAGGAGTTGTGTTCAAAGAGTGAAGCATACTTTTGACGGGGAGAGCAGATCTGGGGATTGAAAACCCAGATAAAAAGGGAATGAAGACCAGATCCAGCAAGCTTCATGCAAGAGGTAAACAAACATGAGCAAAAGAGAATGGGGAAGCAAACGCTCCATGAGAGATACAATAGAAAATACAACACCAAGAACTATGCAGTCAGGGAAGCAAATGAAAGCACTCTGGATTAACACCGGAGACCAACAAGACCAGCCACAGTGTCAAGAGGTAATCATGCAATTTGCGCAAGATAGAAGCTGACAAGCATATGTTGTTTCCAACTTGAAGTGTACAGGTCACAGGCTAAAGAAACCAAAAAGGCCTCAGTTGAAACGACTGACTGCTAGCCTGATCATAAAAAGAAAGAAGTTCATGAAGAAAAGGACGCAATTTGTTTTTGTTTTGGCTCACAAAAGCGAACATATCAAAGGATTGTACATGGTGAGTTAAAGACAGGTATGGAACCGCCTGGGAAGAGGCACTGGAGAGTGGAAGAGGAGGAAGCATACTTAAGCCGAAGAGAGTAAACCTTGGGTGTTTGCATTTGTAAGCAGCATGCTGTCCATCTTGCACGTCATCTTGGGCATCACAAAGGTTACATGTACCTCCGATAAAAGAAACATCGTCATTTCAATTATCTCGCTAAATTTTGAAAGGGTGGACACTTGAAGTGTACACATCATCACTTTCCAGTGCCTCTTCCCAGACGGCTCCTTTCCTGTCTCCTTTTCACCATTAAGAGTCCTGTGATAAGTTCGCTCTCTTGAAACAAAACAACAACAAATTGATCCTTTTTCCAGATCCCCATTAGCTCAATCCATTTTCTCACGTACTTTGCTTAGCCAAGGAGGAAAATAAAGAACACACTGCTGGCACACACACACACACAGCTCCTGCATCCAATCCTACCATCACCTACCTCCCCAATCTTCAAAATGCTCTCAAGTCTCATACGCACACTCAACACAGACTTGGATATGCCACCCCCCAAAACAGGCTACTACACTTACTATCAGAGCTTATTATCCTCATGTTAACAAGAAAATCAGCGATACCTTTAGAAACATGCCTTATATAACATCACCTATCACACTATCCTGCAGTATCACACGTACACCCTCTATAACCAAAAACATGCAGTGCGCTTCAAAAGGTCCACTCACCCATCATGCCCTCTCCCAGGCTGTCATCAATTCAATATTTCAGCCTAAGTTAGGCAGCGCACTCCACATGCTTTCAGGCTGCCAAAACCACATCATCTCCAGCATGAAAACTGAACGCCACAATGTTGCTAAGAATGATCATCAAAGCTCTTAGCAAAAGCCCTTGAGGGGCAGGCTTGGTTAACATGGACACAGGGAGTGATGATAGTTTGGCCCAGCACAACCTCCAAATCCCTGCACATGCATCAAACAGAAATAGATCCCTTTACCTTTCTCCAATAAGCCTGAAATGCTGTGACTGAGCTTCTAGCTCATTTTGCTTTTAGTTTGGACTGGTTTGGTTGCAGGCATGTTTTGCTTCAGCTAAGCTGCCCCTGCAGGCAGGTACACCTATGTAACCCTTCCCTTCCCTTTCTCCAATAAATTTTTTAAAGAGATCTAGTCTCACCTCCAGCCGTCCTGATGCTATACTGATTACTCCCTATAAAACCAAACTTACTCCTTCTTCTCCTTCTACCTCCTGCTCACACTATGCATTATGCAGCAGAAGCCTACACAGAGGACCACACGAGCCAACCGCGAAAGACAGCCCCACCAACTCCATGTAAACCAGCGGCACGTGCACTTGTTTGAAATTATGTACTGTGAAGACACGAGACCTGGACAACAGTTGGAGGCGTCACAGCGGCAGCATGCAGACCACTGCAAACTCATTAGTGCTAAAGCCGTGACTCTCCACACTATACTTCTGGGTGTTGGTGGGACCTGCTATACTGACCATACCTTGAATCAGTTTAAACAACGTGGATTGGACCATCAACGCGCCAATGAACTTGCTCAAAAACTCCATGCCCATTCTGTTCAGTATGCTAACAAGCTTGTTACCACTAGACATGCTATGGAAAACAGTAATGCTTCTCACAACCAGGTTCTGGAGCCGGGTGCTTCCAGTAACCCTCCAGACCCCATTAGCCTTTTCTTCTGTGTAACTTCATGGTGGAGGAGACTCACGGCTCTTCCAAGCCAATGTGACTCTTTTTCCTTAATTGGAGTAGGGAGAGTTTCCTCTGCCTACATAGTTTTTCTTTTCTTCTCTTCTCAGTTTCTGGCTTTCTCCTAGGCTCGCTGTGCCTAGTTTCGATTTGAGGGCCCTTAGGTGAGACCCTTGCTAGCTTGCTAGTAAGAAACTTTTCCTTAAAATTGTAAACTGCCTTTTGCCTGGCGTAGGCAACACGCAACATTCAACATAACATTGGTGCCCTGGGGCTGCGTGCCTCCAGGAACCCACCAGACCCACACTAGCTTCCCTCTTTCCCTCTGGTGAGGGAGACTCACGGCTCTTTGAATCAATGTGTCCTCTTTTCCTTAATTGACGTAGGGAGCGTTCTCGCTGCCTATATAATTTTTCCTTTCTTTTCCTTTTGCCTGGCGGAGGCTCTTCTCCTGTATTTTCTCCTCCCCTTGTCTCCTGTATTTCAACATGAACTCCTTTTGGTTCAAGTACAGGCTAGCAGTCAGCTGTCTTGACTGGAGGCCTCTTTTGTTTCTGAAACTCCTGCAACATTGCCTTTCTCTTCAGCACGAAACCAACCTCATTCATTCATTCATTCATTCATTCATCAAACAGGGTCAATGGCATTGCCAACCAAGAAACACACTGAAAACACTCATGCATACTGGCACAGATAGTGACATGCAAAGAGAAAAGTAACAATGCGGCGGCATAAGTGCAAGCTAGACGCTGTCTGCAGCAGTTCTGCTGCTACACATCCTGACACACACACAAGTTTGGTTTGGTTTGGTTACAGGCACCTTTTGCTTCGGCTAAGCTGCCATTGTAGGCAGGTACAGCTATGTAACCCTATCCTATCCTATCTTACACATCTTGATCGTTGCCAGTCAATCATGGATTCTTCTTGATGGAGTATAAACAGATCAAAACGCAAATAAAGACAATATAAAAGAATCAAATGGACTAAGATGCGTGCAAAACATATGCAGTTCCTTGAAGTACACTGCAGTGAGAGAGGTATTTTACATCTGGACCATGCCCGGAAAGAGAAACGCAGAGGGATCATTCCTGTGGTTATGGGGACCAAACCATTCCTGTGGTTATGGGGACCACAAATGGCTAACATCAGCATTTCTCATTGTTTGATGCTGCAAGACCTCTGCTGATGACTCCTAACAACCTGCAAGCCTTTTTTCAGCATTGAGTGCGCGGGATGGCTAAGGCAAGCAGTGACAGGATGGAGCGTGTCTTGGGTCTTGCAGGGAGCAGAAAATTTTCAACTTATCAATCCTTCCTTTTGGCCAGCCAGTATGCAGGGATGGCAACCGCAAGCAGCAGCAGAGTGTAGCGCGTCATGGGTGGGACAAGAAGCACAAGACCACGAGCTGACGCCCACCAGCCGATGGGGAATGATCCAATGATAGAGTTGTTGTAAGAAAACACCTTCAGGTGCTCGTTCAAAATCTGAAGGAGAAGGCGAGCAAGAAGTCAGTGAACAAGGAGGGCAAATTGCAAGTCGATGTGAGCAGGAGGGGAGGGAGGCAATGTGCCAACCCTGTCTGCAGCTTGGTTGGCTTCCTTTGCTGTATAATGTGATGTAATGTAACCAATGTTGCAGCTTGCTAACCTTCCTCTGATGTATAATGCAAAAACCAATGCCTCCTACACTTTGCTTTTCCACATTGCGCCCTTTCATCAATATGGTAGTACTAGCAAATATGAGCAAGCACAAGAGACTAGACCTTGAGCAGAAATTCTGGTTTCAAACTTTCATCCCTTGGATGGTGTGACAGGCAAACAGAGCTCGCTTGCGTAAGTCACAAAAAGGTGCTAAATTTCAAAGACTAGTCTTTACCAAAATTTGCGCGTCACAGACTCAATTGAAATTGAGCTCAGAGGGAAAATTGAGCTCAGAGGAAACAAGCATGGACTGCAAAGCAAGAACAAAAATGTGCAATTCGAAGGACTAAATAGGAAGGAGATAATCAAGCCGACACTGTACCTGTTGTCGCTCATTGTCACTGATCACCTCTCCCAGACCATCCATTCGAGACTTCAAGCCAACTTTCAGCTCCGAGGCATTTGCCGCCTGCGAGTGCAAAAACATTTGACAGCTCTGTTTGAACACACTAGAGAAAATGTGTAGGCAGCACGACCAGATAATAAAGGCACCATAACAAACGTATCGGACACATCAGAACGTGCACACCAAAATGGATGCTCAGACAACACGACTAAATCGAATCAAGTCTAAAAAAGACAAAAGTAAAAGGTACGGGGTTTGCACTCATAAAGAGCCAAGATTTTAAAAAATGTTTCTGTGCAGATGCTCAGAGATTCCGATCTTTCTTGATCTCCTTAAAAACAAAATGTTCCTGAGCTTGCTCCAAACAGCACAGTCAATTGCCCTCCAAGCCTAAATTATTTTGTACTGCACATGAAACTCTTGCGCAATGTTGCTACAACAGATCCAGCACACATTCTGAGTCATGGCTTGTGCTCAAAAAGAGGTTGCCTACCTAAACGCTTATCGTGCCATGATGACATAAGTATGCCATGATGAGCCTAGTAAGATAACTTCCGTGGCATAAGTAGGCTATAACAAGCCTTGGAATAAATGTAGTAATATCATCTCTGTGGCACAAGTATGCCATGATGAGCCTAGTAATATGTAAACTGTGGCAAAAATGAATATAAAAGCTCACCGGCCCGAATTCAAAGGCTTTTGTGCCTTGCCCTTGGGGTAGCTGCATTTGGCTCCTGGCCATGCGAGCTATTATCTGTCCACCGGAGGCCATGGCCAAATACTGCATGAGAGCAATAACCAACAGCCTAGTATCGTGACCGAATACTGAATGTGAGCAATCATCTATCCACTGGAGGCCATGGCCAAACACTGCATGAGAGCAGTAACCAGCAGCCCAGCATCGCGACCGAGTACTGCATGTGAGCAATTAATTGCCCACCGGAGGCCATGGCTAAGTACTGCGTGCGAGCAAATATCAATGTCCAAGTATCATGGCCGCAAGTCATGGTCAAGTACAGCCTGCGACAAGGGTAGCTGCATTTGGCTCCTGGCCACGTGACATCATCTGTCCACCAAAAAACCATGGCCAAGTGCTGCAAGATGGAAAGGGGAGGAGTGATGGCATGGACAGGAGGCAGCCAAAGATGGGAGCAAAGGCGCACATGTGCTTCAGCACACTTCTACGCTGAAAAGCCATGGCAAAGGTATGAAAAAACAAGTTCCTCATGTGGGCATGTTCAAAGATTCTTCCTGCTGGCACTTCGCATGCAGACAACCATCCATGCATGATCAGCCATCAATGTTTCACAATAACTGCATTTCAACTTTAAGCCCCTGTTAGGAACAACTGTCCCAAGCGTGACAAACCATGTGCTGATGTGGCTGATGTGTACCACAGATCCAAACCCTCTGTCAGGAACAACTGTCCCAAGCATGACAAAACAATGCTGATGTGTACCACAAATCCAAATCAGGCCAGGGGAACAAGAGTGCTGCCTATGAAAATTGAGCCCAGCTCTACCGCCTGATGCCGAGGTCAAAAGCGTAAAAATGAAACCTGACTTTAAACACTGCGATCACTTTTTGCTGATATTTTTACACTAATCCACGGTCACACATTTCGTACACCGATCAAATATTTCGATGCTGCTGTTCCTGACTGCCCATCTTTATGATTGACACGTTAAGGAAGCTTAAGTGGGGGATAAGGTCTACTTTTTGATTGCATCCAGCGTACGTTTAACACGTGGCTTACTAAGCTGAACTCGGTAACTTGACAGTATCAGGTGGCCTCTGAGCAAATTAGTTTGAACTGGAAATTTTCAATTGCAATTTTGTGCCTTGTCTTCCAAGCTTCCAATTAAAACGTACAGACTTCTTTCCTTGCATGTGAAAAACACAGAACCAAGCCCCGAGCCTAAGCAACTCAATCGCAAACACCGGAAAATTCAGCAGTGGGATTTTACAGGTAGCAGCCAAGCAGCTAATGCTTTCCCTCAATCCTCAACCCCTTATATGTAAGCATGTGTCAGAAGGAGAGGAGGCTCAGACTTTAACCGCCTCAGCACAATCCTTACCCACTTGTAAGCATGTGTCAGAAGGAGAGGAGGCTCAGCTCTCAGCCCCCTCAGCACAATCCTTACCCACTTGTGTGTAAGCATGTGTCAAAAGGAGAAGAGGCTCAGACCTCAGCCCCCTCAGGTACTGGAGATAGGATGCAACTTCTGTTGTTGGGGTCACCTTCGATTGCCAGTCAGGGCTGCAAGAGGGTCCAGGATTGAAGCATCAGCATTTACACGACCTGGCTAAAGGCCTTGGCGTCACTTTTGCTTGCCATTCAGGCAGGCAAAGGGGGCCCAGCTAGAAACATATGCTCCTCACACTGACAGGCAAACATGCAAAGCAATGACATCATCAGTGCAGGCATGTCTGCGATTGGCGGTCAACCTCGCTTGCCATTCAGGCCTCAAGAGAGGTTCCAGCAGCTAGAAACATGCTCCTCAAACCAACGTGCACAAGATTGCACATGCACATGCAAAGCAATGACATCATCACTGCAGGCATGCAAATTACAGCACTGTTGTGGTGAACAGCATGAGCACTTCAAGTGTGCATAGTTAGAAGCACATAACCTGAGGGCCCATCTTAAGTAAATCAAAGCAAGGATTTAAGAAATAAACTTGAATTGACTCGTGCGAAAATATAATTCAAATTAATATGTGCATGTCAAATAATTGTTTTGCTTAGACTTCCTGGTTAACAGTAATCGTATGGATGCAAAAATCTGAGGCAAGAATGAATTTACATGATAAGCT